>OX457047.1:39832994-39857994 GCA_949752735.1 Lumbricus terrestris
TATTGTGTACATAGGCGGAGACCTGGGCCGAGAATTGGGGGGGACGGAAAGACGCGAGATTTTCCGAAAAATTTCTGACGACCGGCGAAATCTCGAAAAAAAATTCTATTTTCGCCGCCAAAAAAAGTTGATGACTTTTTTTTTTTTTTTTTTTTTTTAGTCATCTGGGCCAAATCTCGACGAAATATTTCTATTTTCGCCGCCAAAAAAGTTGATGACTTTTTTTTTTAGTCATCCGGGCGAAATCTCGACGAAATATTTCTATTTTCGCCGCCAAAAAAGTCTTGACGCTCAAACATTGGGGGGGACAAATGCATGGGCCGTCCCCCCAACACTTTTATTGGGGGGGACCGTCCCCCCCTGTCCCCCCTAGGTCTCCGCCCATGATTGTGTAGTCTGTAGGCTATACGTATGATTCGGATGTGTTAAATGTTTCTAACATTATATGCATTTCATATGGTCGATTCTTGTAAAGAATCACAATGTTTGGTGACGAGTGTATAGCCTACTCTTCTATTTATATTCCGAGGTTCCGGATCTCAGATTTGTATGGATGTGGCTGAATTCAACAACCGTGGAAAGACCGACCTAGTCTCAGAAGATGGGAATGAACCGCATCAGTAGAAATCCTGTCGTTGCGTAGGCTACATTGAGAGGAGTCACATTCCAGAACATAATTAATGTGCATGAATGTTTCCTATCCTACAGGCGTGCAATTGGGGCGACAGAAAATTTCCAAGAAAAAAGTTGGCATCGGATGTGAGATTATTTCGTGTCACAGTTTAAATCACTATGCATTATCTTATCTAATCTTAGAGGCTTTTGCTTTCTTATCTACACAGAACATTGATTGGTGACTGTTTCAAGTTGAATCCGGAACCGGAAACGATAGGAGCCACCCTGGAAACATTCGATGCCACCCTTGAGATTATCCAGTAGGCTACATTAAGCATCGGAGAAATATGTAATGGTATACCCTGAAGAACATAGATCTATGCTTATTTGTGCTAAGCCTGTTTGGTTGCCTGTTTGGGTCGCTTGTACCCTCGCATGCGTCTGAGCGCATTTACGTGTATTTGTGTATTTGTATAAATTATATGCTTGTCTTTATGCGTGCACCTCGTATTGTATGTGTGTTTATGTGCTTGCGTGTGCGTGGGACGAGCGAAAAAGAAAGTATTTTTATTTCTGATATATTATATGACTAATAAATCCATCTATATTCAGAGTAACAGACGACACACTTGAAGATAAGCCCCGCATTGAAACACTTATCCTGTCGACGTATGGACTCTGCAGATAATATATAATATGCAGAAAACAAATACGTATATCATAGGCTAAATTTACGCAAAACATAATAGATCTGGTGTTTGCGTCTCTGCAATGCACTCCATAAAAGTCAGTATTCATGTATCATGCGTGCAGGCAGTTACAGGCACGCACACTTATTTCTCTGACTAGATGTGTTACCTGTCGTTGCCCGGGAAATTTAGGGTTTTCAACACTACTCCTCTGGGGTACCCAGTGTTGACCGCTAAATTTCGGGTTTTCGGTAACCCTCCACCCCAGCCCGCTTCCCCAAAAAGCCAATCACGACCAGTCCCTGAGGGACGGGTATGTGTGTGCTGACTGGCCTAATACAGTTATTGCAGGTTGTCTGTTCTGTTAGTGTAGTTATATAAATTTTCTGTGATCTGCGTTATTGTGAATATTATTGTTTCAGCTGCTTAATTGTAAACTGTAACCGGTTTCGGTTTGTCAACCGGATTGCTACGGAAATTATTGGACGAGTATGACGTCATGCGGACTGACGACTCTTTCTAAAGCGGCAGCGTGAGCGAAAATTGATTAAATCTGCCTTAAAACGCTAATAACTCGAGTTTTAAAGTGAATTAAGAGCTGAAGTCGCGTTGACCTTAAAGTTTGGGTAATAACCAATTGGAAAAAATTTGTTAAACCGACGCTCTGTCATTTCCGAGCCTTTTCTGTTACGAAGAGTCAAAATGCAAACAAACAAACAAACATAATTATGGAAGAACAAATTTTCGGAATTATAATATAAGATGACAGTCAGGCATTATTATGTTCATGGTCCTCCTATAGTATGGGCATATAATTATACTCCATGCACTCACACTATAAGTTCTCCGTGTTGAGGTCCTTTCCAACGATTTGCAATTATTGCTGTCGTCTTCCGATCATTAACTCTTCCAAAACTCAACTCATCTGGCTTGGCACTCCGCAGCAACTTCTAGAAATTTGATTTTCGCTTCTCTCTGACAATTTTTCTCCGATTTATAAACTACTAGCTGGGGTACCCCTTTCTAATCTTTCTCTCACCTCAAATCATGTCTTTTCTCTGGGGTAGATCACTTTGGGAGCGCTTCTGAAAGACTTTCTGCTGAGAGAAGCACTTTATCAATGGTCATATACAATACAATACAATACAGTACGCACGTGTAAAATTGAACTGGTGTATATACATGCATGTATACACGAGTATGCATAGTCGCCTTAGAAGTACGTAATATACGCCGTGGAATCTCTTGGGTCGCTGTCGATGTGAAGTGCATGCCATTGAAGAATATCAGAAGCGTACTTCAGCGAAGACATATAGACGCCACGATACGTTTCAGCCATCCTTTGCTACTAGCGCTGCTGCTGCTGCTGCTGCTGCTGATGCTGCTGCTGCTGCTGCTGCTAATGTGCTCTACGCAGCGGTTATAGATGATGCCAATGCCACTCTCAAAGACACACGCTCCGACGGAGACAGGGAGAGGGACAGAGAGGGATAATAGAGGAACATGGAAGCGACGAGGAAGACGAACACAGAAGATGCGGGCGGAAAGAGGACAGAGGTTGGGATATATATATATATAGAGATAGACGACGCAAGGATAGAGAGGCAACAAGGTACAAAGGCACAGACATAGACATAGACATAAACATAGAGATAGACATAGACACAGACAGAGAGGTAGACATAGAGAGAAATAGAGACGAACAGAGAAAGACTTGGAAACATATGCAAAGGTATAGAGAAGCAGTGAAGCGGAGAAACAATGTCGCAGATATAGAGAAATAGATGAAGTTAGACACTAACAGAGATGCAGAGTGAGAGAGACAGACAGACAGACAGAGAGAGAGAGAGAAAGAAAGAAAGAAAGAAAGAAAGAGAGACATACAGAGAGGCAGAGAGAGAGAGAAAGAAAGAAAGAAAGAAAGAAAGAAAGAGAGACAGAAAGAGAGACAGACAAAGAGACAGAGAGAGAGAGAGACACACACAGAGGCAGAGAGGCAGAGTGGAACAGAGAAAAGGACAGATAGACATGCATGTAAAGCGATACTGGTTAGAATGATTAATATTTGATTATAATGCATTTCTGTTGAAAAGTAGTTGACTCCTGATTATGTTTTCTTCCAGTCGATATTCCAACCTTTCAGGTCACATTCGCATTCCGTGCATATCCGAGACGAACTACATACTCTGTGGTTTAGTGGCTGTAGTGGTGATAGCGATGGTGATAGTGACTATGGTAGTCACAGTCAGAGGCGGAAAGATGGTAGGGGGTATTATAGCATAATTATAGAATTATTTTCACCGTCGTCATAGCTACCGATCTGAATACCTAAACGTACAGTACTCAAATCAATTGCCTTTTCTCTTGTCTCTTGATTGCACTGAGAGCGCCTCTGAAAGGTTTTTGCAGAGAGAAGAACTTTATAAGTTGTCATGTGCAATACAATACAATACAATACATTTTGAATGCTTTAAAATGCATTGAAATCGTAAAAACAATTCATTGCCGGTGTCACGTGATATTCTATATCCCACTGAAAGCTATCCGGGGGGATGAATTAATTTATTCCCCCGGATGGAATTAACCGGTCTAGACTATCCGGGGGATAAACCATTCTATTCCATTTATTGAAAAATGCGTATAACTGAAATTTTTATGCCTTAATCAAAATTTAAGGTGACTCTAAACTCTTGTTTTAAGTGTCCTAAGCAATGCTCAGATAAAGGCAACTCGAATTTATTTAGCAACTTTGAATGTTCTTTAGGGATTTAAAAAGTTTTAAGTGCTCTAAAACCAAAGCAAAAAAATTATCTAGTCGGAATAAACATTGCTGTTAGTGTCATTGTTCAAAACAAAGCAGATGAAAATTGATTTGCAAAAATAAATACACGCGGAAGTGGCTTTTTCGTCTTTTCTTCATTTGGGGGGATGCGATTAATACGGGGAATATGGCAAGTTTAAATTTAAAATGCTACTTGTCAATGTAGGCTGTTATAGGCTACTTATTGCCTTATTGGATACTATACGTTTATAATATTGGCTGATGAGCCCGGCTTAACAGGCGCTCCTCTTTAGTTCACTTTTATCAAACACATAAAACAGCCGAAGTAGGCCTACTACATGCGAACAACATAGAAATGTAGTCGTCAGGATATTAAAGTATGTCATTCTGGGTAACGATAGCAACAGCGAAAATGTCCTCGCAATTAATGCAAAATGTCTTCACTGTTCAGTTATATATATATAAATTTTCTATATATATATATATATATGTATATATCTATAGTTAAGTTGATTACCTTAGATTGGATGAGTCCTGTTAAGGATATAATTATATATGTTAAGGATATATGTGTGTTAAGGATATATATATATTTATATATATGTGCGTTAAGGATATATATACATGTATATGTGTGTGTTAAGGATATATATATATATATATATATATATATATTGTTTTCTTCTAGCCCTCAGGACTAGAACTGGACGAACTCTCGAAAGGCACGGTCGGACCCACTTACAGACATGGTTGAATTGTGCAAGGACTGACTATAAGTGATTCAAGTGAACGGTTTGTGATGTTTGCGAAGTACAGGAATCAAACCAGAAGTCGTGTTTCAGCCTCATGGAGAGACTACGGGAACCTACACCAATGGTGTAGAAAGAGGACGTTAGTTGTCGGTTTGCCTTCCTGGAAGCTGTCCAAACTCCAACATCCGTTACAATATTATCGTTAAGAATAAACTAGCAGTCGACCTTTGTCCTTAACTTCATCTAGCATAAAGTTTAAAAATTTTGTGAGCTCGGCGGGCCACTTGAAATCACTCCGCAAAACAAGCAGCTAAAATAAACTACATTTGCTTCGCCTCCCTCACAGTAAAATTCCTCCAAAATAGGGGACCAATCAGCCACTTGCAGTTCTGATTCAAATACTTAACATCTTGATCGTATATTATGTATCTATGTACGCATATATATTTATATATATTCAGGAGAGAAGGTACTATAAAGTACAGAGCACTGAAAAGATAAGCAAGCCAATAAAAAAAACTTCGCATTTATACATGTATCTAAGGTAGATGGTAATGGCAAAACAAGAGAGCAACAACGTCGAACAGACAGTTACACTTCTTCTGATCGGCTTAGACCACACAAGTGATGCATAAAAACATGCCCTATACAAAGGCGGAACCTTGTAGAAGCTCGACGACAGCAATTAGGCAAAAACGTCTCTCCACTTTGTTCTCGGCATAACGCGTTGGATTGGCTCTGCAATCCAACGATGTCGTTTCGAGCATTCTGGACACACTCCGTGAAAAGGACTCTGACAAGTTTATTTATTAATTTATTCATTTCAGGAATTAATATAGCGACTCTTCAAGATATCAACTCAGAGGCTCACAGTGACTTGAGTCACAGATTCATAACTATAATATATACTGACTTCATAGGCCAAACAAAATGAATAAATGAAAGATTGAATTTTAAGGGTTGAGACAGGTAGACTCATGAAGAGACGAACATACACAGGAATTATAGACAAAGGGCGAGACATATAGACTCAGAGAGACAGACACAAATAGACAGACAGACTCGAAGACAGACACATGTAGATGCGAGCAGACAAAGAGGGAGACGGACAGACATAGGGGTAGGGAATGAGATACAAAGGGAGTGAGAGAAAGACAGACAGACAGACAGGTAGAGATGATATTGAAATAACAAGAAGAAGTCACACGTGACTGACCTCATTTCGTTGGTCCTCGAATCGACGTATCTGCTTCGGTAGAGTCCGGAAAATCCATTCACCAGTGACCCTTGGAACTGGATGTCGACACGGATCACTGATCCCGCCGGAATCGCCCTCGTCGTCTCCATCACCCAGTACTCGTTCTGCGGATAGGAGAAGTTCCTCCGGACGCCGATCGAGTCCTGCTTCCTCGCTCCGTCGTCGTCCGTCGTCGCTTCCGTGACCCCGACCAGGCGTCGAATCCGGGAGCTGAGGATGCGCAGGTCCTTGATGTGGATGAGGATACATCCGGTGTCGGATCCGGTCACGTTGATCTGGATCGAGACGTTCCCGTAGAACCTTTCCCCGGCGTCGTAGAAATCCGGGTGCAGAACAAGGTCGTAGTGAACTGGAATGAGATTCCTAGGCAGGCGATGGTTCAACCAGATGTCCCTCTCCTTGTCCTCCTTGGTGTCCTCCGTCCCCGTCTTGGCCTTCTGAGTGTCCTGCGATGTCTGTACAGGTCCCGCTCTCGGGGTGTCAGGGTCGGGGGTTGACTGGGACTTGAGGGAACACGACGAGGGTTTCAGTAGACCGGCGAGGAGACCAACGAAAATGATCGCCACGAGAAAGCCGATGAGAAGAAAAGCCGCCTGGGACTTTGACAGCGAAATCTTTCCGGCGTTTGCGCTCTCCTGTTTCGCCATGATTTGCTGTTTCAAATGACTTCTCTGCTCACTTCTCTGCACTGTTTCAAATGACTTCTCTGCTCACTTCTCTGCGCTGTTTCAAATGACTTCTCTTTTCACTTATCTGCGCTGTTTCAAATGACTTCTCTTTTCACTTATCTGCGCTGTTTCAAATGACTTCTCTTTTCACTTCTCTGCGCTTTTATCTTCTCCTCTTAAATCTCTTCTCTTCACAAGTTACCTTCTCTTATAAAAAATATCCTCAAAAGTTTATTTTCACTTCTTTGTATCTCTTCTATATCTCTTCCCTCTTCGCATTTAATACCCTCCTCTTCTTGGATATCTTCTCTTCTCTCTCCTCTCCTCCTTCTTCTTTCTTCTCTTCTCTTCTTGCAGATCCTCTCTTCTCCCTTCTCTCCTCTCTCTTCTTTTCTGGGATATCCTCTCTTCCTTCTCCCTTTTCAAATATCCTCTTCCGACTTCAAATCCCTTCTCACATTTTTCTCTTTTCCTTATTTTCTCCGCTCTTCCGACCCTATCTCTCTTTCCAGCCGTCTTTAAAAAAATTCTCCGTCCAAAACGGTCGGAAATTCTGCAGGTGCTTTGAACACCGTGTGTGCTGTGTTCCCGCTCGCAGCAAGCATCAACAGTAAGCAGACTCCAATGGCAGCGGCGGCGGCGGCGGCGTTTGAATGGCCATTGGTGTATATCGCAAAACAGGATAAGCGCCTCAAGTGTTTCTATGCAACGGGTATGCGATGAATTCGAGGCACATCAAACGACAGCATTCGATAATTTGAAAGGAAACAAACGTTGTATCACTGCAACAGACACACCGAGTCCTATGTATATACAGGAAAAGTTTTATACGACAGCAGTTGAGTGCAGCGAACGGTTTGTCTAGAAAGGTTTCAACTTTCAAGTAAACTGGACAAAAGTGGTTTAAAGGAATTTATCAGTCAATTGATAATGACGCAAATTATTGTGAACTTTGTATCACGCCAACTATGCATTGTCCATGCCAATTGCCAAACCTATGTTCGTCCGTCACTCAAATACTTGAATGAATTATTGAATCAGGATCATGCAGAATTGCTTATGATTACCTAGGATTACTTAGAATTACTTAAAAGAATTATTGAGGTTTACTTTTCTTTATGACTTAGGAGTTAGGACTATTTGCGATTACTTAGGATTACTTAGGATATCTTAAGATCTTCTTCCTCAGCCGTCCTCGTGACGAGGGTTGGCCGCATCATGAATAATCTTCTTCCACTCTCTTCGATCTTCCGTGCTCCTCTGACTCCTCAGTGATCTTAAGATCACTGAGGATAAATTAGTATGTCTTAGGTTTACTTAGGATTACTTAAGATGACTTAGGATTACTTAGGCTCACTTAGGATTACTTTGGATCACTCAGGATGATTTAGGATAACTTAGGATAACTTAGGATTACTTAGACTCACTTAGGATTACTTTGGATCACTCAGGATAATTTAGGATTACTTAGGATAAATTAGGATTACTTAGGATAATTTAGGATTACTTAGGCTTACTTAGGATTACTTAGGATTGGTTTGGATTATTCAGGATTAGTTAGTTAGGCTACTGCTTAATTAATTATTTACTTTCATGCAATTGCGATTGAACATTTTGTCTGAACCGCTTTAGTGATGCCAATAGAGCAATAGAGGAGGGTTTAGTGGGGGTGGGGTTCAAACCTCCGCAAACGGAGCTGAAACCCTCAAATATGTTGCCCAGCAAAAATAAGTAAGTAAGTAATCGCTAGTTGTACGAGACAACCGCTTGTAATTTACAGCAACTGTACATACAGCGGCGAAAAGTAGCACAACAATTATAGCGGAGGACGCCGGAGGTAAACTTGGATGGATAAGCGAAAGGAAAACGTCAAAAATACCGAATAGAAATGGCCATGCTCGTGCAGTAGGCTACCGATATACAATACAATACACTACAGTAAAACTGTATTTGCTTGAGAGTGCGTTCCTTATTTAAAAAGTTCAGAAGTACGTACTGAAACCGGGCAAAGATTAAGAGCAATAAGTAGACTGGGGATATATAAATATATATATATAATATATATATATATATATATATATATATATATATATATAGAGAGAGAGAGAGAGAGAGAGAGAGAGAGAGAGAGAGAGAGAGAGAGAGAGAGAGAGAGAGGCAAGTCTACATGATGTAGTCGGAGTTTCAGCTTAGAGCGAAAGACAAAATTGCTAAGAGAGTTGCGAACTTGTTTAGTGCGCAGTTTAACACCAAACGGACAACATTCCCAAATAATTCTGTGCAGCTCTAATGACGTTTCTGTGTTTCAATTAAAACTAGCTTAAAATGTTCAATGTCATCAGATTTGGAATGATTTACCATGGAAGATGGAAACGGAGAGACAAAATGTTTGTGCAGTTCTAGCAAATCCTTCAATGAAGCCCAGATGAAGGAGGGACGGACAACTCTAAATGCAAGGACCATTGCATCCATCTATCAAGAACCCTATAATTACTTGTAGCGGATGTGTACACAAAGAAACAGGGTAATTTTGTTTACCCAAACTTCTAATGCAGAATTTTTAATTAAATAGCTTTCGGTTCTCCTATGGGACCTACGCAGGTGCTGACGTTAATGATGTCGACGATAACTCAAGCTTTCGCGACAAGTCATAAATTTATGTGTATGCATAATTGCACATCCGGCAAGCCGAGTTGATAAAACTATGAAGCAATTATCGTAGTACAACGCACGCAAAAAGCAACTTTCAAATGTGAACAAACTAAGCTGGACCTCTACGCCAAGTCGCAAAAGTACAAGGGGAAAAGGTATAGGCCTACGGGTGCTTCAATGAACAGTTGTCAGACTTGAACCATCACTCGATAATGGTAATTATTATCTTCTGTTAGTCCCAGCGATAGGACCCAACGCTTGTGAATAAAGTACGGCCCTGTGAATAACTTTAAAAGTGGCGCTCTCTAGGATTTTTAATCACGGTTACGATAGGGTCTATACGACAAGTCTTCCATTGACAATTCGGGATACAGCACCATGTATCTCATGGAACGTTCTTAAAGTCACATAAGTCGCACTTGTTCAGAAGTCAGAACTGTCAGGTAGCTAGCCTACATGAGATTATTGTAAGCAGGGCTGTTTTTAAGGAATTTTTAGAACTGCACATCCTCTTCTCTCCTTTCTCATCCTCCATGTTAAATTACTCCCAATCTGAGGAAAATTACCTATTTTGTTACTAGTTTTAACTGCACGGAACGTGACGGAAGTGCTTTTACAACTGCACGAATCCATTTAGAACTGCACATTTTGTGTAGAACTGCACGTTTAAAAAGCCCTGATTGTAAGACGCTATATAAATGTTCTTATACAATTATACATACATACAAAAATAGAGCCAAAGAATAAGGTTTGCACGCACCCACGTACCTGTAAGTCTTCAAGCAAACTTACCGCTAATAAATAAAACGTGAGTGATTCATAAAAACGTGCCCTACAAAAGCCGACCGTTGTAGTAGTCGATCGACAAGAATAATTACAGAAAAACGTCTCTCTCCACTTTGCTCACGTCCACTTTATACCCGTGTTTAGCCTAATACTATGTCAATGTCACCTTCGGCTTCTCTTTGACCCGTCTCTCGATCTGCATAATCATTGTAATCGAAAACTGCGTCGTGCGTGTATAAATATATGCATATTAATTATGGGCCAAAATTACAGCTAATGATTGTATGCTAATATACTGTTACTTGCATGGGAAACTTCGCTGCGTTCGGCGGCGCTCGGTTATAAATGCATGCATACAGTCTCAAACACTTTGTCATGCTTTTGTTATAATGCATCCGCAAACAGGTAGACCTACATGTACGCCTGCAGAGAGCCTTTCTGTCTTTTCAGCTGTCTGTCTGCCTATCTGTGTGTGTATGTCTGCCCATCTGTGTGAGTGTCTGCCCGTCTGTGTGTGTATGTCTGCCTATATGTGTGTGTATGTCTGCCTATCTGTGTGTATATCTGCCTATATGTGTGTGTGTCTGCCTATCTGTGTGTGTATGTCTGCTTATCTGCGTGTGTATGTCTGTCTGTCTGCATGTCTGCATAGCTGTATGTATGTATGCCTATATGTGTGTGTATGTCTGCCTATCTGTGTGTATATCTGCCTATATGTGTGTATGTCTGCCTATATATGTGTATGTCTGCCTATCTGTGTGTGTGTCTGCCTATATGTGTGTGTATGTCTGTCTGTCTGCATGTCTGCATAGCTGTATGTATGTATGCATGTATGTATGTATGTATGTATGTATGTATGTATGTATGTATGTATGTATGTATGTATGTATGTATGTATGTATGTATGTATGTATGTATGTATGTATGTATGTATGTATGTATGTATGTAAGTATGTCTCTGTCTCTCTGTCTTTCTCTCTGTCTCTGTCTCTCTGTCTCTCTGTCTCTCACTGTCCGTCTGTCTGTCTGTCTGTCTGCCTATCTGTCTCTCTCTGTCTGTCTGTATTGTCTGTCTGTCTGTGTGTGTGTGTCTCTCTCTCCCCTAGAAGACGTCCAATAGTTTATGATATCTTTTATTTCTCTTCGATGTTTAGTCTCCGACGATGTTTGTATAATTATGCAAGCACTCTGTCCGTCCATCCGCTCGTCTGTCTACATATGTCGTTATGTCTGTGTTCAATAGCCTCTGTGTCTGTCTCCGCGCACGTCTCTGTATGTCTGCCTTTACGTGCTTTTGTCTGCGTGTTTGCGTATTTGTGTGTAAGCTTATGTGTGTCGATGCCTGTGCGGTTCGTGTATGTCCATCTGTTCGTCCGTTTCTGCATTTCTCTGTCTCTCTCAAGGTCTGCCCCTCTGTCTCACTGTCTCTCTGCAATCGAGCCTCTCTCTATTCTTGGAACTTGGGCCATAAATAATAGTGGCTGCATATCATGTTTAGTGGGCATTGAAACCGTCCTTCACGTTCTAATACATACCGCGGTCAACGTCCAAACCCCAATCAGATCCATTCACCTTGCTTTCGCCATAATATAATTATACTTACCCCTTCTCTCACGAATATATACATGTACGATATATAAAGACATATATTAAATTATATGTTAAGCATATTTTATTTAATCGCACATATGATTGTGGTGTATGTATATGTAGACTATATATATATATATAAATATTTGTGTATGGATGTATATAGAGGAAATAATCTGAGATATTCTGACGAATTTATATACATACACCGTCATACGCACATACACATTATATATATATATATATATATATATATATGAATTTATTGTAATGTCTTAACTCTTGATGCAAAGTATTAAAAATGTTTCAACCCACTTGATCGTAGAGTATGTGGAGTAGTATGTAGGCATGTAGCCTATACGTAGAGTATTGCTATTGATTATTATTTAGACCTTGAAGCATAGCTTTCAAATAATTTTTATGGCGCCATCACTAAAAGTCTTAGACTAATCAGAGGAACTGCGCTATAACCTTATGTTTAGTATCATCACAAACTTTATATAATATATATGATATACTGTACAGAGTACATAAAATTATACTATATATATATAGTTTATACGCATAGTGGATAATAATATACATATTACAGTATGTATATATATATATAGTGCAGACTAATGCGCATTACTTAATTATTGTGATGAATTTATCGGTAGGACCCTCGCATGAATATATCGCATATATTGAAAGTGCATCATGATAACAATGTGCGTGTGTGTGTGAGTGTGTGTCAGGGGAGGGGAGGGGAGGCGAGGAAGAATGATTAGAGGTATTGGCCCTCTAAGTATGATTAGAGGCATTAGCCTTCTAAGAATGATTAGAGGCATTAGCCCTATAAGAATGATTAAAGGGCGAACCCTCTAGCTGTCTAGCAATTCTCACCCTGACTGGATCTTTGCATCTATAGGGTCAGATCAAATCAAGTCCTCGATCGGGACCCTATGTCTTCCTCTCGACTACTCTACTCATTTTCCCAGAAGGGACTGGGATGCAATTTGAGACATGTGACAAACACATGTAGAGGTCGCAATAATCACGATGGTGGTGGTAGTTGCAGTTTAACGTCACTGTGTGATATCAAAGACCATTAGCGACGCCCTCCTCCTTTATCCAGACTTGGGACTGGCACTGGCAGAGTGCAACCAGTGGCGGAGTCAAATGGTAATCGTAATATGTAGATTTTTTCTACAGCGCCAACAGAGAGGAGTCATGGGAACCATTTCATTCACAGGCGCTTATAAGTACAAAACATTGAGGCTGGAAATTTCAAATGAGGTTCTAGGTCAAGACTCAAGAGTCAAGACCCAAAGCGGAAGGCAATTAGCCGACGCTCTGCTGCCCAACCAGAACCCCCTATACACGCGGTGACTGGAGGTAGATTTTTTCAGCGTACTGAGGGGTGGGCGATAGACTGCTGGTTGCTTCAACGACCTCCTCTTCTCATTTGGATGGAGAATGAATTCATTGACCTCTGTGCAAAACATCAAAGCAAAACATGTACATGTATATACGTCTGATGAACACGACATAGGCCTACATGTAGTCAGCCACGTATTGGAGTAGGAGCACATGTAATGTAATGTAAATCTTCGAGAATTTCTCAGCGCCCACAAAAGCCACGTCAGAGAGACCAGCTTATTCACCTGCGCTACATCAAATCAAGTCCGCAATAGCCAGAGCTGCCGTTTTCGTTCCGGTGCCAGGTCAAAATCCGAGGAGGTCAAGCCGAGGAGATAGCGTGGTGCTAGGGCGGTTGTCGGTGATGGTGGTATCTATAGTTGGGTGATGGTACCTGATTGGAATCTGGATAGAATAGCTTGGATAGTTCGGTTTTCAGTCGTGAATGGAAAGCAGCAGAGGAGAGTGCAAGCGGAGGAGAGGTTGTAACGTCCATGCCTCTACAAGCAGCGCTACGAATTGGCGCTATATAAAGCAACAGTAACTCTCATGCATCATCATCATCATCATCATCATCATCATCATCATCATCATCATCATCATCATCATCGTTGTCGTCGTCGTCGTCGTCGTCGTTGTCGTTGTCGTCGTCATCATCATCACCATCAACACTAGTCGGGTGAACCATTCCAGTGCGCAAAGGTACGGCGAGAGGAAGCAGGTTTTGATAGAAGAGAAGGAAGAGGAGAGACTGAAAGCCAGACATGACAGTTACCGTAAAGCGAACGGAATGAGAAAGCGCATTCCAAAGAGAAGGACCAATTGAGGCAAATGATGAAGACTTAGCCCTAGCCATAACAGTTCTAGTGCGGGGATCAAGGAGTCAAGTGCATTGGAGGAACGAAGTGGACGGTGGGAGGAGGAAGTTGAATGGAGAAGAATAACGTCAACCAAATATTTTGGGGCAAGACCCCGTTGAGCCCTTGAGGATCGGAGTGAGGATCCTTATTTATGTGCGAGCACACGAAGGAAACCAATGAAGTAGACGTTGAAAGGAATGTTTCTTATTATCATTATCACCAGCAGCAGCAGCTGCTGCACCATCGTCCCTATCCTCACCACCAGCTCACCACCCCTCGACCTCCCCCACCACCTCCACCACAACCATCGTCGCCGTCATCATCATCATCATCATCATCATCATCATCATCATCATCATCATCATCATCACCACCACCACCACCACCACCACCACCACCATCATCATTATCATCACCATCATCATCATCATCATCATCATCATCATCATCATCATCATCATCATCATCATCATCATCATCATCATCATCATCGTCATCATCATCATTATTATTGTTATTGTTATTGTTATCGTGTCTACCAAATATACACATGAGAATAATTCTGTACTTACGTTGATCTGTTCATAACTGTCTGCATTGTCGTACACCATAGTTACCAGAAGAAGTATCGAAGGAGGAACTGTTACGGTGGCGGCAGCTGGCGACTAGGAAGGAAACAGGCCCAAGCCTTGGCTACACAAGTATTACATCAAGGACAATGCCATGTGTAGGACCAGAGCTGGAGTCTCTCCCAGGTCCTCTGTACTGGCTGCGGAAACCTTCTGTATCAATTGACTGGTCATGAAATAATCCCAAATCTAATCCAATGATTAAATCGTCCATTAATCCAATTCCACGATCCATCGAATTCATCCTATTATCCGCCTATCTATCATTCTCATTCTGTTACTATGATACATTGATACTCGTTGGTATCATCATAGATGCCATGGTTTAGCTTTAGTATGCTGTTGGCAACGCTTATAATAAGGTAACTACATACAGCGACTCTCTAACAGACTGTCAAATAGGCTACGTTGGACTGTCTTAACCTATACTCTTACATAATAATTTCTGGTCTGTTCCTTCATTCGTATTAGTTCATTTATTCATTTTTCACTTCTTTATCTATCTATTTGTAAGTTTTTTTTAGCTTGTTACTTTGTCTATTTACCTATTTGTCTATTTGTTTGTTTATTTGTTTGTCTATATGTTTATTTATTTACAAATTCGTATGTTTATATTTATACATAAATAATAAATATATTTTCCTTCTGTCTATGAATCAATGAATAATTAATTAATTAAATTATGTATTTATTAAGGAATGTACCTTCTACTCTGTTCATATGTTCCTTTGTCACTCTATTTCTGTGTTGTTTCTTATTCCTTTGTTTTTGTGCAGCTCTTGCAGTACACGAACATAACAATGGTTTAAGTGATTCAAAAGACACGTTTAACCTCTGTTAACACCACTGCAAATTCACCAGGAACACTTATAGCAGCCAATTTGCCTTACCTTCATCTTGAAAGCCGTGACATGTTTGTCCACTGAGACGGAACTATCATCCAAGCCACTCCACGAGTCTATGACTCTATTTACACCGAAGAATATTTGTCCTAACGTTCCCTTGGCTTCTTAAATAATAATTTATACATGTATCTTCGAGTTGCTTCGTTTGGTGCTAAATAAAAAACCTCCTCCATTTTAGTGTTTCCTTTCCAGGGATAATTTTGCTGGATTCAATTTGATCTCCTCTCTTTTTCTTCCTTCTCCTGAATGTTGTTAGTCCAAACATTATTCCTGTATTGCTGTGCTTTATGTTTCTTGTAGGACATAATTTTTTGTAGAATATCCTTCATTTGACCAATGTTGCTATATATTCGCATTCTAGTGTAGGCCTGCATAAATACATAAAATCCATACTGATCAAGACAATAAAAATTTCAAAACAAAGCACAGATCATTCTAAATTCGAATGTTACTGAATTTCTATATATATATGTTGCCTTTTTCCTGTGCTCCGATGTTAGTTCATTTTGTGTTGCAATGTTACTCACGAGTCCTATGTTTCTTTACTTCTGTGTTTCCATGTCACTTTACTTCCGTGTTCCGATGTTAGTTCACTCCTATGTTCGAATTTTACTTTACTCCTGCCATTACTCCTGTGCTCCGATGTTAGTTTACTCCTGTGCTCCGATGTTAGTTTACTCCTGCGCTCCGATGCCATTACTCCTGTGCTCCGATGTTAGTTTACTCCTGTGCTCCGATGTCATTACTCCTGTGCTCCGATGTTAGTCTACTCCTGCGCTCCGACGCCATTGCTCCTGTGCTCCGATGTTAGTCTACTCCTGTGCTCTCATTACTCCTGTGCTCTAATGTCAGTTTACTTCTGTGTTCCATTATTACTCTATACTCCTGTGTGTCGATGTTGCTATACTTGTATATCAATTTCTATGTCACAGTACTGCAAGTTTCATCCCTGTCTTTGTCACACACCGGATCTGCTTTTGCTGTCTTTAAGTTAAAACTGAGATTCCACTAATGATCTCATCATCGTTTTCTGTTTCGACTTCTTCTTCTCTATCATCAACACTCTCCTCCTCCTCCTCCTCCTCCTCCTCCTCCTCCTCCTCCTCCTCCTCGTCTCCTCCTCCTCCTGTTGCTGCCCCTCCTTTCTTCGATGTCAAGGCTTTGTACTCGGGTCAAACGTCGCTGAATTTTTAAGACCTACGAGACAATAAACAACGGAACAACGGAACAGAAGGGGTTCTTTCGTTGGTTATAGGCTAACATGACTCATGACCCTGTCGACTCAAAGCAAAGCCATAAGTTTACGTATAAACATAAATGCAGCCAAATACAGACAAATTGTTTAGTATTGGCAGGCACGGTAACGGATGTTTTAGGTTACATATATATGACGGGTTCGGTAACGATCGCAGCCATGTTTTCTTCTAAGGAACTGTTTGAACTGCACAGTGCACAACCCATTCTCTCCTTTCCCAACCTCCATGGTGAATTATTCCCAATCGTACGACAATGACAATTCTCCCTTCCAAACCTCTGTGCATACGAAATGGGAAGGGAGAATCTCCAATGGTAAATTAGTCCCAATCGTATATGACAGGGAGGATTTTAAACTAGTTTAAGCTGCACAAAAACGCTTTTACGCCTGCAAAAAGTAAATTTAGTTACAACTGCCCGTCTTGTGTAGAACTGCGCAGTAAAACAACCTGCATGTGCATGGTTTCTATTTTGTCTCGTTACTGCTTGTCGATTTTGAGTTGCTCTGAGTAGATCGCTTGAGGCTTTGGACCCCGATGAGTCGAGTCAAAGGTTGGCCATCTGATTCGACACTCTATACTAGTCTATAGTGATTAATTCATGGCCAGATTTTTAAGGTACAATGAGTTCAAGGACTTCAGGACTAAAGCCCTATAACAAGACTAAATGTCCACGGGCAACGACTGCTGTTAAAGGACTACAGTAGTAGTAGTAGTAGTAGTAGTAGTAGTAGTAGTAGTAGTAGTAGTAGTAGTAGTAGTAGTAGTAGTAGTAGTAGTAGTAGTAGTAGTAGTAGTAGTAGTAGTAGTAGTAGTAGCAGCAGTGTTAGTGATAGCAGGGTGAGAATTGCCGGGAAGGTTGGGGGTTTCAACCCCCAGTCACCCCCAGTCTTTCTTAGAGCTCCATGGTAAAGTCTATTTAACACACCAAAACTCCAAGTTTATCATAGTCCAACCCCCAGATATTTTTCCACAATTCTCACACTGAGTGATAGTAGCGGTGGTAGTAGTAGTAGTAGCAGTAGTAGTAGCGGTTGTAGTAGTGGTAGTAGGTGTGGTAGTGGTAGTAGTAGCAGCAGCTGTGGTGGTAGTAGTTGTAGTACAATTAGCAGGGCAGTAGTAGTAGTAGTAGTAGTAGTAGTAGTAGTAGTAGTAGTAGTAGTAGTAGTAGTAGTAGTAGTAGCAGTAGCAGTAGCAGTAGCAGTAGCAGTAGCAGTAGTAGTAGTAGTAGTAGTAGTAGTAGTAGTAGTAGTAGTAGTAGTAGTAGTAGTAGTAGTAGGAGCAGCAGCAGCAGCAGCAGCAGTAGCAGTTCAGCAGTTCAGCAGTAGGAGCAGTAGCAGTAGCAGTGGTAGTAGTGAAAGACGATAGCCTGTAAAACTGTAGCCTATCTTAAAGACAGCGGAATTAATGGACAACAGAGCACGGCGTGCCATAGGCATAGGTTGCAGTTATTAGCAGTCCAAGGACAGCAGATCAAAAGTACAAGACCACAAGACAATGGCTGACATCAGATCTTAAGGACAAGTTTAGACAACGGGTCTAAATACAACAAATTTATAAGCGCAACCGTAAAGTGCCAACAGACTAGTGCGAGTTCAATTGGCAGAAGTAGATCAAATGCAAAGGACAACAGCTTTTAATAGCAACAATTGTATGTAATAAAAAGGCGAACACTAAAGCCTCAAAGACGTGCACGTGCCACACAAGCCATACAGACCATAGACCAGGGCTTAAAGTGTGCCTGGACGGTCATGGACGGCGTCCATTCACTTATTTTACAATCTGAACGCCGTCCTGCCACTTATTGGCCAGCACTGACTGGAAAGGTAAGGGGCGTCCAGACACTTTTTTTTAAAGGTAAGGGGCGTCCAGACACTTATTTTCCACACTTTTAGCACTGCCATAGACGTAAATATATCGTCTATGGTTTTGCCTGAGAAGTAAGTAAGTCCATCATTTTAAAGCGTTGCGTCGTTTGCGTTTGGCCGACATTACTTTTCAATAGTAAAACAAACGGGCGCTCGATAGTATAGTGGTTAGCTCGCTCGACAATCAGTCGACAGGTCGAGGGTTCAATTCCCCTTCTGGTCAGAAATTAGCTGGAATACGACTCCACCTGTGCCACTATCCACCACTCATCATCGACGAGTAGCCTACATCGAGCGAATGCTACCTGTGGGAATAATTATATCAGACGACGAGACAAGGATTTAGCTGTGGACTTTCATGAGGAAAAAGTTACGGCGCAAAATCTAAGTCGTCATACCCATCCCATGGGTGGTAGGCTACTAAGGCTAATTATCGAGCAAACTGCTTAGTGTGTAGTTGAATGCAAAGCATTGCAATCAGGCTATTTCACAGTTTCCTCTTTCGTGAATGTCTAAGCGTTATTTGCGAAGAATGGAAGTGGAAGTAGAAGTGGAAGGGGAAGGTAAAAAAGGGGAAGGGGAAGGAGAAGGAGAAGGAAAGAGGAAGAGGGAAGAGAAGGTGAAGAAAAAGAGGAAGAGGAAGAGGAAGAAAAGGTGTAATAAAACGAGTAGGAAGAAGAATAAGAAAAGAAGTGTGAAAAGAGTAAGAGGAAGAGGAAGTGGGACAGGAAGAAGAGGCGCAAGAAAAAGAGTAAGAGGAAGAAGAATAGGAAGAGGAAGAGGAGGAGGAGGAGGAGGAAGAGGAGGAGGAGGAGGAGGAAGAAAGAGCAGCAGATGACAAAAAAGTAAAGCAGCCATTGAGGCTCGTTCATCTGGTTAGCAGACTGCTGAAGTCAAAAGGTCAATCAGCTCCGACAGCCGAAAGAGCTTGTCTGTCCTTGAAAAAATTTTTACACGACTTTCTCAGCTTTCTGCTTCTTCATCAAGGCACCAGTAGCGGTGCCAGAGGGGAGGCTAGGGGCTAAGCCCCCTAAAAAATGAAATACATCCTTGAGATTTCGACCGAATGACTAAAAGGTCGTCAGAAATTTTGGCGGATGAAATTGGAAAATTTCCGCGAAGATTCAGCCTCCCCCCAAAACCTGAAATCCTGGCGCCGCCACTGCAAGGCTCCTCTGGGATCCTGTGCAGGACCAGAACCTCATTGCATGGGCTCTAGTTCTTAGTTGCAGGCGAAGGTTAGGCCTAGAAAGAAACAGGTCTATGCCTATATTGTATTTATGTCGTCGACTTTAGACCAAGCGGTTTTGGCCAGTTTTCTTGCATCTCAATGTGCACAGACAGCATATTATGTGCACACGCTCATACCATCTGCATCTACTGTCTGCTAGCTTCAGTTACTAGTCGTCGTATACGTGTTATTGTTTATCAGATAATGATGAAAGTCCATTCTTCAATTTACCTATAGGATAAAAGACTTTATCGAAGACTTGTTCAAGTGAATCAAAACTTCAAAGCGCTCATCTTATAAGCTCGTTCTCGTTGTATGTCGCCTTAAACAGTGTGATATAAAATTGTCTGGGGTTGAGAGAGTTAAGGCTAATCATTCTTAGACAATGAGTAACTTTTCATTGCACACCCAATTCCACATAAATCGCCTTGTTACTCCCACCCTAAATCATTTTACAAAATTCTCTCCTCACTCTTGTGTTCTGCATTAGTAGTTTAAGGTTTTGTTGCTGTGACGACAAATTTAATCGCAAGCTCGCAAGTTTCTAAAGCGATATACTCTTTGAAGTTAGGCGCACGGTATCACAATGTTTGAAGTCGGAGGAGAGCGAGAGAGAGAAAGAAAGAGAGACAGACAGACAGCAGACAGACAGAAAAAGACAGAGATACAGAGAAAGCCAGAGAGTTACTGGGAGAGAGAGAGAGAGAGAGACAGAGACAGAAGCAAAGACAGAGAGAGAGAGAGAGACAGAGACAGCGATAGAGACAGAGACAGACAAACAGAGACAGAGACAAAGACAGAGACAAAGACAGACAGACAGAGATAGACAATCAGAGACAGAGAGACAGTGACAGAGACAGAGAGACAAACAGAGAGAGACAGACAAACAGAGACAGACAAAGAGACAGACACAGAGACAGAGAGTGACAGACCCAGAGACAGAGACAGAAAGGGAGCGACAGAGAGAGACAGAGAGAGGCACGCCAGCTGAGTTTTTACTGCCGCATAGACTATTATGTTTGGAATGAGACAAATTATGAGGCGTAGGATTGGATGAAAGAAATTCCGTACAGATTCCTTGAGAAGACGAGGCTTCCAATACTTAGTGTACACGTCGGCCAAACGACTTAACCCTGCTGAGAAAAGAGCACCTCGGGAAATCAACAGGGCAATAATTTACTTCCTATGCACCTGAACGAAATTTCACCTGACGAGTTTAGCCACGTGTCCCGTAACTGTTCCAGCTCCCTCTGACTCGAGGCTTCGCCATGGGCGGCAGCCGCACCGTCTGAGACGAGGCTTCCCTCGGTCGGTCTGTGGAGGGCAACGTAAGGCTAACAAGACTCGGCGAAATCGAATTTGACGGCAATATTCTCGTTCTCAGAAATCTCCGAATCGAGCAGAAGTACGAAAGCACTGCGAGTAATGGCATTTCGATAAGCACCGTCGTCAATTTGGATTTCCCACAGGACTGTTGTAGAGATTATACATCGCTAGCGCTAATATTGCAATGTGCAATCATGTTATTATTATATTATTATCGTTATTATTATAATTATTATTATTATTATTATTGTTATTATTATTATTGCTTTTGTTCTTCTTCTTCTCTTATTAGTACTATCATTCAGCAACCCCTACCACCACCACCACCACCACCACCACCACCACCACCACCACCACCACCACCACCACCACCACCACCACCGGTTTTCAGCAAGTCTGTTATGTTGTTCGTTGCGGTTTCGACGCAATTGATAGTTTCAATTTTTGGTCTTTAGTGATCCTGGAGTAAAAATTAACGGAGTATATTATCGCAACGTTCTGCTGTCACAACATCTTCCACCTGTTATCAGAAATCTATAGCCTCAGAAGGCTATTTCGTTTTCTACAGAACAGTGTCAGCCCACAGAGCCAGGGAAACCATCGAAATGCTAACAAGAGAGACACCATACTTCATTTCACCCACATTATGGCCTCCGAACAGTTCAGGTTTAAATCCTGTCGTCTATAACATTTTCTTTATGTGAATAATCAAACGATAACTACTTAAAGTTTCTTCACAACAATATTAAAGACTTTTCATGTTTGAAGTACTTTGTTACAAAACCCCCCAAAAATTGCTGATAAACTGAAATTTCGGCAGATGAAGTTGAAAGATTCATATCTTTCTATTCGTTCAAATTTATGACATGATATTTTAGAATCAGGTTCTTGGTTCAATTCTCTAAATATTGGAATAAAAGTAGAATGATTAATAATCAGCAAAACAGTTTGGCTTACTTTTTAACCACGGTTTATTCCTGCACTCCTGATCTAGCTACAATCATCAAATCTATTGCAACACTATACGACTACTGCTACTGCCTCTATTAGTACTGTTACTGCTAAAACTAGGACTA
Organism: Lumbricus terrestris; assembly: GCA_949752735.1. Taxonomy (NCBI): domain Eukaryota; kingdom Metazoa; phylum Annelida; class Clitellata; order Crassiclitellata; family Lumbricidae; genus Lumbricus; species Lumbricus terrestris. The sequence goes on from OX457047.1 coordinate 39,855,336, forward strand.
TAACTCCATTACTATGACAACATGCATACATGACAACAAATTGCGCCTCTGAGTAGGTACCTTGAAGGGGCGCTATATAAATTACGATTGATCGATTGATTGATGAACGTCGTCATCATCATCATCATCATCATCATCATCATCATCATCATCATCATCATCATCATCATCATCATCATCATCATCATCATCATCATCATCATCATCATCATCACGATAATAATCATGGCATTTGTCATCACAATTATTATCACAACGCTCGTACTTGATATTATATCCATTATCCATGGGTCGAAATTTGACATAAGTGATATTCAGGTGCTTTGATCAGTTTCCCTGGAGGACTATACGCAAGAACGACGAGCTATACGGTGGATGGACGGCATCCATTCAGTTATGAGGCATCATAATCGCCCTTCTGCTGCTGCTGCTGATGCGGTTGATAGCGGTGATGGTGATGGTGGTGGTAGTGGTGGTGGTGGTGGTGATGATGATTCTGACGATGCTTCCTCGCCTTGACGTCGTCGAAGTCGTTTGTCATTAGTAACGTTTCTTGCATTCATGAAACGGAATAACTCCTCTTATCTTCATCGTCTCAGAGCAAACATCTTGCGTAACAGGAACATCCTGAGTTACAGGAACATTCTGCGCTACAGGAGCATCTTGCGATACATGAAATCCTGCGTAACAGGAACATCTGGCTTATAAGGAACGTCTAGCCGATAAGGAACATCCTGCGTACCAGAAAATTTTTGTGTAACATAGGCCTATTGCGTTACAGGGACATCCTGCGTAACAGAAACATTCTGAGTTACATGAACATTCTACATAGCAGGAGCAATCTGAGTTGCAGGAACATCCTTCGTAACAAGAACCTACTGCGTGACGGGGTATCCTGCGTAACTGGAACATACTGCGGAACTGGAACATTCTGAGTTACAGGAATATGTTACCTCGATTTTAAGGTAGTAAATTATTGCCAATAAACTGTGAACAGCTATTACAGAACATAATTATTATGTAAGATCTTTAACATAGCATTATGTCTGGTTCTTAATGTTTCGTTTAGTGTAGGTATAGGCCGTATGGCGCTTTGCAGTGGACGATTACAAGGTTCTATGGTACGTGCCAACATATAATTATGCATAATTACACACATAGACTAGCATGTTATACATACCTACATACATACATGGTGAGATAACGTACAGTGTGCCTGTGCCCGTTATAAGTACACCGTACGGGTTCCAGCATGAGTGCTTTTGGGAGGGGGGGTAACATTGCACTTTAGAGGCAGTTAATGACTTAATGTGAATCAAAATGCTTACGTAGCTGGATTTACTATCCTTCTTCGTCGAAAGGCTTTCTGTAGCCCAATTTCTTATTGCATCGCATTGTTCCTGGGTCGTATTGTATTTTATTTTGGGGAATAATTGCATTGCGTTCATCTAGAACACATATCCTGAAATCGCATTGCCATTGAGAGTTCATAATATTATTTCGAAACCGCAACTTGCATTGTTGAATTAATTAGCAAAAACATAACATGCTTTTAAAATTAAACATCAGTTCAAAAATTTAATTAGTTTATTAAACTAATTTCTCATTGTACAGCGAAAGATCCGATGGCTTTCACGTATGACCCCCGATCGGCGCCTGACCTACATGACCTTGACTCCATCACCTCTGACTGCCCTCCATCTGAATCCATCGAGTGCCGCTCCACCATTCCAGCCTGGCAGACATCCTTCGACAACTCCACCTGGAAAACCACCAAGGACCTTCCAGACCTCTTCCTCGTCGACTGGTCCTCCAACGAGACCCTCGTCCTGGAATGGGAAGAAGAGGTGGAAGAGCGGAACTACTGGACCTTGGTCCTACTCCTCTTTCCACTTCTTACCATCTTCGGGAACCTCCTCGTCTGCCTGAGCGTCTATCGGGAACCGAACCTACGCACCGTCACCAACTATTTCATTGTGTCGCTGGCTGTGGCGGACATCATGGTCGCCATCTTGGTTATGCCGTTGGCCGTCTATGTTGAGGTAGGCATGCACAGACAGACAGACAGACCAACAGACAGACAGACAGACAGACCAACAGACAGACAGACAAACCAACAGACAGACAGACAAACCAACAGACAGACAGACAAACCAACAGACAGACAGATAGGCAGACAGGCAGTTAGACAAAAAACAAATAGATGGACAGACAGACAGACAAACCAACAGACAGACAGACAGATAGGCAGACAGACAGTTAGACAAAAACATATAGATGGACAGACAGACGGATAGACAGACATATATATATGCAGACAGAGAGACAGACAAACAGAAATATATGCGGGCAGATGGATAGACCTATATGTTCATACATAGATAGACAGACAGAGATGCAAGCAAACAGACAGAAGGAGACACACAGACGGACGACAGAGACAAACAGACACACAGACAGATAGGCAGGGCAGACATACAGACAAATATCGGTTGAGTCTACATAAAAACACACACAGCAATACATAATTCTATGAGTTACATTTTTTTCTCCTGCCCTGGTGATGGTGGTGATGATGATCAGATGATGACGACGACGACGACCATGGGCGTCCGCAGGGGGGCGCAAGGGGGCGCATGTGCGCCCCCTTGGATTCTGC
>OX457047.1:39862994-40245494 GCA_949752735.1 Lumbricus terrestris
CTGTGTGAAAAAAAGCTAGATCCTGAGACAAAAAAGCTAGATCTTGTGAAAAATCCTTGAAACGTAGACAAGACCGAAAAACCTAGATCTAGGTGGAGAAAGCTATGAGAGGCATCCATGCGACAACCTCTGAATAGGGTTGCCAGATGGCCTTCAGAAAATTACCGGACAATGGCTATCACGTTACAGGACTATATATATATATATATATATATGTGTGTGTGTGTGTGTGTGTGTGTGTGTGTGTGTGTGTGTGTGTGTGTGTGTGTGTGTGTGTGTGTGTGTGTGTGTGTGTGTGTGTGTGTGTGGTGGGGTGAGGCTTGGCGGGGGAGCGAAAAACCGAAATTTCCCGGGCAACGTTGGGTAATTCATATTATAATATATATATATATATATTATATATACATATATAAAAGGCAGTATCGGTGCCGGGGACTGTTTTAAAGTTGCAATGTGAGAGCCAAACCACGGACGCCTAGATAAACTGGCTGTTTAAATCCAGACGTCCGTTTGGAAACTCAGCCAAGTACAGCAAGGCCTATAATTATGATAGATCTGAAGGGTGGATAAAATTATACATAGACCTATATGTATATAATTATTATAGTGGCTAATTTGAAAATTTGGCGCCGGTACGAATGAGTAATGACTGAATTCGGATATTAAACAATATTAAAAATACATTTAACGATTTTAGCACTCAGTTCCATTCTGTAGATAACCTCAGTTGACCTGTAGACCTTCAAAGCTAAATGCGATCGCATCCTTAGCCTAAGGCGCGAATATCTTTGTACTCAGACAGATATAATTAATCAATGGGGAGGGGTGGTTAAGAGACAGGCTAGAAAGACCAGAGCGAGCTAGAGTGGGAGATTGACACAGTCAGACAGACAGACAGAGATAGAGAGGCAGATGAGCACGGACAGATTAGGTCTACAAGCGTCCGTGTTTAAACCTTAAGGGAAAAGAGAGAGAGAGAGAGAGACAGAGAGGGAGATATCGTGCAGAGAGAGCCAGACAGACGAACAAACAGACAGACAGCGACATGGCCTAAATACGGAGATTCGGTTCAACCATTATTTGAACTACGGTATGAATCCAGCCTCCAACTTTATATGCACAAGGTTTACAGGCTAGTATGACCCTTGCATCATATATTTGGCTCTGTTATGATAGTTTATTTAAAGACGCCGTCATTTCGACGATGATCGGTGTGTAGGCAATAAATTTGGCTTTGTTTCACTAGGCTATCCATACGCGGGAAATTCGTAAGCAGATATTTTCATGGCCCCAAGAAACTATGCACTCCAAATACACTTGTTGCTAGCAATAATTATTTACCGGACACAGCCATGTCCGGTAATGTCTGAAATTTCTCACCGGACAGTTCGTGCAAATACCGGACTGTCCGGTTCATTACCGGACGCCTGGCAACCCTACCTCTGAAAACAATTAAACATGAACCATATGACACAAATATTTAATCGGAAAACGCGATTTAAAGGTGTGGAAGCGAGGCCCAAATTTTTTTATACAAAAAGAAAAAGTAATCGAATTGAAAATGTCTTTCTCTATAGCGTTCGAATGTTCTTAGCCCCACTCATTTTCTGCGAATTAATCGAATGCGATCTTTCACCGCCGCAGGTGCAGCTGCCTTTCCAACTGAGTGCAAGAGCATTTATGTTTTATGTAGCGCTTTCATAGGTCAACAACTCTGCAGCAATGAATAATGCTGCAGGCTGTTCTTCTTCGTTCGCCGTTCAGTGAATCTTTTTCTTCTTCTGTTCATCAATCAAATCGTCCTACGTTGGATACGAATATTCCTGTCACGGTTCACAGCAATGCAACCGATACACTATAGATAATAGAGCACTATATATAATATACTATATATAATATATAATATAATAGAGCACTATATATATGTGTGTGTATATATATATAATTGAGCACTATATACAATATAATTTATATAATATAATAGAGCACTATATATATATATGTGTGTATATATAATAGAGCACTGCATGTACTGATATTATAATACATACGGTCCGAACTCAGACTATAGTGCTGCATAATATTATAGACTTTTGTCTATTGATTGGCACTGCTTTGGCAGATCACGTCATCAGCATCATCATCATCATCGTCATCATCATCGCGGCCCATCTCCCGAACCCCACACAGGACATATAGTATATGGCTGCACGTTCAGAAATGCATATGTATGTGTAATGTATCATTGTATATGTGTATATGTGTAGGCTATAATATATATTTGTCTATTTATACATACATCTAGATGAGGACATACATCTATACGTGAGCATAGGCCTATATATATGTGTAATATATTTATATATGCATGAGGAATATATATATATATATATATATATATATATATATATATATATATATATACGTGTGTTTGCGTGTTTGTGCGTGCGCGTTTATGCATGCATAATTGCCTATGCCTATGTATAGGTTTCGTGTATTCTACTTATGTGTACGACTGAAGGGCCTACATGTGCTTTTGCGTATCATATATGTAGCCTATATAAGGCTTATATAATATATATAATATCGGGCATGTATACAGTGTTATATATATATGCATATAATATGAAGCGGTCATTTTCTGCCGATTCCTTTACGGATTCTGCTTGAAGGATGTCTCGTGAGAGTCGTTTGATTCCGGATTTTCAACGGACGCTTATCTTATCGGCGTCCGAGCGTCCGCGCTTGCACCGAATCCATTCAGCTATATATATATATACATACATGTATATATGAATGTATATTATATACATATTGATATAAATATATATATGTGTGTGTGTGTGTGTGTGTGGATATATACAGGCTGTGGAAGTTTACGATCAATTTATTAATCTATTATCGATTACAGTCGTTCATTAATTTTAGGGATAAAATTTGTCCTTGACGATTATAATCGAGAACCGCTCAAACTGTTTGTAGTTTGCGTGTGTACTGGCGATTTTGGTTTCGTGAGAGAGTCTTAAGTTTAGCTTAGCTTGCGATGTTCGAGCGAATGGTTAATTATGATTGTTGATCTCAACAAAGACATAAATATTTCAACGAAAGAACGCGATTTAAAGGTGTCCAAGCAGCGTCTAAATGTTTATCTGCCGCGATCGTATGTTCTCAACCCAGCAGTTCATTTATCGGCGAATTGATTCATGTACTGCATTGCGGTGTTCAACGGTGCTGTATTGCATAACAACAGTGTATTGTATCATATTGTAGGCCTATTGTGTTTAATTACAATGTTTTGTATTGGATGGATCCGATTTGACCAGGGTCTATGACAACAGAGGCCGTTACCCTGGACATAAATTTGCTCGGCATATTACAGCACTTAAGAGCAAGGTACTAGACCAGTTTTTTTAACTAATGTTTTGTATTGCATTATTGTATTCTTTTAATAAGCCTGTCACAAAGACTAAAAAGGTGTCGCTAGAGTCTGACTCAGCGGTTGCCGACTTGCCGCCCGCCCACCAATCCACCAAAAACGACCCCCTCTCAGAAAACTTAATCCCCAAAGTACCCTAGAATAAACAGTGGCCTACATGCAAGGGCAATGATCGTGAAGTTGAGTTGCAGCGTCTACTCCAGTTTAACTGATTTGTTAATTAAGACCAAAAGAACTAGTTAAAAACGGGTGTAGATTTACAATGGGTGGGGCAAGTGCCCTGTCTTGTCCCTATGTGCGGGCGTCCATGGCCATTTGAGTAGGCTACTTTCTTTATTCGTAAGTATACAAAATTATCATTCAAGAATATTTTTACAACGGCAACAACGGGGGGAGGGGAAGGGCGGTGGCGCATTGGATAACACACTGGAGCTGAGTTATCTTCCCGACCCCTCCCCACCCGGCCCCCGAGGATAGACGTGCTTTGTAGGCTGCTGTTAGGATTGCAGGTCGTCTGTTCTGTTAGTATATAAAATTGATGTTAATTAGGATAACTGCATAACTGTATACTGTAACCGGTTGCGGACTGTCAACTGGATTGTTGAATAAACGAAAATCATTATTTTTTGTAGTAGCAGTAGCAATTAATAAAGGCAGTGGAACAACTGGATTTTGAATTCGTAAACACAGTTGGGATTACGAGCGCGATTATCAGGGTGAGAATTGCCGTGGGATGGGTTGGGTTCAACCGCCTAGTTTTTCTAAGACCACACAGTAAAGTCTTCATTGACCCCTCTCCCACTCCACACAAGCCAAAGTCTGAACCCCAGAGTCATTTCTCTACAATTCTACAATTATCATAAAGCGCTATATAACTTTCTACTCAACTCATCACCTGCCATTTATTACTATTACTACGCAGGTGCATAGCGGTGACGCAGCCTCTCAAGTACGCCAAGCACAAGGCATCGAAGCAGCGCGTCGTCGTGACCCTTGCCCTGACCTGGTTCGTTTCCTTCGCCATCTCCTTACCAATCGTCCTCGGAATCAACTACACTGACCGACGACGTCTGGAGACGCCGTGGCTGTGCGCCTTCTACAACCCCGACTTCATCATCTACTCATCGATGGGGTCCTTCTACATTCCCTGCATCGTCATGATCGCTCTCTACTATCGCATCTTTCGCAGCATCAAACGCCGTACTAGACGCTCGGCCGCCCTCTACCGACATGTCGTTACGACAGTCAAGACGATCTCAGGTTCCACGCCCGCAGCTGGAACGCTGCACTGTTCCAGCAGATCTGTTCCGCCTGTCGAGACCGGAACAGCGCGCCCGTCCGGTATGACTGTTGCAAGTCGAAATGCCGGAACGGTGGACTGTTCTGACGGATCTGTTCCGCTTACTAATGATGGAACTGTGTATTGTTCTGGTAGGACGATTCCGCTCTTGAAAAGTGGAACGGTCCGCATCTCTGATAACAATGTTCCGTTTCTAACTACCGGAACGGTGCATTGTTCCGTCGACCCTGTTCCGCTTGTAACGAGCGTTTCGCGCTGTTCCGCTGAAATCAGGAAACTGGATGTCAGCAGAGGAAGAATTGCCATGGATGATATAATGGAAAACGGAAGGGAGGACGAGGGAACAATGGAAGAAAATCAGCAAATTGGTCATGGTGAAATGGAACTTGCTTGCGTAAGACATCAGTCACCAGGTTCCCCTGGAAATCGAGATATGTCTCATGAAAAAGACGTTGGCAGTCAGGGTCAGGACGTCAATCCGAAAATCAGTCACGTGGCACAGGGTAACCGATTCCCCGGATCACTTCCGGTCAACTGCCCACACTTCCGGTCCGCCATACTCGAAGAACCGATTAGGCAGAGAGAGGGAATTAACCAGATCTGCGCAAGCACCAGTTTCGACAACGATTCAGTCAAGCGAGGCGAAGAACCAGAAGCCGTATGGTCACGGTTGAACAATCCGGCTGCAGGACAAGATCAATCGCCGTCAGGGCTGAGGGAAAGCACCCCGACGGTTGATGAGCTAACGAGGGGCAACGATGACTATAAGGGGGGCAAAGCGATCAGACGAACGCTGAGGAGGCGGAAGAAGAAGAACGAAGCGTCTCAATCAGGACGGAACTCAAGCAGGCGCGAGAGAAAGGTCACCAAGACGCTGGCTGTTGTATTAGGTACGACGCTAAATTTTCAAATAACCCATATATAAATTTGTTATTGTGTGGCCGTGGATGTGGTGGTAGTTAAAATGGCGGCTGTGGTGGTAGATCGTCGGTTTCTGTGGTTGAGAAGATAGCCACGGCGCTGCTGATGAGGCAACGATGGTGATAATGGTGATGACGATGACGAACATGATCATTGTAATCTTGATGATGATGATGATGATGATGATGATGATGATGGTGGTGGTGGTGGTGGTGATGATGATGATGATGATGATGATGATGATGGTGGTGGTGGTGGTGGTGGTGGTGGTGGTGACGACGACGACGACGACGACGACGACGACGACGACGATGACGATGATGATGATGATGATGATGATGATGATGACGACGATGATGATGACGACGACGATGACGTGTTGCAGGCGTCTTTCTCATCTGCTGGTTTCCGTTCTTTACAACGAACATCATCAACGCCGTCTGCCTCCGACTCGAATCATCTTCATCGTCATCAACTTCCTCCTCCGATTTATTTTCCGCTTCCACGTCCTCCTCCATGCCTTCCGTTGATGACTGTGGAGTGGCTCCACTGCTCTTCTCCTTCTTCGTCTGGCTCGGCTACATCAACAGCTTCCTCAACCCTGTCATCTACACCATCCTTAACGCCGACTTTCGAAAAGCCTTTAAGAAGATCCTTACTCATCCCAGCTGCTGCAGACCATAGGACGAATGTGAACCTCCACGGCTAACCGGTTTGCTGTACAGTACAGCTGTGCGTTTGCAAGTCCTTCTCGTTGAAGAATAGTCGTGAAAATCGTAACCGTACTCTTAAAGCGCCATTAGAAAGCCAAGCGCAGGGCACCAGCTTATTCGCGAGCGAATGCTATTTCATAGATCAAGCGGCTGCTGTGGAGGCTCCTAGGAGCTTCTAAAGAAATGCATTGAGATAAGTGATGTTGTCTAACACACGGTTATAATTATATGCTATGGATCAGCAAACAAATAGCGCTGAAGAGCAGTAGGGAACAGAACCTTACATAAACTCCATCCTAGTTTTCATTTTGAGTTTTCTTAAAAACGGCGCAAACCAGTCAGACTGCGTTTCCTCCCTCCACTCGGTCTTCGATCGAAGTCCAGTGGAACGATCATCGCTGAGCTCTGCCTTGTGGACCGAGAAGAATCCACGGCAGAGTCGTCCTCACGCTCAGGAGAAAACGCTCCGTCTCATCATCCTGGTTTGCGGTCCAGTAACAGTTTTACCTGACGTCCTGGCGATACATACTATAGAAATGATCCCTAAAATTATGATCTTAATTGTGATGAAAGCTTTCCTTTCCCGTCACTTGTCGGGATCTAGATAGAGAGTTAGAAGGCAAAACATGCGAGAGGGGTCGAAAATATGGAAAATTGTTTTATGGTGTATATTTATTCAGAAATATGTCTACTTTCAATATCTGCAATCAGATCTTTTTAATTCAAACATTTAGTCAAATAAAACTGACTTTTAATGCATGTGGTGTCAAGATTTGCTTTGAAACAATGGCTCACTGAGCATGTTTTCAAGGTTAAAATTCGCCATGATAGGCCGAGTTTTCATACGCCAACCGGCCTATTTCCTGTAGCCTTGTATACCACTTAATAAATTATACCTCCAATATGCTACTTGATGGTCCTGGAAAACTGTGAAACATGTTTAAATGACACGAATTTTGGCCAAATATCAGACGCGTCATCTTAGCGACCATAATAATTATTCCAACCACGCCTCCGACCCCGTTTTCTGAGAGTCCTATTGGCCAACGAGACCGACCTTCGATCTTGACCTTGTGACCTAGCGAATCACGGAATTATTTGGTCATTTTTGCTGCCCCTTTTCTGGTTGCGTTCAGTCAAAAACGTTAGTTTACGCTTGTTTCGGAAAGAATTTATATGAAAATTATTTTACAAAGCGTAAAGTGAAATTGCGTTGTTAAACTGCTCAAATAGCGATCAGGGCAAGCTGCAGGCATTGTTAGATGAATGAGCTTACTATATTGATCGATAGGGAATTTGATACCGCCGATAGCTGCTATAGCCTATCCTAAAGAGGGCAAATATCAACCGCTTTCTCAATTTGGGCAACCATGCATCCTCAACTGGCAATCTTTAATCATAATTATAGACCTACAACAAGCTTGATTAGTAGGCCTACTGACTTTGCTGTCTTAACACAAATGAAATCTATTCCTACCGAAAGCGGTAGGAATAGACAAGACAAGGGCTTAAGCCTGAGTTAGCCCTATGAACAATTTCCAACTGGGTAAATACAGTCCTAATTAAAATTCTTTATAAGAATCTAAGGGGATCGCATAATTTATCAGACCAAATCCAGATTCTTATCGGACGCAGTTGAATCGTATTATTGATCCTATTTAGGCCAGCTTCTCTGTAAGCGCATGGGTAAACATAAAATGTTTACCCATGCGTGTAGGACCTAGGTGTAGGCTGTCTCAAAGAAATTTTCTTTGAGGCAGCCTACACCTAGGTCCTTGCTGTCGGTCGCAATAATAAGGCTATAGTTTCCATCTAATTAAAATTAAGAATCCAAGGGGATCGCATATAATTTATCGGACCATCGGACCAAGACTAGTCCAGATTCTTATCGTACGCAGTTGAATCGTATTATTAATCCTATTTAGGCTAGCTTCTCTGTAAGCGCATGGGTAAACATTTCTTTGATGCAGCTTATACCGAAGTCCTTGCTGTCGGTCGCAATAATAAGACTAGTTTCCATCTAATTAAAACTATGTATAGCTAGCCTATACATATTAATTCTCGTTCTTTTCTTGCACAGTCTGGTTCATTGTTTATTTGAAGTAGGCTATTTATACACCAATACATCCTATATCCTGTCTACGACGAAGCATCTGGTCCCTGCGCTTTGGAAGCGTTTAATTGTTCACATTTCAATTCATTCGTATTCTTCAAATCGGCAGTCGTCTGTAATAATTTCATTACAACTTTCAAAATGGTGGCTCGATTTTCAAGCCGTTTGATGTATTTGATACAGAATATCCCCCTGTATTGACCAGCAAAATTGCAGAGGAATTAAATAATGGTTACTAAGGACTTTCATTACACGAATGTTCTGAAACTTTGAGCTCGATTTTCTCGATTGTTATTATTTTGCAATACATTTGGGGCGGTGCGGTGGCTGATTGGTAACACGCTGGCACGAAGAACAGAAGGAACCGGGATCTAATCCCGGTGGCCCCTTAAGGTTGACTCAGCCGCCACTCGCCAGATGGGAGTGTGAAAATGAGTAGCAGTGTCACTGCGCAGGTAACCTTGGGTTCGGCGGCAAGACCTGGCCACCTACCGCCGATGTATGGCAATTGCCACCTAAGGGCTGATGGCTTAACACCGGGGATCAGCACCGGGCCCAACGCTCGCAAGCGAGTATGGGCATACCTTTACCTTTACCTTATTATTTTGCAAATTACAGAATAAAACGAATATAACTTCAGTTAGGAAAAAGATATTTTCATTCTGTAAAAAGTATTTTGAAGCAGAATATCTGTAGAATATGATTGAATAAAAAAGTCAAAATCGACTTGTGACGGATTTTGACCACCAGTGTCACATCATTAAACAACCGATTCCAGGCGCAAAAGTAAAATTGTTTGTTATGCCTTTAGAGGTGTTTAGCAAACTATCGGACAACGATGTAGGTCTATTATAACGCCGAAGATATTCGACAACACGCGAAACTTATCAACAAAATAAAAATTAATTGCAAATACACATGTGGGCGTCGATATTTATTAAATGAAAATACATTTGAGAAACTTAACTTGCACAAAACGAGTATAAACTTCATTTGAGCATATTCTTCCGGCATTTCAGGTTCAACCATTTCACTAGATGGCGCCTAACGTTCATGTGCGCTAAATATGCTTTCACCCCTCTTCTAACAATAATGGTAACTGAAAGTACACGGTTTGTTAAGAACAGAAGAATTAAAGAATTCAGGGTCCATCTCACGCAGGATAATGCTATGTAAAGTACTGTCTATAGTTGGTTAAACTTGTGCTATGCACATGCCGAGATCTCTGAGTAACTTTTCCGCAGTTTGGTGTCTCTGGAGATATACCGTGCACAGTAGCCTACCATGCGTTTGTAGTGTTTTATCATCAAAGAATTTACTTACTTACCTACCTACCTACCTACCTATCTGCCTGCCTACCTACCTATCTACCCACCCACCTACCTACTTACTTACATGCATCATAATCGCAATCGTTGACATAACCTCCTTTTGTATGCCCCATACAAAATCCGAGCGTTAGGCACCATCTTATTCACAACTTATAACAAGCGAGTCCGATTTCAGAGGTCCAAATCAAGAGAGGAGGCAAAGCGGCCGCCAAAGATTTACCGTAAACTTCGGTCTCAAAGCCAGTCGCTGACAAAATTATCAGATTCTCTATACAAAATTTTAAAAAGGGCTTATGTAGACCTACTGAGATAGTTGATATTGTTTAACACCTAGCTTATGATAGTAAAGTAAGTCATCATATTGAGCAGCTAACTACGATCCGAAATACAGTCGGGAACCAACCCTACTAAAAAGACATCATTGTTTTTATTTGTCTTAAACACACAAACCAGTCAGACTGCGTTTCCTCCCTCCACTTGGTCTTCGATCGAAGTCCAGTGGAACGATCATCGCTGAGCTCTGCCTTGTGGACCGAGAAGAATCCACGGCAGAGTCGTTCTCACGCTCAGGAGGAAACGCTCCGTCTCATCATCCTGGTTTGCGGTCCAGTAATCAGTTTTACCTGACGTCCTGGCGATACATACTATAGAAATGATCCCTAAAAGTATGATCTTAAAAAACCGACTTTTTCAAACCTATAAGTAAAACTATTGGCAACGTCTATAGAGGTGTTTAAAGCAACGTTCGCCCACGACTTGGCATAACGCCGAATATATTCGATCGCGCACGAAACTAGCTCTATTACGGAGAATAATTTGTAACTAACAGATATTTAATAAATGAAAATACAAGTAAAGTGCACAAGTCGTGTTTAAAACAGCCACCTCATAATAAATAACTGCAATATTATTATTTCGATTTGTTTACAACCTTTTCACCAGATGTCGCCTCAAATGCGCTTGTGCTGAATACATTGGTACGCTCCTACCCAGCAAGTAAATAAGCAAGTGGGCTTTATCAAGTCATGAAACCGGCTGCAGAGGAGCCACATCCTGTGTGTACTGTGTAGGCATATTGTAAGAGTAGACGATTATGAAATCAACAGGGTTCGGTTTCTGACAAACAAAACCTCACAAAAATGCTGGACACTGTTGTTCTTTTTAGTAGGCTACCCTTTTGAAACCCCATCTGATATGACGCAGCGTTCGTGAATAAGCTGGTGCCCTGGCGTTTGCCTTTCAAGTAGCGCTTCTGAATTTTAAAGTAGACCTTAATCAGAGGCGGATCCAGAGGTGCCAATCCGGTCATGCCCCCCCCACATCAGAAATGTGCATAGGACGTGCCCCCTCATCAGATTTCAACAAGCTTTCGATCAATGCAGCGGGAAAAGTTGGATACAACTAAAAACTAATTATTTAGCATTGGTTTGGAAAAATGGTAGAGATTGAAGAGATTTTGTTGATTAAATGATCATAAAGGTCGTCAGCTATTTCGGCAGGGAATTTCGGTATATTTTCAAGACATTTTCACCAGCAGATGACTAAAAAAGTCGTCAGATTTTTCGGCCCAAGATCAACGAAATTTTTCCCCCGCCCAAGGTAATAAATGTTGACCCCTTCGAAAATTTCTGTATCCGCCCCGGCCTTAATATCAAAGATCTATTGTAGGTCTATGAGCGCTGGGCTGTAATAGGGTTGTCTCGTCCTAATATCTTTACCATTCCCACCCTATAATTAACTTAGGCCTACATATCCTGAAACCACTCCATATGACAGCGTTTTATAAGCTCTCTTTTGCATTCGTGTCACTATTAGTCTATTAATTAGGCCTACCATACTAGGGCAATTCTCAACTTGTTCTTAATCCTCCCTCTTCCCTTGATGACCTGCTATCTTGCTACAATTCCACTCTTTCCGACCTCCTTGACATTCACGCACCACTCATCACCAAACCCAGCTCACATGCCATTAACCCTTGGTTCACCTCCTACCTCCAAGCCTTTAAAACCTTCCATAGGCGACTTCAGCACATCTACAAGAGCGCCACTGACGCTCTATCCCGAGAAAAAGCCCTTTCCAACCTAAAATCAGCTACAAACAGATACCATAAACTCATTGCTGCTACAAAAAGGAAATATTACTCTTCGCTCATTCACTCCAGTTCCTCCAACCCTCGCCACCTCTGGAGAGCTGTCAACTCTCTTCTTCATCGCAAATCGCCCTCCCCACTACCGAGCTCCATTCCACCCCCCTCTATGGCCGATACATTCTGTTCATTCTTCTCGAACAAAATCTCATCCCTTCGCTTCACATTACAGTCCCTTCTCGATTCACAATCCTCCAACACTGATCCACCTCCATTTCCAAATCCTGCTCCTCCTGTCTCTCAGTCATCCCTTCCAATACTCCATCCTGCCTCTGAAGCTGAAGTGCCACTCTTGTTAAATTCTCTTCCTAACAAACAGTGTGAATTAGATCCCATCCCAACTGCTCTTCTGAAAGACTGCGCCTCCGTCCTCATTCCTATAATCACTAAAATTATCAATCTTTCACTCTCCACTGGCAATTTTCCAATGGTCTTCAAGCAATCTCTCGTCACTCCCCTTCTGAAAAAGGCAAATCTTGACAAGGAAAACCTATCAAATTACCGACCCATCTCCAACCTTTCTTTTCTATCGAAATTAACTGAACGAATTGTCCTTGCCCGCCTAAACGATTACCTCTCTTCTAACTCGCTCCTCAATCCCCACCAATCTGGCTTTACTAAACACCACTCCACAGAAACTCTACTCGTCTCTCTCTACAATAAACTGGTCTCGGCCGTCAGTCATCAGCAGGTATCCTGCCTCTGTCTCCTTGACATCTCCGCTGCATTCGACACCATCGATAATAGTCTCCTTCTTAATCGACTCTCTTCTTCTTTTGGCGTCTCTGGCACTGCTCTACTCTGGTTCGAGTCCTACTTGTCTTCCAGATCTTTCTCTGTTAAAGCCTCCAGTCACTGTTCGAAACCTCTTCCACTATCTTGCGGCGTTCCTCAAGGCTCCGTCCTGGGTCCACTCCTCTTCATTCTCTACACCACTCCTTTAAGTCATCTCATAAAATCCTCGTCTGTTGACCACCATCTCTATGCAGACGACACCCAACTCTTCATATCCTTTTCCCCAGGCTCTTTCTCCACCTCCATTGCTGAACTTCTCAATGTGGTCAATCTGATCTCTCAATGGATGTCGTCCATTGCAACCTCCTCTGCCTCAACCCCTCCAAAACAGAGTTCATTATTCTAGGCCTTCCTGACCAAATCAAGAAAATTCCTGACCCTTCAATACACCTATCGACTAACTCTTCATCTCTTACCTTCACCTCTGAAGCTCCGGTCCGCAATCTTGGTGTAATGTTTGATTCACATCTCTCCTTCTCTAACCACATCTCTAATCTATCGCGCTCCTGCTTCATGCACATCCGGGACCTCCGACGCATCCGACCCATGCTTGATTTCAAAACTGCTTCCACCATTGCTACGTCCATCGTCCATTCAAAGCTTGACTATTGCAATTCCCTGTTCTTAAATCTTGATTCCACACAACTTAAGCGCCTCCAACTCATACAAAATTCTCTTGCTAGAGCCGTCACCAGAACACCCAGACATCATCACATCACCCCCATCCTCAAGTCTCTTCACTGGTTGAAAATCCCAGAGCGAATTCACTACAAAGTTCTCTCCTTAACATACAACTCCTTACAATGCTCCCAGCCCAGATATCTTCGCGAACTGTTCACCATCCAGCCTACCCGTTCTACCCGATCATCCGCCTGCCTTACACTCTCGACCGCCGGTCACAAGTCATCTCAAGTTCTCCAACCGAGCCATATCCAACTCAGCACCACGCTTTTGGAATGATCTGCCTGCTGAGTTCCGATCCTTTTCAGTTCCTCCTCCATCATTACTAATCACACACCATCACCTTCCTCAGGCTCCTCTATCCATCACACCTCGGGCCTTTCACTCGAAACTAAAGACACTCCTGTTCAAGAACTCTTATCCTGTTTCATCTGATCCCCCACCCTCCAATTCCCGGCTCAGACGACACCCACCTTAGTAGCTGTTCCACACCTCTGATAATACGGTACCTCGACCCGGACCACCATGGACTACTCTTACGGACAACCCTTTTGACTCAACGCATTTGATCTTGATCCTATGGTAACTCGACCCGGACCACCTCGGACTACTCTCACGGACAACCCTCCTAACTCAACGCAGCGCTCGTGAATAAGCCGGTGCCCCGCGCTTGGCTGTCCAGTGGCGCTTTAGAAATTATGAGATTACGATTACGATACGATTACCCGCCTACCCCAAGGACCTTGGGTAAACCTGCCCAGATTCATTGAAAATTTCTAGTCGAGATTAAGCATTGGTTTTATCATCTGCTAATCCGACTTCGGGCTCGCCTACTGTTATCTCCGTCGAATAGATCACATTTTTTAAGAGATCAAAACGTGATCACAACACAGATAGGCCTACATTTCGCCGCTGTGTGACCGATAGAAAAACAATGAAATGTTTTTGTAAAACCAAGTCATTAATGTGCTTAAAATTCACTTTTATTTAAATTTCTAAATAAACGTGCTTATAGGATGGATACCATGATGTAGGAAATAGGATGGTGACCTCACTCACCTCTCGAAATTGGCTAATTTAATTACATTCGCCAGATGGCAGCGGTGGCGCCGTTAGGCTGGTTTTATCCATTACATGTATAGTTAACGCATATGCTCGTACGCTTTTTAAGCACTTGGAAATGTTATTACTAGTAAAATATTACTTCTTCTGATACGTCTTTACCACATTTGAACTAGTATTTTGTCACTAAACCAGTATCCTATTGCTACTGTACCACATATGCACGAAACAGTACAACCATAGACTACCTTCACCTTTCTTATATTAATTAGTGCAGGCGTGATCATAAATGCAGACTCGTTAGAAATCTACTAATCTTGCTCAGTACAAAATATTTAAGCAGAGTACAGCTATAGTTCCATTAGAGTACAATACAGTACTACACAGTACCCAGTGTTTAAGGTGAGGAAAATAAGTGCCTGGACGCCCCTTACCTTTCCAAAGGAAGTGCCTGGACGACCCTTACCTTTCCAGGCTGTGCTGGCCAATAAGTGGCAGGACAGCGCTCAGATGTTAAAATAAGTGCATGGACGCCGTCCATGACCGCCCAGGCACACATTAAGCCCTGACAGTACCAATAAATACAGTATGAGTACCGGAGACCTATTAGTCTACGATCACAGCATGACTACAATATTGGAAATGTAGATGTAGATTAATTAGACCTACAAGTACAGCAACAATCTGTCTGTCCGTGTCTGTCTGCGTGTCAAAGACTCTGTCTGTTAATTCTTTTCCATAGTCCATATCTTTCTGTGTATATCTATGTCTGTCTGCCTGCCTATGTCTGTCTGTTTATTCCTGTATGTATCCAATCTGTCTGTTTGTGTATGTCTATATCTGCCAGCCTGTATCTCACCCTGACCATGTATGTCTATATGTCAGTTTGTCCGTCTTTGTCTGTTTGTCTATGTCTGTCTGTCTGTCTGTCTGTCTGTCTGTCTGTCTGTCTGTCTGTCTGTATGCATCATATAAGTCTGTCTGTCTATGACCCTGTATGCCTATATATGTCAGTTTTTCTGTTGATGTCTGTCTGTGTCTATCTTTCTATGTCTGTCTGTCTATGATCCTGTATGCCTATGTCAGTTTTTCTGTTGACGCCTGTATGTGTCTCTGCCTTCTCATGTCTGTCTGCGTTTGTCTGTAGAGGTATGTGTCTGCCTGTGTGTGTCTATGTATGTTTTTCTGCTTGTCTTTCTATATGTCTATCTGTATGTAAATGTGTGTATGTCTAACGTTAATGTCCATCTGCGTCTGTCTTGGCATGTCTATGTCTGTTTGCGTTTCTTTATGTCTGAGTCTACATCTGTTTGTCTGTGCTTGTCTATCTGTCTTCAGTAAGTAGCAATAATTACACACACAAACAAATGCATATACGCACATGTATGCACATACGCTTACCCATACATAAAGACACACAAACATGCACACATACCCACGCATACACACATCCGTACACACATACACGCATACAGACACATAGGCCTACACACGGACATATATACAAACTTATGCACACCCATGCACACACACAAGCACGTATACAAACATACTCGCATATGTGCACGCATATGCACACGTCCGCACACATGCACGCACACCTACACATACGGTCACACATAAAGACACATGCGCACACGCATACACATGCACACATGCATACATATACACATACAGACACACACAGACACGCACAAACACACCCACACAAACCACACACAAGAAAATCGGGCGCTTCGGCGTGAAACTCCTGTGCAGTGTCCGCGCTGTAGTCGGGAGCGCCTCTGAGTAGTGAGCTTGAAGTGGCGCTAAGGAAATGAAAATAAATAAGATAAAATAAATAAAATAAAATATCGCATTGCATGCAGCACTCATTTCAAACGATTTCA
This sequence comes from Lumbricus terrestris, assembly GCA_949752735.1. Taxonomy (NCBI): domain Eukaryota; kingdom Metazoa; phylum Annelida; class Clitellata; order Crassiclitellata; family Lumbricidae; genus Lumbricus; species Lumbricus terrestris. The sequence goes on from OX457047.1 coordinate 39,879,382, forward strand.
AACATCGTCCGTATAAACCTGTATCAAACACCAACCCAGGCCTAGTAGCGACTCGAGCGACACCATCGACAGAAAAAGACTCTAGCCAAAATCAATACACATGAAGTATACGAAGTGAAGTCACCATCTTAATTCTTACATCATGATGGATACTAAGTCAGTCCTTTGCCCATTTTGCCTGTTGCAATTGCTGTAAATAAAAATTATATCAAATGCTAGATGACACTAGGCACATTTTCCTCAATTGAGAAACGACGACACTCCTCTGCAGTTCTTCAGCTGACGTCCGGTCTTGAAAAATCTGGTGTTTGGATTATCGCCGAACTTTTCGTAGGAATATTTTCGTCAAATGAACAATGGCCAAAACCTACGACTACCTTTTCAAACTGCTGCTTATCGGCGACTCCGGCGTCGGAAAGACTTGTGTCTTGTTCAGATTCTCCGAAGACGCTTTCAATTCCACGTTTATCTCCACAATAGGTAAATGCCGTTGTCAAAGGCTCTGCTTGTGGCTGGGTGGATTTTTAGTTTGGGTGTTCATAATAAGAACTCTGGATTTGGGTTTAATCATGGCTTGACTAGGCATGCTATGAAAATAAAGCTAATTCTCGTAAATGGGTTATGTTAGGTTGAAGTGGGCAGATCACGTGATTGCACTTTCTGATGAAACTATTTATAACCTCTAAATTAGTTCACATTCTTTTTTGGCCGATCTTAGAATTAAAGTGTAAAACCCAACCAGATATTTTCATCCCAGTGCTAGATTTATACCTTTTGCAGCTGAACATTTATGTGATTGTAGTTGCTTGTTTATATAGCGTCATAATGTTTGTAAGAACCCATAACCCTTCTTGTTTTAGCTTTATTGCTTCAGAAAAGATGTTGTCTATTGCACTGCTTGTAGAACGATTTGGATTCTAGGCTAAAAACTTAAAACAAGTGATGTATTGTATTGGCCTAGCGATCAAAACCATTCCTTTGTGCGAGATTTACCAAGTCACTAAAATGAATTAATGTTGCGTTAAGCTTACCTACAATTTAATCTATTGTAATCTGAAAGCTTATGTGAAACCATTATTTGAATGCAAATTCACTTGTTTAATATGCAAAATCTCATTAATAATAACGCAAATTTATTGCTGCTTTGATCTGAATTGCGTTCCAATATTGCGTACTGTTCAACACAGCTTTGCAGTTGTAATGTTTTATCTGACTGCTAGCACAGTCTTATCATTTATGTGGGCAGATGCTAACATAAGTTGTCTGGTATTGAAACTCAGAGCTAACAGTGACCTGTGGCTGGACATTTTGTGAATCTGTACTGCCAGTCATAACAAACTATCTGACTTCATGATTCGCTGAGTTTGGTTTAATGTTGTCAATGTCTGTGGGCATTCTAGCCATGTGGGGGGTGGTGGTGTAGGGGTATATTCAGTGCCTTGAAGCCGGAAAGTTGTGGGATTGAACTTACCTCAAGCCACCACGTAGGGACCCTGAACAATTCCTTCACTCCGATTCAGTGTCTGGCTGTCCACGCAATTGCTCATTTGTACATACATACATGGACACGTGTTCGTATCTTATGTTGGTACTAAATTAATTAATTTAGGCATTGTTTTCAGAGTGTAGACTGCCTCTGTGAGCAAGCTTAATACCACCTGAAAATTTTATGAGTTAAGTGATATAAGTTGCTGGATTGTGTATAAGTGACAAAGATTTGTGTTTTTTTAAAAGGAATTGACTTCAAAATTCGAACAATTGAGCTAGATGGGAAAAAGATCAAACTGCAGATATGGTTTGTTTTTGCTTTTGTGTAATTGTACAATCTGTTCCTTCAGAACTTTTGTTGAGACCAAAATACATCGTGTACTGTTTTGCAGCTAGACTAATTTATTGGTTAGCCTTACCACCGATCTCAAACCCACAAGAAGTAGCCAGGTGATTTTGATGACTCTGCATTATCTCTATTTGTTCTTAAATTTGTGTTAAATTGTTTTATGTAATTTTCGTTTGATTATGATTTTTGTAGCTTAGGTGACAGACTTGCTTGATAAGTACTGTGAATGCAGATTACTGTAATTTGTCAAAGTATTTCTCAAGGCCACTTCTGTTAAGTCTCATTGTAGTTAGAGTTTTAGCGATAAGTGAATGATGTTTCTGGAGCATAAAATCATTCAGAGCACTGTATAAACATCTGAGGTGAGTGATGCTGAATTGCGGAATCGGTCTTTGCTTGATATAATCTATTAGCGACTTTATCCAATCATGCCCATCTCTGATTGCTTTACAGTATATTATTTACATAATTTGTATTTCACATTATCTGTTTATATTTCGTATATTAAGGGATACAGCTGGGCAGGAAAGATTCCGTACCATTACGACCGCATATTATCGAGGAGCCATGGTGAGTGGGTTTGTTGATCAGGTTGTTTAGTAAGGATAACAGAAGCAAATTATTGTGCTGCTTAGTATTTCTGTGAAACTAGGCATGAATTGCTACATTCTCGTAATTTGGTCTATTTTGTTTTGTTTTGATATGTGGTTTTTTGAATTTGGTCTAGTTGCGTAATTGAGAATAAAAATTTTGATAAAATGTTAGGTAACTGTACGGCATAGTAATACAGTGCAAGGCAAGTTTTCGGTATTAAGATGCTAAAATATCACGATTCACAATTTTGTGCTATTATTTTTATTAAATTTTATTCATACATTTATCTGTGAAACATTGAGTTGATGCTGCATAAATGTGTGTGTACGTTGCATTATAGTTTTATGTTATTTCAGGGAATCATGTTGGTCTACGATATAACAAATGAGAAGTCATTCGATAACATAAAAAACTGGCTTCGAAACATTGAAGAGGTGAGTAGTTTGCAGCCTTCTTGATCTTTATTTGCCTTTTAATTGTCAAAATGCATGTTGGATGAAGGAAATGTTGTAAAAGAACGTCGTTCTTTCATTTTTATGTATTTGTACTGTTAATACGTAACTTCATTTATTTATCGCAAAAATGTGTCGGAATCTAATTTTTTTTCCTATTTTTATGTATTTGTATATGTAGTGTATATGTTTAAACATTTCTATGGCTTCATTTATTTCGTGATCACAATGATATGATGTGTAGGTATACAGCTTGCACTGTATTTTGAATTGGGTTTTCAAAGAGTTTTTTTTATTGTAGGCAATTAATTCTTTTTTGTTCCTTTTATGAGATCCATTGTCAATGCATTAAATTGGTTGAGACAATGCTTTGAATTTGTAAATTTCTATTTGAAAATATCAATATATTAGTTGGTGTCCCTAGAGTGCGGGATTATTTTATCCCTTTAGGGCCTCTCTTTCTGTAGCCAATTATAATGTTCAAGATGTGTAAACATGTCATGTATACTTCGGTTGCAAATAAAACATTTGATTGATTGATTGATTGATGTGAAACTTCTATTTGAAAACCTCTAGCTGAAAACTTCTGTAATATGAAAATTTCTGTCATACCAGTGTTATGCTCAAGGCAATAATCAAGATATAAGATTTGTGATGGATGCCAGAATCTGTTGTGAGAGTTTTTGAAAAATGATTGGAAATTCGAGAAGACCCTGAAACAGCGTTTCAAGTAAATGCTTTCTGTGAAATGGTTTTTAAAAGCCTGCTGCGTGTTATTCCTGAGCAGTTAACCAGGTGTTGTGGTCTGAGTTTGGGAAGAGTAGAGGACTGCCAACTGTGAGACACGTAGATGATCTATTGTTCTATAAGCTTTTTTTGGAGGGGGTCGGAAATCGTCATTCCATGGCCCAGGGTGAGCTTCGTGCTTTTCTAGCCTGCGCTTTGACAAAGCAACATGCAGTGGGCTTTTAAAAACACCTCTTAGTAGGCCTATGCATTTCAGGTTTTGACCATCACAATGGAATTACCTCCCTCTAGATTTGCCTGCTTTTTAACATGGGATGCACTGCATGCACCTTCCAGCAAACTTTGAAAACTGTACTGTCCCTGTCAGGGCTGGGCCAGGAGTGCTACTGAACAGATGGCACACATGGTTGCTGTGAATGAATGCATGAACGAATCTTTGCATCATCATCAATGAATTAATCGCTGCATGAATGAATCGTTGAATGAATAATGCATCAATTAGTGAATAATGAATAAATTAGTTAATAATGAATAAATTAGTGAGTAATGAATAAATTAGTGAACAATGAATAAATTAGTGAATAATGCATAAATTAGAGAATAATGAATAAATTAGTGAATAATGAATAAATTAGTGAATAATGAATAGATTAGCGAATAATGAATAAATTAGTGAATAAGGAATAAATTGGTGAATAATTAATAAAATTAGTGAATAATGAATAAATTAGTGAGTAATGCATAAATTAGTGAATAATGAATAAATTAGTGAGTAATGCATAAATTAGTGAATAATGCATAAATTAGTGAGTAATGAATAAATTAGTGAATGTGACGAATTGGATCAGTTGATGCAATATTGGCAAGTTGCGTTATTTGAAGTCTGTTTCTGGGGAATGCAGGTTCAGCACTTCTTGTTTCAACTTCATCTTACATTGTACCAGACGTCTGCAGTTCATGATGCAGACACTTATGATCAGACACTGCTGCTATATTATCGGTGTATTAAAGGAACTTTTTGGCTTGTAGCATGCGACGTCAGACGTGGAGAAGATGATTCTTGGCAACAAGTGCGACATAAATGACAGACGACAAGTGTCAAAGGAACGAGGAACCGCGGTATGTTCCAGTATTCTTGCTGTCCTAATCGCTAAAGACCTTCTGAAATAATATGCATACTATTTCTCTATTTCTATAGCGCCCCTTCAAGCGCTCTACTCAGATGCACTCCCGAATACAGTGTGGACACCGCATCAGCTTTCACGCCAAAGCACCTGAGCAATTGCAAGTGAGGGACTTGCTCAAGGTCCCTACGTGGTATCTTGAGGTTGATCTGAACCTGGAAGCTGGCTCCAAGGCAGCAACGCCACCACTACACCACCAAGCGCCACATACTATACATATCCATTATAAAATGTGATGCTAATGGATATATGTTTCTCTTGGTGATGCTGTGTCATAGCAGGGATGATTAATGTTGCCCTCCTCATGTTCCAGGCTTGGCACTGGCACTACCAGAGTTTGAGCTACGGTGCAGAGGTAGGAGAATCAGATATAAATTGTGCTTACAAGTGGTTCACCAGCTTTTGCCTTTTCTGACCTGAAAATACACCTTTGAGCTACCGGAGAGGAGGAAATGTGCACTGAACGGGATATCAGTGAACAGTTATTTATGAAATATTTTATGTTCTCGGGTATTTGAGATGATGGTCCTTTCTTATGAAATAGCTGTTAGCCGGCATTAGTTATTTTCTGTTGTAACTCATCTTAAAATCTTGCTGCAGTTTTTCTGCTGTTGGTCATCAACAAAGATGATCTGGACAGTGTGAAAAATTTATGCAAGTTAGGGAAATGCACAAATTTGTTGGTCTGTTTCCGATACAGCTTGCTGTTGAGAACGGAATAAAGTTCATGGAGACGAGTGCAAAGGCGAGCATCAATGTTGAAGAGGCATTCATGACATTAGCGCGAGATATCAAAACCAAAATGGACAAGAAGCTGGTAAGTTCACGGGGGGTAATGCACCTTTGTTTAAGAAATTAGTTAACCGTTATTTCTTAAATATTTGTTAGTTTGCGGTAATCTTTTTTCCTTATAAATATCTGTTAGCCGATGTTGAGTATCAGAAATCTGCAGATCTGTCTGAGAGTATGTAATCTATGGTAGAGGTAATCTTTATAACAATGAAACATATATATATATTATATATATATATATGTTAAAATGACTGGTTCCTGGGTTGCTTGCCGTTATATTGCAATACATCCCGCCAAGGGTGAAATTTATTGCGAGATTGCTGGTTCACATGTTCTGAATTCATGCTCACCTTGTCAAACATTTACACCAGTGGCGTAGGCAAGGGGGGGGTTTCGGGGGTCAAAACCCCCCCCATCGGCTCCGAAAAAAAAGATTTTTCAAGGTTATTTTTCCATTTAAGTAAGAAAAAATAGCAAAAAACAGGGTTTTCGGCCATAAAACCCCCCCCCATGAAAAATTCCTGGCTACGCTACTGATTTACACACTGACTGTACAATTTGATGGGAAGATGAACATCAAGGCAGAATACTCATCACCCGCCATTGGTGTTGACAGGGTCCATAAATTCCTGCCACTCACTCACCCTTATATAGATATTAGATACAGATTCTAAGCATATCCAGTCGCTGCCTAGACCTCATGTCCAATAGCTGCCTCTCAAGCCAACTTAAAGGAATTCTCTTCTTCTATATCTATAAAGTCATTTGACCTTTTGTGTTTTTGTACTTTTTTTTGCATATTTATAAAGTATGGGTGTATGTTTTGCATAATGAAGGATTTCATACATATTTACTCGTTGAAAACAAAGTTCCTGGTCGGGTGCGCATATTCTGGCCAGGCTTCTGCAATCACAATAACAGCTAGTCTGACCAGCTAACCTAGCCTAGCCATCTAACCTAGCCTAACCAGCTAACCTAACCAACTAACCTAGCCTAACCAGCTAGCATAGCCTAGCCAGCTATATAAAACCTAACCTAACCAGCTGTCTGTGATATTTGTTCTTCTAGGAATCGTCCAACCCAGCAGCCAAGGGTTCGAAAGGTCAGATGCTGAAGAACGATGCTCCAAAGAAGCCGCGCGGCTGGCGATGCGTCATCCTATGATGATGGGACGCGGGAGGAGGAGGAGGAGGAGGAGGAAGAGCCGTTGTCGTGGGTTACGCTGCAGGACTTTGGTTACTTTAGTCTGTGTTGCCAGCTCGTCTCTTTTGTACTTGTGTGCCATGGTAGCCAATGGTCGGACGGAAAGAACGCACGTGCGTGCGTGCGTGACTCTCTACGTGTGTGTGTGTATCTGTCGGTTGTGTTCTTCTGTACGCTGATTATATGTATATTCAAAAGTTATTCGACAATTTGTTGTACTGCAAACACGAATCCCCGCATTTTCCTTTTGAAGGCACTGTTAGTCAGTCAGGGTCAACACTGCTCAAGCGACGGTAGAAATTTTTAGCCCTTTACCGACCAAAGAGTAGAAAATGGTGTGGGAGACCCTATGCCCACGGTCGGTAAGGGGTTAATCGAAGGAATCCACGGGGGAAAGTCCTGTTCGTATGGGTGGCAGAATTTCTGGCTTTTGGCACAACGACCCGGTCTACACTACATGGAGATTCGATGTTTTATTTAATACGCTTGTTACTTATTTATGGATTTGTCGTAAAACAGAAATTTTTTAAAATTTTCTGACAGAATATTCCTGTAATCATGTTTTGCTGGTTTGCCTGTTTAGCTAAATGATAATAATAATAATAATAATAATAATAATAATAATAATAATGAAGCTGTTCGTTTATTTTTCAAGCATACGCAATGTAGTATGATTACAATCAGCAATGAATGAATGGTCACAAGTTATTACAGGAGTCAAATTTAATTGTTGGCAGCCATGCAAGCCGTCCATCACATCCTACTACTCAGTTTACCAGTGCCATCTGCTGAATGGAAGGTTGAGTGGACCTTTTGCAAGGGTAGTGCTCTTTGTGCAAGAGTGCTTACCATTGCCCTAAATCAGTGGTTCCCAACCCGTGGCCCGCGGGCCAAAAGTGGCCTGCCAGGCCTAAAAATATGGCCCTCGTCTCTCAAAGAATTAACAAATATATCTGAAAAATTGACCATTTGGAATGATAGAACACATAATTATTTATATTACAAATTATTTTATTTTGACGTCTATAATTAGCATAAAATATTCTATTTTGATTCAATTATAAAATTTTTATAAGCTTTAAGTTAATTAAATTTTACATTTTTGGCCCCCTAATATCCTTCAACAAAGAAAAAATGGCCCCCGTGTCCTCTAACTTAGAAAAAGTGGCCCTATAGTCAAAAAAGGTTGGGAACCACGGCCCTGAATCCTTCCCCATATGAAGATGGAATGCTTATGATTAGATGGTTGGTTGAGTTGGCTGTTTGAAACTTAGTTAAATAAGCTGGTTGGTTTATGGAATATTACCAATTTTATTTTGAGGTAATTCTGTTTAATATTTTCTACTTCGAGCTGGACCTGTCCCAGTGTGCTTGTTCGTTGTAGAATGTAGACTGTGTTTCTGTCATACAGGACAAACATGTAAAAACTGCAGGATCTATGATACTGTTATGGAACTTGAGACTTTTAAGGTTTGAGATTTGATTGGGTCTATTGGATTGAAGTTTTCACTTGTTAGGCGTATGTAATAATATCGCAGTCTGAGAAAAGTTCTTTGTCAGATGTGCATCATCAAACTGTTGAGTATTGGCAATAAGCTTCTCTGTGTTTTCCTTGCCGGCACGTGACACATACCCTAATTTTGGTGTCGGCTAACATTTCTCAGTGTCGCGATTCTTGCATGTTGCGCTGGCATTCATGTGATGTGCTACTAGTTAGTTGTGAATGCGATTGGTCTTGAGTGTCGGTAATCTGACAGGTTAGACATTTTTATCATGTGTGTGTGTGTGTGTGTGACTGTGTGTGTGTGTGTGTGTGTGTGTGTGTGTGTGTGTGTGTGTGTGTGGGTGGGTGGGTGTATGTGCGTGTGTGTGGGTGGGTGTATGTGTGTGGGTGCAAGGGCGGATACAGAAATTTTCGAAGGGGGGGCCAAAGTCCTACGGAACTACTCATGGGGGGGCCACGTCTACTTTCTGAGCAAAATAGCTGGTCAAAAATAAAGAAATTTCTAAATGGGGGGGGCCATGGCCGGATTGGCCCCCCCCTGGATCCGCCCTTGTGTGGGTGGGTGTATGTGTGGGTGTGGGTGTGTGTGTGTGTGTGTGTGTGTGTGTGTGCAGCGAAAACTTCATTCCGTGTAATTTTGATGGCGTGTCAGAATGTCAAGTGTATTGCTGAGAGGCATTTCCTTCCTAGGGCCATGTCGGAATTTTTTAGATCTACCTGTTGAAAGTTCTTGCAGTTGAGTGCAGTTTATTCTTCCATGTTGGTGAGTAGTGGTTGCTTTTAACTGTTGTAACAAAGATTGTTTTTACGCAAAACAAGTCACATGACATACTAGTATGGCAAAGTGCTTATTGTCACCCTGAGGTGATTGATCACTGTACGGTTTAAATCTCTAAACAAATTAAGTGATAGATAATAATAAAGACAATTATATTGATAATAATAATGATAATAATAATGACAATAATGTTGATAATAATACTATTATAGTAATGATAATGACATCTTTTAAACTTAACCAGCATAGGCTGAAATGAATGATGGCTGGTTTGGAAATTCTCTAGATTATAAGAATGCCTGGCAGTCTGGTTGATATTTTCAGTGTCAATTAAGTGAGAAATTAGTTCTGTGGACATTCTTTGGAATGAGCTGAATTTTGTGGATTTTGACCTTTTATTGTGCTCATTAATTGGTCTGAATGTTATGACTCCATTACGTGCATGTACTGATGTAAAGGTTGGTGTACACTGCTTTTCTTGTAATTGTGTTAAGTTGGTAGCTTTTGGAATATAGCACCACTTCGTGTTGAGCAGAATGGCAATGTAAACATGGAGTGCATATTAAAATGAGTTCACGCTGTATATGGGATGATATACACATGTGCTGGACCCTACTTACGATTCAATGTTTGACGTGTTTTGTTATTATGTTCTGACCCTGGGCCGAATGCGATTCTTTGACTCGTAGAAGAAGACGCTTCTGATGAGTTTATGTAGAAGTGTGTAAACAAACCTTTTTGCTTCAAATTCCTCATTGCAGTGAGATTAAATGACAACACGTTCACGAACTCAGCAGATTTAAATATGAGATTCGCGTCTGTTGATTTACGTTTTTCAGTGCAGGGCTGTTGCAAGGGTTGTACTGTGACAGTGCCAGTCCCAAGCCGGGAGAAAGGGGGAGGGTGACACTAATCGTCGTTATTCTAAAGGCAAATTGTCGTTAGACCACAACTGACTAGCAAGGGTTTTCTGATAATGTATCGTTACACATGTATTAAACTGGTTTCTGCGGAACGGAGTTTAAGTGTTACATATTATTTGTGTTGTTTTGGCCTGACAGTTACCAAGCTATTAGTGTTTGTAACTATGATAGATGTCATACAATTATTCGTTTGTGCAGAGACTGATTTTGAATAGCTTTCTGTTTCGAGATTCTAAACAGATCTGGCTGCGTGTGTGTGTTTTTGTTGTTGTCAAGTCCAAATTGTGCACTGTTATAATTATTCATTGTCATCTACGTTGAACGAACGTGCTGCGATGAACGGGCTTGGGATGTGCATGCGCTTTGAATGAATGTGCTTCCAATAATTGTGCTGTAGATAAACGCACTTCGGATGAATGTGCTTCACATGTGTGATTGTGCAAGTGTGCTTGGATAAATCTGTGCAGTAACTTTCCGGATGACGATGATTTTTCTAGGATCGATGTCATAAAACTAAATGCGCTGGTTTGTTGAAATATACGTAGTTAGCAATACCGCTATACGTGGTGTTTCTTGATGTGCGTGGTTTTCTTAATGGTGTAACATGTGAACGGATCAATACACGATTATGTTTTATATGCTTATGTTAAGCTTAACGTGTTTCTTCAGCCCGTACAATACGTGTTAGCATGTATCATACCGATGTACTGAAACGCATTGTTGTTTGCAAGTGGGTTGTGCCGGTTGATGTTTCAGAGCATTATGTCATTCGCAGGGAATTTTCTGTTCCTCGAGGAACTTAATTGAAATCTGAAATCAGGGTTTTCTTGCTCACGCCCAACTGATCGACTATCTGTGACTTTTTGTCCGATGCGGCCTTGGAGTTCTGAAAGTCTAGGTTGCCATTTTTCTGCTCTAGGCCAATTCTGTGCTGTTTCTGTTTCTCTTGTTCGACTTGTTTCAACAATTGACTGGTAATTTTATGAGACAATGTAATTAATAATGATGATGAGTGTACATTTATTGAGCACTTGTGCAAGAACTCGCCTCATTAGTGTCCTGCACATGACAACAGAAGGCCAGTTAGACCGTAGTTTAATGGTACAGTCATTGAACGATTTAACCTATTACCGATAACTACCTTAGAAGGGATAGAAGAAGAAGATTTATTCTCAGAAGAATGGTCCTTAGAGAATTGGTCCTCACAAGATTGGTTCTCAGAAGAATGGTCCTTAGAGGATTGGCTCTCACAAGATTGGTCCTTAGAGGATGTGTCCTCACAAGATTGGTTCTCAGAAGAATGGTCATTAGAGGATTAATTCCTCACAAAATTGATTCTCAGAAGATTGGTCCTTAGAGGATTTGTGTCCTCACATGAGTGGTTCTAAGAAGATTGGTCCTTAGAGGACTGGTCCTCACAAGATTGGTTCTCAGAAGATTGGTCCTCACACAATTGGTTCTCAGAAGAATGGTCAATAGAGGATTTGTCCTCACATGAGTGCATCTCAGAAGAATGGTCCTAAGAGGATTGGTCATCGCAAGATTGGTTCTCAGAAGATTGGTCCTTAGAGGATTAATTCCTCGGAGTCTTTGTTATGGGTTGGAAGGAAATTTCATCTGAATTACCGGTGCAGAAATGATGAGAGCAAATGTGATGCTTTGTTTCTTCAGGCGTCTACACGTTTGCATGTAACGTACTGATGAGCTGAAATGCGTTGTTGTTTACAAGTGGGTTATGTTGGTCAATGTCTCGAAGCATTATGTCACTCTCTGTCACGGTTTGTTCCACGGGGAACCACGACATCTGGTCATCCTGTCTTGGAGGTTTTGCATGGCTTGACATCGGTTTGTCGACGTCACGAGTATCATTAAATGATGGTGGCGTTTCCAGGGTTTCAGTTACTGTGATAGAATTCAGACGTTGGGATTTCGAGTAGGAAAGTTTCGTTTTGCTTTTCTCATATTTGGTTCTATGAAATTCTTCTGCTTGTGTGCTGCTTTTTCTGTCGTTTTGATGTGGACAATCAACTGCTGAATGGTTTGCAATAGATGAAGAGCCATTACTTCTAGTTTGAAAGTCTCTTAGTCGTTCGTTTGTTTTATGCGGTCTTGGCATCGTCTCTGCTTTGTTTTGAGTCATGCTGACTATGCCGCTAGTCATGCTGACTATGCTGTCTAGTCAGATCATTAAATTCAGACTTTGTAGTGTAGTGTAATGTAACCAGACATTACTGTCTGCTCCTTCACATGGCCAAATTAGTTTTTTGGGTTATTCGTGAGATTACGTTGATTACAGTATGTCTGTTACGGGATTTCCATGTTGTATGTTGATTATGAGAATATCTATTATGGGAATTTCCCATAGTGTTTCAATCATGATGATGATGCCTCTTATGGTAATTCCCCATATTGTATCAATCATGAAGATGTCTTTTACAGGAATTCCCTGTGAAGTGTAAAATTATCGAAGTGTTTCTCTTAATGTGAACTCGATAAATGTTCAATTTTTGAGATATCTATTACAGGAATTGCCTGTTGCAGGTGTGACAAACCTTTAATGAGTGCATGCCACTAAATCATTTAAAAAAATTCCCTGGGTACCCTTGGAAATTTGCATTACATAGAGTTAAGTTGGATCTTATACAGGTTACAATTGACAAAGCTTAACAACAAATTGAATGAAAGACATTCTTTAAAAGCTGCCTTTAGAAATTGTTAAAATAAAATAAAGCATTAACATGACAGATTAAATAGAAGACGTTATTTCAAATATGCTTTTAGAAAGGTCTTAAAAATCGAATACTTCACAAAAGAAAATATGAATTCCTAGAGTGATTGTATATTTAGAAGTTTTAAATTTTGTGGGATGCTCTGAATTTCACATGCACTAAATTTTTTTACTCATGCCACTGTGGGCACACGTGCCATGGGTTCACCACCCCTACCGTACAGTGTGTCAATTATGATGTCTATTATAGAAATTCTTTGTAAAGTGTAGCCATTAATTTCTGGTACTTTGATTGTATGGTTGAGTATGAATTTTTCAATCTCTGTGCTCAAGAAAGTTAAGCCATAAGGAATAGGTTTTCTGCTGATTGATGCACGAACATTTATTTTATTTGCTTTAAAATTGTATTAATATGCTTTAAAATTGTATTAATTTGCTTTAAAATTGTATTAATTTGCTTTAAAATTGCATCAATTTGATTTAAAATTGCATTAATTTGCTTTAAAATTGTATTAATTTGCTTTAATGTTTCTCTTCGCCAAATTTGAGATTGTTAAATTTTGCTCTAGACTTTAAACAACAGTGTCTGCATTTTGTGTCCATGGATAGCATTTAAATTCATCGTTGGTGAATCTAGCTGCTTGCACCTTCTGGAATTCCTTTTTATTTGTTAATTTTTCTGATCTTTGGTTTTCTTGACTTGGGTAAGTTTGAATTTGGTGTGCTCGCTATCTTACCAAAATTTGAGAAAGTTCATCTGTCTTGAATTAAAATGTCATGTGTAAACGTTTAAAAATGATGGACATAATTATTAAGTACTACAGTGATTATTTATTTATCAATTGCAGTTTGAAATATGAAACATTCATATGAACGACATTCATAAAATAAAACCTGCCTGCATCTTTCGAATGTTGTTTGGTTTTCTGTTTAATCAGTAAGTACTTTGGATCAGTTGTTCGTGCAAAAGTCGTAGACTTTAACAAATCTGACACTTCAATTTATTTGACAAATCATATATGAAACCCTCCATTTGCCATTCAGATAAAACGTGTAAGATGTGTGTATGCAACACGATGCGTGTTGTCCATTATTGTTACCAAGATGACATTTAGATGACAGTTTTCAGTGGTGGATAATGGATATCATATCCGATATATGTGAGCTCTCAGAGCTAGCAGGATCCGACTGAAGATTACCACTGTTCATTGGCATAGCAATAGAATCACAGGCCATATTGGGATTGACCGCTGATAATCTTATTTATTCTGTGTGGAACTAGTAAGGATCCATTTGGTGCCTGTAAAATCTGTCAGGATTTGAAACGTTGCTACTTTGTTAGTGCAACGATTATTCTTGTTGTTGTGTTTTATTGTTTCTGCAAATAGACTAAGTCGGTCAACAGTGTTGCAATATAATTATTTGTGTAATTTTTATCAAGGACTGACAAGAATTCTAAATTGCTTTCACAGCTAATATATAATGATTTTGTTTTTATAGACTATTATTGTTTCTTTATAAAGCACATAGAGTCATAAACAAAGGAATTGTTTTCAGTTTCTTTAGAGATATTATCGAGGTTGTTCCAGTTGGAGGTTCCCAAACAGTCAGGTTTCCAATTTGATGAAGGACATCTAGTTGAGATACGCTGGAGCATAATGTTGGTGGTGTGCATGTCTCATTTTACTTTTATTATTATTATTATTTGTTGTTATTATTATTATTAAATAATTGTAATTGATATTTAGAATTCTCTGCACTCCTTAAAAAATTATTTCAAATATGAAAACACAGAGAATTGTAAATTACCATTAGCTACAGTATTCAATAATAGTGATGATGTTGTGATTATTATTCTTAAAGATATCTAGTGATTGTTTTTGGATAAAGCTACCTTCGTCATGTTTACAGTTGTTTCTGTTGATCACGATAGTTGATCACAATAATTTTAAGAACGTTTCTTTTGTGGACGTCAAGAATTTTCTAAATTGAATGAAAGCAGGAATTTATTGAATTATTTTTTGCGCCATTGTGGTAGAGTTGGATTACTCGCTGCTTTCTTGGCAATGTGTGAATGTTAACCGCTGAATTTGATTACAGTGATTTACTTTGTGAACTTTGAGTTTCAACTGGGGGAAGAGACTGTTCCACTTGGCTTTAGTTTTTCTAACTTCCATAAATATGCATGCTTGTTTTGTTATGTGGTGATCAATAGTGTCTAATAAACTATAACTAAAACGATAGAACACTTTACAAGTGTTGCATTTTGGTAACTTGTATTTAATTATGCCAAAATGCAAGGTTCATTTAACTAAACCTCCAAGTTTGCTAACAGGACAGTCAGTGCTTTAAGCACTGAGCGCAGGGTATTGACATATTGCATATTTGTACTGCTTCCAATATTTGAATGTCGATGTCATACAACTTCCTGAGCCTTCCACTTGATCATTTCTGTCCTGATACTGAATATGTAATGATGAAATCACAGAACCAAGTCAGATCCCATGCTTGACCTAGAACTCTAATGCGCCTCTTGCCGGCTCCATGTTTAGAATAGCATTAATAATAACAATAATAGTATTATTTTCTTTAATGAAACGCCTACAAATGCACAGCGTTGTACATGTACAAGTTATCCAGTTATGTTAATTAACATCAATCTTAACTACTAAACAGAACAGACAGTCTGCAATACATGGCACTAATAGCAGCCTACAAAGCACGTCTATCCTACGGGGGTTTCTGGACTTGCAGTCAGGTCCGCCGATCTCCATGCCAGTGTGTTATCCAATGCGCTACCATGCCCCAGGTGCAGAGTAGTTAATGTCTATCATGGCCAATGCTCTCACGTTTCCACCATCTGACTTAGCATAGCATAGAGGGGGATGCCTGGAAGAAGGAGGAGGGGGATGCTATCATACTAATCATCCTTGTTATGAAAGTGTCATTAAACAAATTAAGCATCATCATGGCCAACCAGAGCCTCTAATGTTAGACAATTAAAAGGCCTTCTTGATGTCAACAAAAGCATACATAGAAGTATAAGACACAATCAAAAGCCTTCCAGAAGTCAAAAAAGTCCATGCAATTGTTATCGTAATCTCCAAACTTCTAACACGCCGCTCGAAAGCCAAGTGTGGCGCACCAGCTTATTCATTAGTGTTACTTTGAGTCAAGAGGGGTATCCGCAGGAGTAGTCCGAAGGAGGAAGCATGTAGAGGGTTACTGGTTCTTTGTGTCTTATTGATGAGGACCTTTAAGGTTAGTAACTGTATAATTATATTAATGTTGCTTTGCCTTGGCAGGAACGAACTTTATTGTTCATCCTGATTTTTTCTAGCTACTTTGTTGGAAGCAAGTTAATCCACAGATTCCACTGTTAGAATGATGCATGGAATGCACTTCCAAAACATGAACAATAGAGCAACTGGAGAAAATGCAGATGATGGGTTCAACAACCATTTGGAAAAAGCTTGATGCAGTGTGTGATAACAACATTGGAGAAAAGGAAAAGCAGAATTAAGAACTTACATGTAGTTGAAGCTTAGATTGTCAATGGAAAGTTGAAGTGGGACAAGTTCTTCAGATTAGCACCGATACTACGCAACTTCAACGCATAAGTTTAACACTGTTTATGTTCTATCACTAGAGATGATACCAGGCCAGAAATTTTTCTGATTTATAAGTTGCAGACTTGTTAAATGCATGTTTTTGGTAATAATAATAATAATATTCCTTTTAATGATTCAATCTGACACACCGCAGAATGATTACAAGTACATGTTATACGAAATACGGCTCACTATAGCACGACACGCAGGTCGGCTTTACAGCAGTGGGTTCGGTAACTTAACTAATGGCCTAAGTACGGATCACTCCTGGTCGGCCAAGCCAGGTCATAGGCTCAAGGCACTATCTAATTGACTGGTGTAGGCCTATCACTGCTATTAAACTATTAAAAGGAAGCTTGGAAAGCTGCGCTACAAAGCGTTTCTGGTTGAAAAGAAATAGCGGTTCTATCACAGGTTACGTCTTCTGCTGAACCGCTTAGAAACCTCGTCTTCTATTAGGCCTACACTAGAAGTCAAATAGGACCTACGGAGGAATTCGATAAAGAATGTGAAAACTAAACAAACACTATAAAAAGCATCAGAAAATATTAGGCGGTTTACAGTGCAGGATTTTTAGTTACTAAACCGTTGCGTTACGACATCCATTCATTTTACAAGTTTAGAATATTTTAACTTTTTATTGCGCTAAATAAATGATGCTTGGTTTATTTAATTTTTGGCGGCAATGCCTCATGTTCCACTTCTTACATTTCCGATAAAGTGTTATTTTGTTTTGTAAAGATTAAATTGATTTTTCTTTTATTGCGTATTAAAGCTAGTGGAATATTGGAAATTTTAAATTGTTCAAACGGTAAGATACGAGGACAATATTTACAGAAAAATTGTTGTCGATCATATCTTCAAGTGTTATTTTTGTTAAAGAAAAATTACGGGTAGCGTGAAGTTCAAATTTCAAGATTTGGTATTGCTTTCTAAATTTAAACGGGCATACTTTTATTATTCTGCCCTGTTGAACTTTTTTAAAATCTTAGGCATACAGCGTATAAACAGTGGGAGCCCGTTCTATACCATGTGGTCAATAACAGAAAGCACGGTGCTGTCTAAGAGCAGCTGGTGCTTAGGAAATGAGTTGAGTTCACCTCGAGTTGAGGAACATAGAGGACAATGCCCCTGTAACCCAAAGTAGAGTGGCAGCTCTTACAAATATACAAGAGCAGAATCTAGCAGACACCACCATACCAAAGCAGAAACCCGGTATATAATCCACCGTGGTATAGGGATCCAATGATTATCATTCCGCGTATAATCATTGTGTGGATCTATTGGAGTATTAACAGTTAGTTTTTTACTGTTGTGTCTCGACTTAGGTTGTTTGAGTTATGGCAGAAAAACCTGAAGATTTAAATCTGCCAAATACGGTGATTACAAAAATCATCAGAGAAGCGGTAAGTGTTCAAAATTCTTTCCTGTAATAAATTTTGGGTAATCCCGAAGACTACGTGCCTGTATACAAAACAATATGGTTGCCAAGGACTGCAAAAATAGAGTGCAGCGACGTATCCCCTTCATCCCACAATGCAAAGCTGTCAGTAAGTAAGTAATCAATCAAAGCAGGCCTATTCTTTCCATTATTTCGATACACTTAGTCTACGATCATTTAGTTTGATCATATTAAGAGCTGCATTTTCAAATCGTATTACTTTCTCATTTCTATTTGCTGCATATTTAACCATCGTATACACCCTTTTCTTCGATGAAATACTTAGTTTTGAAGATTTTTCAAAGTTTTGTTGTGACAAAACAGAACTCAATACCGAACATCAACGAAAAGGGTAACAAGTCCGCAAAGAAATACTCAATTTTTGGATAAAAATCCTAAGTTCCTTAAAAAATCGACCACCGTCCACTCTCTAATCTGAAGAACCTCGATCGATAATTGGTCGCAATTATAGGCCTGCATAGACTAAACAGGTTGTTTTAATTAGTAATTTATGCTTTCTTCTTGTTGCAGCTGCCTGAAAATGTAAGCATATCGAAAGACGCTCGCATTGCAATATCGAAAGCGGCCAGCGTTTTTGTGCTCTACTCCACATCCTGGTAATCTATTTTCATTGTTAGCGTTTTTGTGCTCTACTCCACATCCTGGTAATCCATTTTCATTGTTATTAGTAATTTGCATTTCATCACTTCAGCACAGACTCTTTGTGCTAGCCAACATTATCTGCGATATTTTACCTTTACCTGAATTTGAAAGTTTTCTTCAGTTTGGTTATCAGCGCACTCCACATCATGGTAAATCATCGTAAATTAACTTTTTTTGAATTTTAAACTGCTTTTCATCCTAGAGAATTCATCGGTCGTAACTCTGTAGTACTCTACAGTGCACTGCCAAGCATGTTACCACTTTCTGTTACCTGGTTAGTTACCTTTTCTACTGCAGTAGCACAGTTGTGGGCTCACAACTGTTTTGTAGCCTGGGCCAACATCTAAAAAGTAGAACCTGCTAAGAGCCTGCCATTTTGAAGATGTTCCAGAGTACGCATGAAGTGTAATCAATGCATGTCCAACATTTGAAGTTTAACCGCTGTTCTATTGGCCTAACTAGTTTTAGTGTGATTCCTGATATTATCGTGTTGAGTAGATAGACAATTACATTTGTATGTGCATTGTGCACTGGTTATAGCGCCCCTTCGAGCACTTTGCTCAGAGGCGCTCCCGACTACAGAGCGGACACTGCATCGGAGTTTCACGCCAAAGCGCTGAGCAATTGCGAGTGAAGGACTTGCCCAAGGTCTTTACGCGGCGACTTGGGGTGGATTCGAACCTCGAACCTTCCGGCTTCAAGGCAATGACGCCACCACTACACTACCGCGCCCCACCACGTTGTTCAAGAGTTGATGTTCTTCTAAGCATGCAAGTTAGATCAGATGTTTTAACGTGAACAATTGCTGTACTTTGAAGTATACTATAAATTAGTTGACAGAAGTGCACAAACTGCTAATTTTCAAGCCTTACCTTAAATTATAATTTATTTCTTTAAACTAATTAGACTTAAATTGTTTTGTTTTAGTGCTAACAACTTTGCCATGCAACAGAAACGCAAAACTATCAGCGCTCAGGATGTCTACGAAGCAATGACGGATATGGAATTTGAAAAATATGTTGAACCTCTCAAGAAAAGTCTTGAAGGTATTTGTGCGTTACAAACTTTTCAAGACGTATTCTCCAACCGAAGAGTTTGACAGGCTTTTCCCCTACAGTATATTGTATATACTAAGGAGACAAACATGGTGTAACCTTGTGTCGTCAGCTGTCATTTGTTGGTGATATGAAATGTAACCTAAAGTTGAATCATTAATTTGTACTTGGTAAAGTGGTGAAAATGTAACCTTTTTTTAACTCGGTAGCTGTTGTTGGTTTAGGCAAGTGCAAACTTCTATCTAGTCACAAGTTATCCATTGTCAGTGATTGTTGGTGTAAGATTTTGACTAGTGAGAGTATAAGCTTTTAATGGTTAGATAGCCAGTGTGACATATTTTTAAATGTCTGTTGTATTGTATCTATAAATTTATATAACACCACTCGCAGTGCACACTAATAAGGGGGCACTCCCAGTGCGAGAGACCAAGAGAGAAAAAGGTGGTACCCTCAGTTGGTGATAAACTAGTGTTACTAATGTTACTAATTCATCAATAAGAATCGACAGTTGTCATTTGTTGGTGATATAACTTGTGAATAACTGCTGACCAATTTTTCAATACCGTTATTTCCTATTTCTAGCTTACCGGGCAGGACAAAAGGAGAAAAAGGACACAACAGACAAACGAAAGAAGGACAAAGACACATCGACCTCCAGCAAGACACCAGACGATTCCGTCGCTAATGACGACGATGAAGATGGAAATACAATGGATACGATGGAGGACGTGGAGGAAATTTCTTCCTCGTCATCAACGTAACTTTGGGAATGTCTGTGTCGACTATATGGGACGAAACACGTTTCTTGCATGTGTGGGATTTAATGGCAAATGTTATTACACTCTGGAATCTACTTGTAACTTGACTCATCAAAACAAATTCTGGTGTGATATGGACACTTTGTCTCTAGCCGGCATCTTTGTTCTGCGACATTTTCATTCATCCGTAAAATAATATGGTACTTTTGTGGTTCTCCAAGTTAACGCAGTGAGGTTTTAGTTGGTTAGAGTTAGATTTTGTGGTGACCATCGTCTAGGCAGCCGTTGTTTGGTGCAGCCAGACTATCAAACAACATTTTCAGTTAAAAATGAAACACTTGCTTGTTTATTTGCAACTGGTCATGGTTTGAGCACGAAAGTAATTGACCAAGTAAAGTTAAAATTGAAATATATTTCCTAATTTTTTTTTTTTAGAGTTGCTATTATTATTATTATTATTGCAGGTTTATTGTTATGATAAAGTCATGAATTAGAGAAATTCGAAGAGGATGTGTTAATTGGATCATTTTTATGGGCTACTGAATGCAGGCCACGTTACCTCTGTGCTATTAAGGACGGTGTCTGCCTGGATTAAATATTGACCACTCTATTTGTGGGGTGCGGTGGTGTAGTGGGTATGTTTGTTGCCTTACACCCAGAGGTTCGAATCCACCTCAAGCCGCCACATAGGGACCTTGGACCTTCACTCGCAAAAAGTCGCAATTGCTCAGCGTTTTGGCGTGAAACTACGATTCAGTGTCCTCACTGTAGTTGGGGGGCTTCTGAGTAGAAACCTTGAAGTGGCACTATGACAAGTGCACATACGTATAGGATTGGAGAGGTGTGTCAAGCTTACTTAAGCAGGCTTAAAAGATAAACACTGCACATGCATACAGGAAGCGAGAGGGCCATGTTTTAAAATTTCTGTCTACACACCAAGAGGATGGCTCCATTCCAAAACAGACCAACACAAAAAAAAACATGATGCACTAGAGTTTTTGATGTGCAAAACATTTATAAGTAAATTAATTAGCTACGTCTAGTAAATGTGTATAATTTATAATAAATTGAATTAAACACCAAGCCAACTACACTTCACAAAAGCATAAGAAACAATTCTAACAAATTGCTTAAGTTCATGATTACCAAAAAGCAGTAGAACTTTTAATACTGATGTATAATGACTAGAAAGACCAAATAGTAGAGTCCAAAACAAACTTAAGAGTTAACAGAAGATAAATGCAAGTCTCGAAATGAGTTGAAAAACAACTCGGAGTATAAAATGCAATACATCTAACCAAAAAACTGCAGGTTGAAAAAAGTCGCAACTAACGAAATCAAACCGGACACTACGTTTTGACCATCAAAATGTCACAACTAATGAAATCAAACCGGGACACTACGCTTTGACCATCAAAATGTCACAACTAACGAAATCAAACCGGGACAATACGTTTTGACCATCAAAATGTCACAACTAATGTCACAGCTGAGATCAAATCAATCAGGAGGGTGTTGCCACCTATGCTGACGTACCATCTAAAATATGACGATGTGAAATCAAACCCGGACACTACGTTTTGACCATCAAAATGCTAGACACCACGGAACAGTACCAGCACAACATGGTGCAGCATCTGTACTGTAATTGAGATCAGTCATTTTTTCTTTATTGAACGATAAATGGCTTGCTGAACAATACTACTGTAACGTTGGTCAAATTAGCTAATTAGCATTCAAAATACATAGCTCATTGATTCTTCCCAGATTATGAAGACCTAAATTGATATTCTGACTAGGTTAAAGATATGTGATGGATATATGAAAACCTACTGCCCACAAAATGAGCCCACTGGCATTACACTGTAACTGCTGAGATCAAATCAATCAGGAGGGTGTTGCCACCTATGCTGACGTACCATCTAAAATATGACGATGCTAACATTTCATATCTATGGCTGCCTATCAAGATTTGTTAAAAGATCCTTAAAATGAAACTTGTTGCATGTTTGAACAACGCAAATCAAGAAATTACCTAAGCACCAACATTGAGATCGCCTGCACACGCATGCTAGCACGCATATCTCTGCGAGTTGCACATCACAGTGACAAGTGAAAACGTACATATATATGCCTAACACACGCGAATGTGCATTTGTATCATGACCATGTTCAGATCTTGAGCAAGTCCTTCGCACACACACACACAAAATTGCTCAGCACAATCTACGTTCTGTCATGTGTATACTATAGATATTTTGAATGAGCGCAATGTCAAACACTGTTGTAGACAAATACGCACGCAAGTAGTTATAGCACCTTTGACGCGACAACTTTAGAGCTTCTTTGTAGGTTCGAGACGGTGCTTCACGAATAAGCAAGAACTTGCCCAGATGAGATATTTGTGTAGTGCCGAATAACTACAGCCGACACAGTTTCCACGCCGACTCCTTGGCCTAGGAAAGCCTTCGAACTCACCGCTGTTACCCACACGTTCACATTGTAACATCTTGAAGACTCTCTGTGACGCTGTAAATGTCTTTAGAACAAAATATGAAGTAATGAAAAAGAAGTGCAGGCATTCTGAAAACACGCAAAATCCTGGACGGACTCCAACTGACGGCAGAGATGTGACTCCACCTCCATCAGACAATGAAAACCACGTCAGACAATGGAAACTGATGTCTGACAATGGAAACCCACATCAGACAATGGAAACCAACGTCAGACAATGGAAACCCACGTCAGACAATGGAAACCACATCAGACAATGGAAACCCACGTCAGACAATGGCAACCACATCAGACAATGAAACCCACGTCAGACAATGGAAACCCACATCAGACAATGGAAGCCCACGTCAGACAATGGAAACCCACGTCATACAATGGAAACCAGTGGCACCTTCCTTCGCCGATCCTTTATCAGACTACTGTAACTGTTGTTCAGCACGCACCCCTCCGTTTCGAACCCTCCCGGCTTACGCGGTTCATCCGGGTGGTCGCACACCCCGACAGAAATGCCGTCCAGTCTCACAAGTTCCTGGTCGATGAGGAAAGGCTTGGAGGAGTAGGGCGTCTGGTGGTTGAGTACGCCCGAACCCTCGGCCGACCGCGACGAACCCTGTTCGGCGGTTGCGGAGGATGGGTCTTCGTTGGTAAGAGCCATGCTTAGGCTCTCCATCTTAAGACGCTTCAGGTTTCCTCCGCCAAAGACGAGAAATGTTGCACCGGAAATAACGGAAACGACCGACGAAATGTAGAGGATGATATGCCATTCGCTCTGTCCACCCTGCAAGCAGAAACGTCAACATATGTAAAATAAGCAGCTGGACAAATGACCACGCTGCATACTGCCATACAGTTAAATTCGACTCCTGTTAAACTCCAGTTATCTATCATCTGTTACTACTACTACATCTTGTATTCTTAATGCTTACTCATCCAGTTTCAATCGTTAACAAATATTATTATTACGATTATGATCATTACCGACCGAACTCCATCATCTGTGCATTTCAATTGTGCTTCTCCAATGGTTTACAACCTAGACTGTTCCACTTGAAGAGGCCATCGATATCATGTGCTTCAGATAGAGGAGCTACAGAAGTCATTAGCTTAATAAGCATCATCGTCTTTGTTTATTAAGACTCTAGAGAGACTGATCAGTAGAGAGCTTAAAGCGTTCATTTCCCATCCCCAATAAATCTTTTTAACCATGCAACAAATCACCGCGTTCAAGCTTCACTCAGTCTCACCTCCGACGTAAAGAAATTCAGCAAGTACACACAGATGATCTTCAGCAACTGGGCCACCGTTTGTGAAAACGCCATCACAACCGTCGCATACTTTTGGCACTTGTCGATTGGCGCCACCATGGAAGAGCAGTACTGCAGTCCATGAAGACCGGCCATTGTCGTCAGAACGACGACGAGATAGACCCAGTTCTCGCAGTCGGTGAACGTCAGCAATACGACGCCAGCGCTGAATGCAAGCGAACCTGTCACGGAAATTATATACATCCATCGTGACACAGGAAGATTTGAAACAGTAGTTTAAAAAATTATATCTTGATTCATCTTCTTCAAAACTTGCAAACCATCGCCAATTCCTCACACTATCCACAGAAGCTGTCTGATGGGCGAATTTGAGGACTTTATGGGTTCAAACCCCACAATAAGTAATTTCTGAATTTTTAAAAACTAATTGTGTGTATTTTGTCAATCGCAGCCCCCACAATGAACCACAGAAGCAAATGACTTAGTTGAGTTTGTTGCTAAGCCAGTCGCTCTGGCTGGGAGCGCCTCTGAGTAGGTTTCTTTGAAGAGGCGCTATATAAATTATCGAAATGAATGATTGAATGACTATGTTCATCACTAACGATTTTTGGTATTCTTGGCGATTTCGTCATCAGTGCAACATTACGTCGGACACATTACTGAATCCGATGCATTTACAGAATTACATTATTCAATGTGTACAATGTTGCTACAATATTACATCACCCACTGTGTACAACATATTTACAATACTCAATGGACTTGCTTGTTTATTCACTCCTGGTTTATGCACCATTTTGATTTCCTTCAACTGGCATTATTTAAGTTTTAAACTAAAGCTGAATTCAAGTTAACTGAAAAGTTCTATACGAGTTAACTGAACTAAACTGTTCTGAAAACTGAAACTCAAATAACACTGGTGTTATATCCCACTCAATGCAAATAACTTTCTACACAAAATCTGGTTGGTGTTCTACACACAAGAATGTCATGTAGCACTCATCAGCATTATCCCATTTTACACGCCACATCATCAAGAAACGTCCGTCACTGGCTATGTTTTAAACGTTCCACACTGCATTACATTTAACTTTTACTTGCCGATGGTTGCATAGAGCTTTCGAACAGTCTTGACTTGGCATGAACAGCAGCCAATCAGACAGTCGGCCAACATACCAGACAGCAGAACGACCAATAGAAACGCAGCAAATGGAGCCGTAGAAAAATAGCCATTCTAGAAAGAAAATCCATTGATATTTGTTACTTATCAACGATAAATTCACAAATAAACGCATTAATCAATAACACGTTTGTACACATTCAACGTGATGCACATATATACCTTCACTGTAAAAACGTTTGATGGGTACTTTCAGTGTTGAAGACCGTCTTATGGTCGCCACTGGGGCAATTGTCATTGCCCTACTTTAACCAAGTCTGGCACATTACCAGGACAAATTTGCATATGAGATATTTACAGCATTACATTCCTTAATGCATACAGCATTGCATTCCTTAATGCATATGATGTATGAAAACTTTCATGTATGAGACAGTGGAAATGTTATTGTTTATTCAAGATATCAGGAACATAACTGTGTGGACATACCAAGTACCACACAGTTATGTTCCTAATACCTAGAGTGCGAACAAACACTTTACATCTAGATATAAGAAATAATAATCATCAATTGACCATATAATGCAGCAGAAGTAAAATGCTAAAAGAGTTCAGAGACATCTGTCTTGTCAATGCTCAATAATCTACGTTACCCGAGTTCGTACTCAAGTGTTGCTGGCATCCAACAAGCAAATGTTCATTGTTTAACTTCATTTTAATCTCTTAGTTAACCATTTTAGGGCTAGTTTAAGGAATTGCTTTCCTAACAACTAACGATCAACTAAAAAACATTTGTCATAAAAAGTCAGAAAATGTACATGAAAGAGGAACAGACAAAACATAAAGGTAGAGAGACAGACAAGCAGACAAACACAAAGGCAGAGAGACAGGCAGAACGATCTGAATTCACGTAGCTTACAAAGAATCTGTTAATATCGGTGTGCTTGACGTCTCGTAAATAGACAGGCATGGCATAGGCGAGGACGTAGAGGCCCCAGTCGGTGGAGAAGTGAATGGGAACGAGCGACCACAACACCTGACTACAGAAGATGTTCCGCCACGGAATGTCCGTCTAAAACACACAGCGTAGCGCAACATTGAGCAAAATAACACTTGATCACAGAAATAACAATTCCATAACCTGTACAGCAGCGGTTCCCAACGCGTGGCCCGCGGGCCAAAATTGGCCCACCTGGCCTACAAAAATGGCCCGCAGCATTTCAACGAATTAAGAAAAATATATGTAAAAATTGACAATTTGGACATGCTATAGAATATATAATTCTTTTCTATTGCAAGTTATTTTATTTGGACGTTAATAAATCGCACCAAGATAGAATGTTTGATGTGGTTTATTATTATACACGTCCAAATAAATTAGCATTCTATTTTGATTCAATTATAACAATTTTATACGTCTTTAGTTAATAAAATTTTAGCCTCGTGGCCCCCTAATGTCCTCCAACTTAGAAAAAGTGGCCCGACACTCAAAAAAGGTTGGGAACCACTGCTGTAGTGTAAATCAGTTAAGACACAGGTCTGCAACATTCGACGGAGTTAAGACACATCTTAAAAGATTGAGCATTACATGCAATTATCCATTGCATATAATGCTCAATCTTTGATGAATCACATGATCACTACGATCTATCCGATAGCAGTGATCATGGTGAAATACGTCGTTCACTCGAGATTGCATGCGATCCCTCCCGAGTTTGTTCATGATCCCTCCTGGCATTACCAGTAAGTCACTACCATGTGTTATGTATAGTCATGTTCTTCAGATATAACTACATATAAATCCAACAGGTTTTTAATATTGCATCGGTTACATTCCTCTCTCTCTTCCACTGATATTGTGCTTATTTTGTGCTTTACTTTTGACCACTGAATGCACAGTTGCAAAGCATGTTGTGTTGTAATATAGAAAACTTACTTTCTAACTTACTAACACACATTACTACGAAGTTCATCAGAAGAGTCCACCTGATCAGGGCTTAAAGTGTGGCTGGACGGTCATGGACGGCGTCCATGCACTTATTTTAACATCTGGATGCCGTCCTGCCACTTATTGGCCAGTACAGCCTGGAAAAGTAAGGGGTGTTCATGCACTTATTTTGGAAAGGTAAGGGGCGTCCAGGCACTTATGTTTCCACACTTTTTGCACTGCACCTGATCATAGAGACTGTCGTGGCTGCCAAGACTTTTCGATATGTACTGCCTTTCTACCTCCGACATACGCCGACTTTTCTCTGGACAGCTGGACACCAGCGTCATCCACAGAATAAACCAAACGAAGCCAAACAAACCTGTCTCCGTAAAATAAACAAAGCATCTGAAATAATTAATTTCAACATTACCTGATTAATTTTAGAATAGTAAAGGTTAAATCAATAACAATGGTCGTGCAATCAATTCGCCAAGTAACCGTTGACACCGGAATCATACTTATAATTAGTTTATGCAAACGTACGTTACCGTTATTTTACCTGAGAGACCGAATGGATTGAACGAAGAAATGAAAGCTTAGCTCCAGAAGACATGATTACATAGAAGTGAATTCTCTTTATCACTCCATTTGCAAATTATATGCACAATGGAACAAATGTATACAACATTTCTATAAAACATCAAAGTAAAAACAAGCAATCAAATATGCAAATTAAATGAGAAGTTGAGTAAAGGGAATGAAACATTAGTGTCAAAAGGGTCATATATAATATGTAGCATATTTGCACTAAATCCATTTCCAATCAACAAATTGCAGATAAGAAGCTCAACATTAG
Organism: Lumbricus terrestris; assembly: GCA_949752735.1. Taxonomy (NCBI): domain Eukaryota; kingdom Metazoa; phylum Annelida; class Clitellata; order Crassiclitellata; family Lumbricidae; genus Lumbricus; species Lumbricus terrestris. The sequence goes on from OX457047.1 coordinate 39,907,337, forward strand.
CATCATCTAGGAGGTGATCACAGGTGTCAATTCATTTGGTATGAAGGGCATGTACCACAACGTATACCACACAATGCTTTTGTTTACGTTGATTGGACACGTGACCCCTTCAAAATTCTCGAGATTTTCTACCATCAGCGCTTCCGTTACTTCACAATAATTTCACTTAAAAACAACAGGGAGCAAAATGCAATAACATTAAACTAAGTCTGTGATGAGAGAAAATGAGAAAAGAAGCAACGTTGTTGTCCCTAGCCATCAACGGCTGATCGACTGTGTTGTTACCAAAGGCAAAGTGTAAAGTTCCGCGATGCAAATACTGACCAAGTGCATAGAACAAGGCTGACCATCCGCTACCCACGGTGTAGTAGCATGTGACCTGAATGGAAGACGTGGCGATCATCACTCCGAGTGGAATTCCTTCAGAAAGAAAAAAACCACAAAAAAACCCAATTCAGCTGATTTTCTTGGACGTATTTGCAAAGAAAAGCTTACGAGCACAGCTTTGAATTCCGATTCATTCTGAAAGCATCTTAACAAACAGCTTCATGTAGCAGTGATCAATGTTTGATGCACTGCAAATTCTTACTTTAGGGTTTAATAGATTAGTTCAGTGGTTATGACTTTGGAAGTTTGTACAATGATTGTCAACATATTAAGCTGCAAGGAGTGATTTCGTTGAATTTTTCTGGCCAATCAAAAGCAAGCAAAGCAGAAACTCACCACAAAACGTTACAGCAAAAAGCCTTGTCCGCTCACCAGGGGGAGCCCATCGTCGCCAGAGCGCTACGATGCCAGGATATGTGGAGCCCTGTTGAAAATTAATGTAGATTAAATTACAACATTACCTACATCTACAGGGTGCGCCAAAAAAAGTAATCCCCTACGGCTTTTCATCAATATCTTGGCCAAAAATAGGAATTTTTCAAATCCAGTTTCACGGACTTGAAGATAACTCATATCTACGTACAATAGTCAAATTTCATAGCCATATGTGAAACAGAACAAAAGTTATATCACTTTTAGTGAGGCCACCCACCGGTTTTTGACGATTCAAAAACGCGACGCAACGAAAAGTAACAAAAAACCAATTTAATTATTCTGGCCAATATCTTGGCCAAAACTAAGAATATCGAAATGAAATTTTTTAGGCTTAAAGACAATTCATACCTGCACATGGTGGTCAGATTCCATCAAAATATTTCAAACAGAACATAAGTTATACCACTTTTAGTGAGGCCACCCTCGTTTCTTGACGATTCAAAGACGTAACGCAGCAAAAGTAACAAAAACACGATTTTATTAAGTCTCATCTTTAAATAATTGTTACCAAATAGCCTTGATATTGCCAGATGATCATTATTGTTACAATTTAAAAAAGAAACAGGGCACCAGCGTAGCTGCGCGCCACTGAGAAGTCACTTAGCAAGATGACGATCAAATTGGTAAATAAGGAATCTGTCAGATTAATCAACAGGTCCATCAAGAACTTTGCAAAGAGATTCAAAAGAAGTTTTGGCACTGGTGGTGGGCGCATTGAGCACAAGTTGTGAAGCACTACCAAGGTCATTTGACAACAGTTATTTGAGATGAGACTTAATAAAATCGTGTTTTTGTTACTTTTTGTTGCGTTTCGTTTTTGAATCATCAAAAAACGGTGGGTGGCCTCCCTAAAAGTGGTGTAACTTTTGTTCCGTTTGAAATATTTTTTTGTAATTTGACCATTGTACGTAGATATAAATTGCCTTTAAGACTGTAAAGTTTCATTTAAAAATTCGTATGTTTGGCCAAGATATGGGCTAAAAACCGTAGGGGAGTACTTTTTTTGGCGCACCCTGTAGAGTATGCAGCAAATGAATACAGAAATCTAAAATATTATACCTGCATAGATTTGAAAATGGCAAATTTTGCAAATTAGTGTGCCTTTAAAAATATTAGAGTCCAAATTGCATAGATTTCTGTCCCAACTGCACACGTAGCCAACTCAATTACAATCATTATACACTGTACACAGTGTACTGTATAGTCATTAACACTGAACAGCAACGCAGGAAACCATGAACAGCAGCACAGGTAACCTAAAAAAGCAATACAGGCAACCTCACATTTGTTCTAACGCAGATTACGTTTATTCTTAACCACTTACAACCGTTGCTACGACGTGATTCAATTTTCTTAACACTATTTACTTCACTCTACTAGATGCTTTTCTTTATTCGCTCTAATACAAAAACCACCTACGTTCGTGCCGCCTGTTTTTCAATTCTAACTTACAGCGCCGAGACCGGCCATGAATTGAAGTCCGACGACAGAATACGTGTGCATGTAGAGCGACGCGATGGGAGTCATCAGCGTTGCAAGTGACATTGCCAGGTGCGAGTATCCGAGCAGTTTGTGAGGACTTGACTTGAAAGCGAACAGACCGCCAATGATGAGCGAAAACAGGTAGCCCCAAGGGAAAGCGCCAAGGATGAGACTCTGCGAGTGGCGCTCCCACGATATAGAACCTGAAATCTAAAAATAATAAACAGTAGTTTCAACACAGCAGTTCACATTAACGCTGTGTAAACACAGGTCTTAATGCATCAGTCCACATGAAAGCTAAATAATTATTAGACTTTTACTAAAGATGACATTTTCAATACTTTAAAATGTTTATTTCCTGTATCTTTCTATGTACCCATGTGCACTGTTATGCAGTGTTCACTTGGTTTTGTCATTAAACGAATATCAATATAGTTTAACACTGCAATTTAGTTTAAACTATCTATCCAGCAGCAGTTCTCAGGAATGCTGCACCTAGAAATCAAAATATATGTATGACTACTTGGCCTGTCATTGAGTTGGTTTGGATTCCACACTTGCTATTATTCTACCAAAAGGAAGTATATAAATTAAGTTGGCATAGGTTATATAATTAACACGTTGGCCGCTGATTTGCAGTGTTAAATTACTCAATTTGGGACGTGTTAACACATCCCTCGCGGCCAACGTGTTAAATACACACACATTATAGACTCATTGGCATCACCAGATAAATAATATCAGTTACAAGAAGCTCTGATTTCAACTTAGAATCATTTGCTTGAAAACAATGTAATTAAAATGCTAATTCATTCAGGGACTACAATAATACAACAAGAAATGTGTCAGATGTGGTAAGAGAGGAAAATTTATAGGATTACTTTAACTGAAAAGAGAATTTTTATAATTCCATAACCAAATTGAAAATTGTCAGGGGTTAGGGTTTCAACCCCCCAGTCTTTCTTAGGACCCCCTGTAGTTAAGCCTTCCTTGCACACCACAATTCCACAGTGGATTATAGTCTGACCCCGCCTAGCCACTTCCTTCCTACAAGCAATTTTACTTGATTTCTACTTGATCTCTCACCAAGAAAGCTTAAATTCTTAGCATACCTTGATCTGAGGATGTTTTAGTCGAACACCGTAAGAACTCTGGTTGTGCCTTAGAGTCTCTCGAACTGTGTGTGAATGCTCGCAGGCATACGGATCAACACTGCTGTCAAGAGATACCACGTTGTGGACAATCAGAGAACTATTCAGCATGCAACCAAGTGATGATGACATGGCCATCTGCTGTGCATGCATATTTATGAGGGAAAGGCATCCCAGAATTGCCACAGTACACCGGCATGACCAGCAACAAACTGACGACAAACCTGAAAATAAAAATCATTTGCTTACAACTTAAATATATGTATATGGCACATTGCTCCAAGAATTTTTAAATGTACCTCAATTTATTAAATGAAATAATCATACCCGATGAAAGATATTAAAAAAGACAAATGTCTATCCGTCTTAAAAATGTTGGTTAAACAGGCATATGGTTAAACCTTTTATAATATAATGTAAACCAGACACATTTGCATCTATTTACTTGCGAAACGCATCTCCTGCATCAAAATATCAACCTAGCCAGCATTTCGCCTTATTAACTGGAGTCTCCACAATTCACCAATTGCTAAACCAGCCACCAAAATATAAATTCTTAAATAGAGCAGTGATTTATCGATTTTCATTTTGTAATTTAAACAGTGCACGGTAGTGTGCTTTACCGGTCGCTAATTGACCGTCATGCACTTACCATTTCCATTGGAAGCGTTCGCCGGAGAAGTCTCACCATTGCCCGTCATGCAAGCCATAGAGAATTCTCAGATCGCAGCAGAAGCGCTTCGCTGCGATTCAGATAAGTTGCTAGAGTGTAAAATATCACAAAACTAACAAAGGATTAATTTAATTTTCTGCACAAGGTTCATATTATTAATTTTATTCTCGACAGAAAACCTTCGCTAGGTGGCAATCAGCTGTCGACGAAAGATGTCGGAATTTAGGAAATATTGTAGAGGCTGGTGTTCTAAAGATCTTATAGCGCTATACTTGTGATAGATGCGATTTTGCATTTCGCTTTTTTTACAAGTTCTCGGTGCATTTAAAAAAGCTTCAGTACGACTAAATATTTGCATTCATAGGTGCAGATCTATTTATATTTCCCGTTAGGCCCCGGCAGTGAGCACTTGCACAGGCTGCATGTTTTGCTCTCGCTTTTTGGAACAAAAGGAAACTTATAATGTCTCTTAGCGCAGTTTAAAAAACACTTGAACTTGGGTCATCGGCAAGTTTTGCTCAAATTTATGAGCACAGTGCAATAAATAAAGCTATGAGTCATGATAATTTATTTAGACTAATCGAATCTTCTTTGGAGACAAAAGTTGCGCGCGTGGACATCTGGTGAAAAGCTTGTTGACTTCATGGCGGAATTTGCTTTCAAACTTAGATTAAACTCGACTTGTGCGATTTAAATATATTGAAGACAAAATATTGCTTTGTATTTAGTAAATATTTGTCAGCTACAAATTATTGAGCGTAATGGACCTAGTTTCGCTTGCTATCGAATATATTCGGCGTTATAGCAAGTCGTGGCCGAACGTTGTTTTAAACACCTCTATATACGTTGCCAATAGTTTTACTTATAGGTTTCAAAATGGTTGTTTTTTTAAGATCATACTTTTAGGGATCATTTCTATAGTATGTATCGCCAGGACGTCAGGTAAAACTGATTACTGGACCGCAAACCAGGATGATGAGACGGAGCGTTTTCTCCTGAGCGTGAGGACGACTCTGCCGTGGATTCTTCTCGGTCCACAAGGTAGAGCTCAGCGATGATCGTTCCACTGGACTTCGATCGAAGACCAAGTGGAGGGAGGAAACGCAGTCTGACTGGTTTGCGCGTTTTAAAGAAAATTAAAGAGGCGTTGGATGACGACATTGCTGCGTGTGAAATGTGGATGTGCAGAAGGCTGCTGGGAATATCGTGGGGAGAGAGAAATGAATCTGTGCTCCAAGAGATAGGTCAACTAAGAGGGCATATGTCATTACTGCAGAGGATCAACAAACAGAAACTGATGTATTTCGTTCACGTGATGCGCACGGATGGACTGGAGAAGGCGATGATGCTGGCATGTGGAGAGGGTACGAGGAGAAGAGGACGGCCGAGGATCAGATGGATGGAGGATGTACACAGGACAGGGATGAATCTTTGAACAATTGAGGGATGTGACGCAGAACGGAACGGAGTGGAGAGGGCTGGTCATGACGGTCGCTAGAGTGCCTCGAACTGACGGCACAAGATGACAAGGTGAAATATAAGGACTCGGTTTTAGACACGATATTCTGCTGCATGTTTGACCTTATGGCAGACAGTGTTTAAAGTGTGTGTGCTTATGGACCGTAGACCAAAATGAGACCTTATTTCCTCCGGAGTGTGAAGCAACTTGAAGAGCCAATGGAAGCTTGAAGCACCAATGGAAGCAATTAATAGCACCAATAAAACACAGTTCAGTATAATAAAATGTATTTTTGGTCATCAAACAAAGCAAAATAAGACATAAGCTGTCATAACACCACTAATAACAGCAAAACATGTAGCCTAGCAGTAAATAATCTGAACAGCAAGAATAATAATAATAATAATTCAAGCCGTCCCTCAAAACTGCCATCCATAAATTTTGTAATCCAGATGTACCTCAGGGCCAAAATAAATAAAAAATACAGTAACAATAATAGTAAAACCCATTAATAAGAATAATAGTAATAATCTACATTGATACCATGGCAAAATAATAGCAACAATATTAGCAGTACCAATGTACTCATTATAAGACAACCATGGTAAAAATTAACAATGGCATTTTGGTCAATAAACCACTGATGTAGCTACTAATAAAGGCACAGTCAAACTAGGCTAGAAAGTTTCTTCATAACGTGATAGGAATGTCTCTAAACAATCAGTAATTATACGAATCATCAAATTTTATTCCCTGGAACTAAAGATTCCAAAAACAATGCACAACGATATGGAGAGTGGATACGATATGTTCTGATATAACATTATAAAAAAATACATTAACTTAGAACAAAACAGTTGCATACAACAGGAATGTGTCCAGAATCATCACTACTCGGATAATCACATTAAACAAAAATCTTAATCAACTACCTACAACATCATTGAACCGAATTACCAAATTAAACAGTAATTACAATGATCACAGGGCAATTAATTAACTATCGAATCAATTAACCAACGCTACACAAATAACTAACTGTGCGGCTTAAATAATTTACAGCAACATGCAACAGTATTTAGTCTAAATGCTTAGCTAAACGAAATCACGAAGCAGAATTTTAAAGTACAGTAAAATCTTCTAGTAGCAAACTCGACGGCGGCACATTTACCAAGGAACACAAAAGAGTTCTGTAGCACAATGATCAAAGGGTAATTAATTAATTATTTAATCAATTAATCAGCACTATTCAAACCGCTAAATGTGCTGTTTAAATTATCTACAGAAACGTACGACGACAGCTTTTCATCAAAGTGTTTAGGTAAACGAAATCATAAAGCAGAGTTTACCAGTACAGTGAAACCTCGTAGTGGAGAACTCGGTGGCTCTACATTACCAGGGAACACAAGAGAGTCCTGTAGCGTAAGAAGTCATGCAAAATATATACATCATTATGTGCTGGTGGAAAACAGGGAACAACAAGACATCTGTGCTGAAAAAGTGTGGCACAAGGTTTCACTGTACATCAGGACTCCAGGTGCAAAGTAACGTAGCAGTGAAATCGCAAAATAATGTAACCAAACATTATATAGTTCCGCATGTGAGAAAGACTACAAGCCAAGACTATTACTGCAAAGACAAGCTTACACTCTTATATGTTTAGTCAAAGACCAAGACCTCTTGCCACAGCAACACACATCGACTTACCTTAAGATACAAAGCAACACTACCTACTTCAAAGTTGAAAATACAGCGTGCAGGCTTTTGAACTTGCTCTGCGGGTATATTTTTCGATGCACTGGCAAATAAGCAAATAACGTGGTGTTTGAAAAACCCTGCTCTTTGGCCCGTAGCCTCGATAGAATATTAACATGAAGGCCTTTGCATACAAGGTAAGGTACGTCTATTGCACCCCACGCAGCAGTTCCTACAACATGGGCTTTGCAGCTTGCAGCTGAACCGAAGGCAGTTCAAGGCACCAGAGCAGTTCGACAGTTGGGACACGAGAACCTTTCATCACAGGTCCTCTTCGAATAATGCACTGAGATCTTAAATGAAGACACACAATGTGTCACACACATAAATTCAAACACACTGCTGAAAGGTTTTCATAAAGCGACCATAATGAGTCAGCCCGGATATGACTCTTTGGTTTCTGGATTCACCAGCAACTCTCAAACTCGTTTGCTTAGCAACACCCATTTACCAACAGCAAGCAACTTCGTAATCACATAATTAATTAATTATAACAGAATCAACCAATTATTACAATAATCATCCAATTATTACGCAACTGCTAACTATAACTACAGCATTAAAATATCAACGGATCTATAAATAACCTAATAATTCGCATGAATATCACTTCCACCGTCACAATCAGAAACACAGGAATGTGAATTAAACGGTCTACGAAATAAGAGACGAGGAGGCTGGACTTGAAATATTTCATCGCAAGTTCTTGATGCAAAAACTCCGAATGATTGGACTCACAACTGATCAGTATTTTATAGTTCCATGACTTCAATTCCGTCTCCAACTTCAAACAAAGACATCTAACAATGACTAGCTGCGTGCATCGGGTCGAAACTTATACGATCGTATGATTTAAACAAAAGTGCCACAAGAAAAGCTTCATCCTAAAAGCCAGCCAATCTGATCATAACTAAGAAAAGAAAAATCACCAAGATAGAAAATCGACGACTTCAAGCAATCATAATAATTCTTGTAACAATAATGTTAATAATAATAATAAATTAATAATAATAATGTTAATAATAATAATAAAATTAATAATAATAATTTTAATAATGATAATGAAAAAGTTAACAGCAATACGATGCCATTTTTATGTCTCTTGGACAATGTTTTTTCACTCAACAGATTAGAACTACCTCGAGGGAAAAATAACAATAATGTTAAAAGTAATAAAGTTAATCATAATAAATGTTAATAAAAATAATGTTGAGAATAACAAATGTTAATAATGATAACAATAAGTCATTGCAGACATCATTAATAGCCCCCAGACTCTTGTTCTTTCCTAATGCGTTACCTGGACTTAAGCATACACAAAAAACACAAACACAACAAATTCATCCATCAGAAACTTTTCCCTATGGCCTCAATCTCTTCAATACAGCCACTCTTTGCAGCACATTATCCACCAGGAGAAGACATCACCAAAGACGACATATCACGGTACAATGATCCACATGCTTTCCATATTCCTTAGAGATCAATCATAAATGTACCTCGGATAAAGATACAAATACAGAAATAATAATAATAGTAACGTCGACTCTCAATAACCTGATCTGTTTCGTAACAAAGCACAGTATGGCATTGCGAATCAAAAATAATGATAACACTAGTATTATAAACTAATAAAAATGGTAAATAAGAAATGTCAATGTAAATGGCAAGCGGCTGATAAGAGAACAAAATGGAATCCGTCCAAATACGACCAAAAATAACACCGAAAACACAGTTACACTATAAAATCCTCCTGCTTGAACCCATGATCAGGGTCAGAATCATAGCAAATGTATCACAGTCACTGTTATATCTCTACTACACAAAAACAGAATACATTGAAACCAAAGCAACTTTAGAGACAGCAAGTAATTTACGTAAACCATAAATTGAAAGTAACTTTCATCCATAGAGACAGCAATTGACACAAGCCATTCCTTGATAATATAATGGCCAGCAATTTCTTCAATTATTTATCCGGAAAAAGCAACTGATGTAAAGCATATGCCAATACATTTTTGACACACGTCCTCCTAGGCACGTCAACATATTTCTCATAGAGAATAACCCGTTCACTGATGATTTAAGCTAATTTTTTCAATTCTCTCCCGGTGACTCAAAAGATGCACCGATACGTTTCCAAGACCTATTTTAGGCAAGTTTAACTAATCAGTCTAACCTAGACTAAATAATCATAGTCTAATCTAAATAATCTAACCCAATCTACAATTTTATAGCTAATCTTTTATAGATAATCTAATCTAATCAACAACTTCTATAGCACCATCATCGTAACGCCCAAAGCATCTGCTGATGGCCACTTTAAGTTAAACATAACATTCAAAAGTGCACGAGTGAATTTATCATCTAATCGTGTTCAAAACAAGAACTGCACTATAGTGCTAAACATTGACTTTTCGGTATTATTCCTTTTACATGCACATCATCTTGTGTGCCCAGCTTCATGAGGCATGTGCCTTGACAACAACATCAATAAGCTGTAGCAATTATAATAAATTAAAGGGAATGCTTCAAGAATCATCACAAACAGAATGCCAAAGTACATACAACTTCCACCAGTTGGACTTTATTTACCGTAACACCGTCGTTTGGAATCAACAATATTGTGTAAAAGTAATTTAAATAGTAACAAGAAGATTAGTAGCAGCAATAACAACTCGGTGTAAGATCGTTGTCTGTTTTACAGTGTTTGGAGCTAGCTGCTAAAATGGCACCATCTCCACGAGACTGGATTGTCTCCAGAGATGGTATTGTCTACAGAGGCGGTATTGTCTCCAGAGACAGCATTTTCTTCAGAAGCACTGATGACCTCAAACATTGGGACAAGGCCATAATTTCTACATCAAACCTGATCTCTCTTGTTCACAAATGGATTGCATTTAAGTGCAAACACGAGAGCAAACACGTAATGAGACAGTTATTATGACGCTAGACATACAATGCAGGCAAACATTTCCATGACATTTGCAACCGAAATTTAACGGACCTCGAAATTTCTGCTCAGATGTACGCAAAAAAATGGAAACACTAATAAAATAATAATTAATAAATAGCAGCGATAACAGCAATAATAACACTTAGTAGTAATAATAATAATAATAATAATAATAATAATAAGCAAACATTCACGGAGTCAAACATTAGCGGCCAGCCATATCAGAACAACAGAAAAAATAAAACATTTTACCCAGAGGTGGAAAGAAGGGAACCTTTGTACTGCCTGGACACAAAATAACAACTCTCCACCCTTATCATTTTCACATTACATATATTAACTCTAGGGTACACATATCAACTCTAGTGTACACATATTAACTCTAGTGTACACATGCTAACTCTAGTGTACACATATTAACTTTAGTGCGCACATGCTAATTCTAGTGTACACACATTAACTCTAGTGTACACATATTAACTGTAGTGTACACATGTTACCTGTAGTGTACCCATGCTAACTCTAGTGTACACATATTAACTCCAGTGTACACATATTAACTCCAGTGTACACATATTAACTCTAGTATAATGACTCTGAAATGTCTCTGGCAGAGTGGTCGTTGTCAATATGAGACGTTGGCATCAACAACGCAAAAGAATCTCATTACTACGATAATTAAAGGCACACGAAGAAACTGAAAAACGCTACGAATGCTCTTCTACAAATATCAAGCACAGACGATTGATTGGTTGATTGAATCGCCGACTGATTGCAAGCAGCTCCAATCAATCCCCACAACAATCAACTTAGTGCCATTCACCCATTTCTCTGGATGCCATTGATGCTTAATTGCAATTCACCCCTTCACCCTCCATTGTCAATTAAACGTTTTATTCCGACAGCAATTAAAGGACCCAGAGTGTAGGTTTAAAAAACAGTTAACTACATCGGCATCTGGGACCTAGTGGATTGGTCTCATTGGTCTGAATTGTATGGCGGAAACATCGAGAAAGAAAATCACTGGAATGATAGGCAGCGGAATCTCGCAGTTCACTAGCAGCGGAGCAATATTAAAAAATCGCTGGGGGGCACCACACTACTGGCCGAACCTATTGCTTGCTAGAACATTAACCCTTTCAAGCGCTAGAACTGCTAAAGCCCGCCAGTGCTAGACGCTAAAGGGGTTAAAGGTTCTTGGCAGGAGATCGCAACATATATAATATATATATTGTAGACCAAAGTGTTGCGCCGCACTTGAGTTGTTAATTGTGCAGGCAATACAACAGCCAGTGCTTCGTGAATTAGTTCATGGATCAGTGGGGTGACAATGAAGCTAATTACAACAGTCTATTCTGGACTGCTTTTCCCCAGTCGATGTAAGTGAAATCTGTTTTCGGTTGTGCTTTCCAGTTTGATGTGACGACGGAAGAAGATTTCCGACGGGATCAGGCTTCGTCGACCGGTGGAATAGCGCTGGATTGGCTTTCCTCGGTCGGAAAATCTGGAATGCAAAAGAACAGACTTTGCAAAGCGAAAATAAACAGAGCTGAAAATGGTTAAGTGTAGTATCAATAGATTGAATATCGTAGAGTCACACAGGCGAGTCCTCGAATACAGGTTGAATAAGGAAGAGAGGAAGACTACGAAAGAACTGGAAGACCTGTATCAGAAACCACTTGGGAGTGTTTGGAGATATCTTGGGATGAGGCCAGGGAGCTGGCGATGGACAGGGATGAGTGGAGGAGATGCGTTGCCCGATGTGCAGACCTGCACGGAAGGACTAAGTAACGAAGAAAGTAGTAGAGGCCTAACCTACTAAATAATTTTCAAACTAATGGCTATGTAAGTAGGTCTGCAGTTAAATTTTTCCTCATTTTCAAATGTTTTTAGAAATATCACCAGCTTAGGTGGGCCAGTTAGAATCGGACCATGGGTCGCCGGTTGGACAGCATCAGTGGATGAATAATAAGCAAAAGTTCCAATGACAGTCTAATGTTGAATGCTTTCTCTACAACATGGGGTGCGGGGCGCGGTGGTGTAGTCGTTGCCTTGAAGCCGGAAGGTTCGAATCCACCTCAAGTCGCCGCGTAGGGACCTTGGGCAAGTCCTTCACTCGCAACTGCTCAGCGCTTCAGCGTGAAACTCCGATGCAGTGTCCGCCCTGTAGTCGGGAGCGCCTCTGAGTAGCGGTTGAGGGCTGGAAGAGGCGCTATAACAAGTGCGCATACAAACAAATAATGTTGGATGCTTTCTCTACAACATGAGCCAACCTGAATTGGCATTGTCGTTTTGGTCATGATAGTCGTAGTACGTTAGTTGGTCCTCGTTGAAGACGGTGTAGATGTTTGCTTGACTTGCTTCGGGGAAGAAGGCGTTCGCCGTGGTGGATGCGCCGACGTCAGTGGCGGCGCTGGAACTGCTTGCGAGATCGTCAGCTCGTCTGTCGGCAGGTGGTGGCACCGGTTGAATGGCAGAACTCTTTTCCTTCAGGTCGTCCAGCGCGACCCGGAAGTCCTCTTCCAGCCGCTCCAGTTCCACAACATCCGTCGTCACTCGCATCTAAATGAACGAGAAAACAGATTTAAACAGTTGAATTAGACGATCTCTAAAAAGGCAGAATATCAACATCTCGATTTTTGATGGATATATTAAGCACATGGATATGTGTGATGACTAGATGCAAACACCCATGGACTTTGCATATGTAGTCATTCATTCAAACAATTCAAGTTCAGTGGAATGACCCTTTTGAAAGTCAGACTGGATTACCGAAAGAAGGATGTTAATTTTGAAAAGGTTTTTATAAGTCAGCTGGCGACAATTGTCTCAACAAGTTTCGAGACGAACAAGTGTTGGCGATAGGCTGGAAGTTGGCTGGATATGTAATCATGTATGAATGTTTACGTCAATGTGCATATAATTATGTGTAATCTGTTTATGTATATGTATGAATGTATGCATGCATCTGTTCACACATATATGCATACGCATATGTGCATGCATGCATTTAGGCACTTTCTACAGCAACATTTGTAAGCAACAATGAAATACACCTGAGCAACTCGTTAAGGAGGCACCACGAAATTTCAGCAATACTATATGGCACAGGGTGAGATGAGTCAGACAAGAAAAGAGCACAAAGAAACACAAGACAAAGGAACTCGTCTCCGTACCGCCAACTGTGCTGTTAAGCGCTGGAGGGTAGCCGAGATGTTTAATAGGTCCTCGGCTGGTATCGCTATTCTCCTCTCTTCAGCCGCACCCGATGAAGAGTCAGACGACGAAGCCAAGTCCCCACGTTGGTCGTTAACAAGATCCATCAGATTTTTGACGTAAGCCAACGCTGTCATCACCAATCCTTTCGTATCCAACGCATGAACCTCGCTTCCCTATGTTCAACAAATCGAACACCAACTCATGTGAACTTCCAAAATAATAATAATAATAATAATAATCATAAAAATTACGACAATTTATATGGCATTTTAACACGGCCAAGCCATTACAAGGGCGCCTTACAATGCCGCTGAATAACCTATACGGCAATGCTGTCCAATCAGTGGGCCGCATGCAGCCCGAGGACTGATTTCAAGAGGCCCGCCTAAGGTAGTGAAATATATGTAACTTCGACACTAAAGCTGGCAATGACATTGACAAATGATGATGACAAAGCCATTGTCTGTTAGTGACAATGGCACTGCTGATTACAATGACCTTGAAAATAACATTGAAGACGACAATGACCTAGAGGACATCAGATGACAATGACCCCAGCAGATACAAATGGATGATGATGATGATGATGATGATGATGATGATGACAATGACATGACTACAGCACGACAAACAATGACAATAACAACAGACATTCCTCATGACGCCCTCCACATCCCTTAGCAGGTGTAGACTGTAGAGTAGACCCAGCATTCGATATCAGATAAGCAACGATATCTGAGTTAAACGAACCTGAATTGAACCATTGTCATCTCCAGACAATGAGTTCGGATCATCAGAAGCCAGCTTCAGTTTCTCTCGCATCATTTGGTTGATGCATTCTATCAACTCGTCCAATCGTCTCGCTGCAAAATAAAAAGACATCATCTCAATCTCAGCTAACATTCAAAAAATGATGTAAATTCGCTATATGTGCATTTTCACAGTTTATCAAGAGCTGATTAATATGTTGAGGAAAAGGAGCAGCAAGTGATGACCAGTTGCCCACCAGGCCACCTTCACGAGGTGTCATCCATTTGTCAATGTCAATGCCAGTTTTAATGTAGATGTTACAAACACAAGTGTAGTAGACAATTAAGTCATTGCTGGTCAATTTGATGCCATTCCACCTTCCAACAGACTGTGGAGAGCATGCATACTTACGACAACGGTCAGCTGGAAGAGAAGGTGGAACAGAAACCTAAAATTAAATCTTTGTCCTGGCAGGGATTTGAACCCCAAACTCGCGTAGAGTAAAAGAGAGCACACTGACACGCACTAGCACACACACATTCCTTCATTCCTTATGAAAATTTATATAGCGCCCTTCAAGGTAACTACTCAGGAGCGCTCGCAACCCAACCCAGGCTGAAAAGGACGGTTTAAAGGCTGTGTGCCAAAAAAAATCATCTGAGCAAAAACCTAGGCATAAGACATAGTTCAGTACCATACCAATCAATCAATCAATCACATAAATTCCTATAGCACCCCTTCAAGATCTCTACTCGGAGGCGCTCCCAAACCAGGCTTGGTCAAAGAGATAACCATAACCATTACATTTACTATCAAGCACCACAAAATAAAGTAGAAAACAAGCCAAAGAACAGTCAAATGAACCAATAAAATAGAAACACTCAAAAAACAAGTTACCTAGTTCAAACCTGGCCACTTCCGACGTTGAAGCTTCGACGATGTTCCCGCAGTCGTCGTTGTTCTCGTATTTAACGTCGTTGTCACATTCGTCCACGTTGCTAAGCTTCGTTGCTCCAAACGATCCGTCGGTTGTCAGACGACTGACAACTTGTTGCATGTTGATCCCTGTCGTCATTGTCGAGTTGTCTGGACTGTCGTACGTTGTCAGGACATGGCAGGAGGCGGATCGAGCGTCACTATGGAAACGGAAGATTAAATTAATTTTTGAATATTATGTAGCAAAATCAAACAAAGACGCCCCATGATGCAATGCATCAACGACGACCAGATCGTATGAAGTATGATAATTATGATGCTAGAAATATTCATGCACAGCAATAGAGTGCATCAGGAGGAGCATAAGAGTATATACACACACACACACACACTGTCACACACACATACACACACAATCATGCACACACACACATTAATATATATATATATATATAATGCACACACACACATTTAAATATATATATACAGGCATGTATAATTGTATATGCATATAAATATATTTCCATATTTAAACAAGTTGTTTTTCCATCAGTTATTCATCAATCAGTAATCTTTCAATCAATTACTTTTCAATCAGGTACTTTTCAAAAGGTCATTTTCCAATAAGTTATTTTTTAAATCAGCTAAATTTTTATATAAGTAATTTTGCAATCAGTTTTTTCAATCATCTGTGTCTTCAATCAGATGTTTTTCAATCAGTTCTCTTCACCTACTCACGGGACAAATCACTTGTTCACAAGACTTCATTGACCCACCATCAGCATCCCTCACTTTAACCGATCGTATAAGATTTCCAATACCATTTAAATACACTTTGGTTGGTAAAGTGTCAATGATAATTTTGTTTACAATGCACGGAAACTAATTGCTTTCATCATGAAAGCGTTAACCTAGAAAGACGTTGAGCTGAAACCAACCTGGTCTTGTTTGATGGAAGGTCACCATCGCCGGCCAATGTCGGACCTCGTTCGCTCTTGCTGAACGAGACGAGGTCAATCATCTGCGTCGCTGACCTCCCTCGCCCACCTTTGTACGGACCGTGAATTCCTAAATAGCTCTTGATGGTATTCTGGATGTAGTGGAACCATCTGTCAATCAAAGAATTAAATATGTAAAGCATTGAACATCTGTCAATCAAAGAATTAAATATGTAAAGCATTGAACATCTGTCAATCAAAGAACTAAATATGTAAAGCATTGAACATCTGTCAATCAAAGAACTAAATATGTAAAGCATTGAACATCTGTCATTCAAAGAACTAAAGTACGTTAGCACTTAGCTGCACCATCTGTCAATCAAAGTATTTAAGTACGTAAGCACTGAACATCTGTCAATCAAAGAATGAAAGTACGTAAGCACTTGAGCATTCAAATACAAACTTTGGCAGAACAAGGAATTGAACAGCCGAATGAATTAGTTAAATGATTGAACCAACATTTTTGGTCATTTACTGCACTTGTTAATTTATTAATTAGCTATGAAAAAATATTCAAATGAATCAATCAAAGAATTAAATATGTAAAGCATTGAACATCTGTCAATCAAAGAATTCAAGTATGTAAAATATTCAAATATTAAAATGAATATTCAAATATTCAAATGAATTATTCAAATTGCAGACAAAATTTATACAGGTAACAAACACAAACCTCATCCTATCATACTGAAAACATCTACCCATAGGACTGATAACCTCTCCCCATATGACTAAAAATCTTTCCCCATCAGTTAATAACCCACTCCCTCTAAAAGTTGAACTAACAACCTCGACCCATGACCCATAGGGCTAGATGCACCCCCCACTAGACCGAAATCATTTTCGCCAGAATTTACAAATATCTGTCCGTCGAACTTACTTGCTTTTCTCTTCCTTAGAATGTGCGAGAAGTTCGTAGACTTGGGGACAAACGGAGGAATCGACGACAAAGAAAGCACATTTGTCTGCAACAGATTGAACAGCAATGTTCTAGTACATTTCAACACATTCCTAACATACATGTACTGTTGTACACAAATGTGGCATCACACACCAAAACAAGTACTGTCAAGGTGATTTTGCAACACATTGAGCTTGATGTATCATTTCAAAGGTCCTAACTCGAGCTTCAAAATGACACAAAAAAATATTTCTCAAGCTTTATTTTAACTCACGATATAAGACAAAAAGTTATTTAATTAAATTAATTAACTTAATCAAAACAAAATAATATGCATATCAAGAGCATTAAAATAGCTTTAAAACCTGTCTTTTTTAGTAGAAAAAGGAAATGAGAGTTGATTACTAGTTGCACGAGATCTTTAATCTGTTGAAACAAGGCAGATAAACAGAGAAACAAGAAGACATGAAAGCTATAAATAGTCAGTGACATCCCTAATTTGTGGCTGCTGAGATTGACACAGACAGAGAGACAGACAGACAAACAGAAAGGCAGACAGACAGACAGGCGACATACAGACGGACGAAAGGCAGACAAACAGACAGGCAGACATACAGATGGACAGAGACAGACAAGACAGGCAGACAGACAGACAGGCAGACAGACAGACAGACATACATACATACATACAGGCAACATATAGACAGGCAGAGATACAGACAGGACAGACAGACATACAGGCAGACATACAGACCGACAAACATACAAGAGATGAGAGTTGATTACCAGTTGCACAATCCTTAATCATCAGAGTGTTGAGTTTGAGAACGGGGCAGTACGGGAACTTTGTGTCCTCCACGGTCGTCATCTGTCCGCGCAGGACAAGCCGATCGTCCTGCTTCTGCAGCAGGACAAGAATGTCCTCGAACAGGACCATGTGAAGTTCAATGGGTCGCGACCTGTATGGCCTCCAGGTAACCTCACCGTCGTACACCAACGTGTGCTTCGTCAGGTTCAGAAACTGTCAACGCAAAACGACATATTTACGAATTCTAAAGTCTGCGATATCCATCTCTGATTCCAACAAAAATATTTGTGAAATTTCTATGGGTTTCACGAAATGTCTGTTTAGTTAAGGTTCCACTGAAGTGAGACATGGTAGTCAATTGTCTGCAGCAAAACAACTTATAATGTGGCTGTAACTTATGAACTGAATATATGTATATATATAAATAAATTAAATGGATTTGATATATATATATATACATATATATCAAATCAATTTATTGATCCCAGTAATACAAAGTGTCAAACAATATTACTCAATACAATCAGCTGATTGTATTGAGTAATATTGTTTGACACTTTGTATTGTCAAGACAAAAACAAAACTTTGAAACGAAAGAATGCTAAAGATTACATAGGAACAAATTTAAAAATCATATATATATAATTATATACATGTGTATATTTATATACATAATTATACCGGTAAACTGGCTATATATATATACACACAGAAGACGATGACAGTGTAGCAGACCTTGTATTGGCCGAGACTAGAGGTGTCGCCCGATCGCCAGTCGAGTCGATTTTGCATGTCGGTTAGATGGCGCTGGTTCTGAACGCTCTTGACAGCCTGGTTGACGTGCTCCAGAAGACTCTTCGACAACTCGAGCGCTTGTGTCAGACGACCGTGCTCTTCGGTGCTCGCTGGAAAACGACAAGACACACAAGCGTTGTTGAACCAGACGCCAGCGATCGTTATTTTCATGACTAAACGTAAACTTTCTAAAAAGCGTATTTTCTTATTTTTTTGATAACTGCTGGACGGGCTGATGGAGGAGGGATACAGAGAACTTAAGGACATGGCACAACAGCATGAAAGGTGGAGACATTGGACGTTTGGACCTGCCACTTGGCAGAGAACTTAAAGAAGAACTTCCTTATTATTACCATGTCATCATTTTTCATCCGAAAGCAGGAATTTTTTCGCTGCTGAAATGATTACGTTAAGGGGTAGAAATGTTACTTGTGGAAAATGGTAATGGTAATTGCAAATTTATGTAATTATGTAATTTATGCGCCACAAGAGAAGAGACACTTCAGAGGTGTTACCGGTCAAACGCAATGAAACTATGATCCAAAAACAAAATGGACTACAAGTGTTTGTGGAAAAGAGGCAAAAAAGGTTGATGTGGCATGTTTTTAGGAAGCTTGTGCCATAAGGAAGCAAATCACATCCGTCCGCCTCACCAAGTGGATCCAAAATAAACTGTACTGCAATTACGAGTCCTAAGTATGTTGTCAGAGTACTTTAAGGGTACTGACTCGACGTGTTCTTCCGAAGGCTGTCGATAAGAAGCGGATACTTGGACAGTCGTTGCATCTCGCGTGGAAGGAAGTCCTTCAGTTCCTGACGCTTGCAGAGGGTATTAGCGGCCGCTTCCTGAAGCAGAAAATCAAAATCTTCAAATTCACTCTTTCTGTCTAAATCTAAAATCTGAGTTTCTGTCAAATTAGTATTGCATTGGGCATTTCTAAAGCAGGAACCGTTCACAAGTGTTCTGCGCATGAGAGATCACCAGAGAAAAGGCAGATTTTGAGGTAAGAGACAGATGAAGAAGCATTACAGGAGCGGATGGTGGTGGTGGAGCGGACTGTCGGGGAAGTCCATTCCACGGAGAGTGATCAACACAGGCAAATGATCTGGATTGATCCATAGTAGTTCAGACGCAGAGGCAGCAAATACATCAAGTTGATCAGAAGACTGAACAGGATGTAGCAAAGTGGCGGCAGAATACATGTTCTCTCTCAAAGATGCTTCTCAAGATGAAGAATTTTTATTGCTCAATTACCGTACTTTCTACGTCCAACTTTTTACTGCTACCAAAGAGAACTAAGGTACTGAACCCATCTTCCATACAGCAAGAAAACATTAGAACCGTTTGTCCTTCTATTCAAGACCCAAGCTTTGATACTGCAGATTTGAGACTAGAATATACCAGCAATAACAAAGAGAACCCTAAGCACAGTTCTTTCGTCCGTACCTGCAGAAACGCCGAATATCTCGGATCTTTCTTCTGTTTCGTCCGAAGTACGTTGAGCGCATACGCTTGGTCAGCACAGAACGTAGCACACGCTTCTTTGAATTTTTTCCCATGAGATCCAGAAAACTACAGTTTGAATAGGAAGTGAATGATAACCAAATCAGATTACAACAAGCCATCATTCTATAGACTCATTAACGTGGCCAAAAAGAAGAAACATTCTGACAATAAAACATCGATTGATATAGTTAGTAAATAAACACTACACATAGGTTTTCAGCCATGGTTCTGAGTAGCCAGATAAGGGGTAAACTGTAAAAGTTTTAACTTGAAAAGCCGCTACATAAATAAGCACTCGCAATTACAATTCCTTACAATATATATTTATGAGTAAATGAATATATCAGACAACTAAACCCTGTTTGTGACGCTTGCACTGCAGTTCAACTAACCACCAAGTTAACTCAAGGTCATGTTACAGCAAGGCCACATTATGAAGCTAGGCTAAGTACGAGATGCAATGACTTCTACCATTACATATTCATTCATCAAATTTATAAAGCGCCTTGCTACTAAAGCGCTACTCAGAGGTGCTCTGAACCCAAGCTAGGCAGAAAAGGACAGACTTCACAGGCTGTTTTAAAATGCATAGTGCTGAATATCTCAGGATATGGCGACAGGAACAGAAAGAAATATAGGCACACAAGTAGGGCAGCAAATGTGTATGATGTGACACATATGGACCGAGACTGCTTTAATTTCAGAGAGAGAGAAAGAGAGACAGACACAAAGACAGATAGACAGAGACAGAGACATACTGAAAAATGTGTCCGAAGAATCTCCAGCTCTAGGAGCTGCAGTTTCAAGTCAGCCCATTCCAAATAGTCACACCAACAACAGAAAACACGAAACGCCGCATAACAGAGACAACTCTGACCCGGTACTTACCCTGTTGATCAGCAGAAGACCGACTTCATCAACTACAGCCTTCTCTTTCCGCAGAGCAACAAACTCCTTTTTTAAACTGTCTACAAACACAAACAAGCCCAACGTGGTTGTCAAGAGAAGAAGCAGCCCAAATTCTCTCATTCACCAATGTATAATCCATTTATCAATGTGACATGGCCAAACAAAATGTAGCGTCTGCTCTCATACAGCAGCCACACTTAAACTAGCAATCATGATAGCGTAAGTCATGAATCATCATCAGTTTCTGATGTCACCAGACATGTGGCCAGTGGATGGCAAAACTGCACGTTTCAACTCTAACATACATACTTGGCAGTGATTATTTTGCTTGTACACGAACCTCAGTATCAATTATTGAGTCTTTGATGCTGTTTTCATAATTTTTTATACCTATTTCCTTTTTTTGCTATACTATATTGCACTTGTCTTCATTTTAATCTAGTTTACATAGTTTTATTCTGACTGTCGTGCTTTGTAAACTATTAATTATTTACCAGTAATAAAATTTCTTTGGTCTGAACAGCACAACTTTGCTTAGAACAGCGACATTGGAATGTCGACTGAAATGTTAATTGTGTACTAGGGCCAGGTTGATACAAGCTTCTCGCTTTCTCCGGTCTTTTCCCTCGCTTTCTGCTGGGCAAGGATTGTTCTGCTTCCGCTATCATCTGTAGATATGGTCAACTTTTTCTTTCTCTTGTGCAAGAAATAAATATTTCCTAGGTAGGCTTATAGATATCTACCGTATATAAACATTATATTGCATATATTTGTGCAAATTATTCCTATGCATCACAGAACAGACTAAGTTATGATTGGACATTCGAACATCATGTTTTGGCCAATCAGATATTTAGGAGGAGTTTATTTTGTGTGTCCGTGTGTACATATAGTTGTGATTACTGATAAGAAACTCAGTTTGACTAAACATTGGTTGGGTGCTGACTCGGAAGGGGAACACTATCGCACAGAGGCGGTAGGCTAACAAAATAAATAGTATACAAATCGATGAAAATAAAGAATTAAATTGATAAAACGAACAGACCGTGTAATTGAATGAGATCCTGTAGGTTCGGAAAGAGAAGAGCGACAAACTCTTGATCAATGCAACTTTCCTCTTGCATTGGTCGAAAGAAAACTTTGTCCATGACCTTCAACGACCTTGTGTGTAGTCGCTCCGTGTGGAAGAGTTCTGCATGGATAGCAAACACAAGTCATGAACTCAGCAACATGGGATAAACAGTCTTGAAAACCGGCAGATAATACAACTCCAATGTAAACTCAAGACTTCTTAATGTACAGAACCACGCAAAACGATAGAAAAAACACAGCTTCATTGCATACACAAGATATGTAATCATCATTAGCTGTATAAAAAGAAAGAGAAAAATTCAACTTTAGCACTGTAAACAAAGTTGAGTAACTCTGCAAAAAAGAAAACAGAGCTTCATAACAAGCACAAAACTTGTTAAAAAGCAGAAAAGAAAGAAAACAACTTCGTAATCAACTGACACATAGCACCAATGATAAGACAAAGTTGTAGCTTCGAACTTTAACTGAATACGACAGTGGTTCCCAACCTTTTTGACTATAGGGCCTCTTTTTCTTAGTTGAAGGACATTAGGGGCCACAAGGCTAAAATATAATTAACTAAAAGCATATAACAATTGGTGCAATTGATTCAAAATGGAATGTTTGATGTTATTTAAAGATGTCAAAATAAAATAATTTGCAATAAAAAATAATTATGTGTTCTATCCTGTTCAAATTGTCAATTTTGTCATATATAGTTTTGTTAATTCTTTGAGAGACGAGGGGCCAATTTCTCAGGCCAGGCAGGCCACTTTTTAGAACAAAAACCCTCAATCCGTTGATCATTACCGTTGATAATCTGTTGTCGTTTCTTCTCCTTCTCCTTCATCTGACGAAGTTCCTCCTTCGGAATGAAGTCCGTCAACTGCGGCAGATCCGAGTCCACCTCCAAGTCGGAGTCGTCGGAGCCGCAGACTTGCCTCGAGTACGAACGATTTGGCGACCGACCAGCAAACTCCGTCGTAAATTCCGGAAATCTAAAACGAGGGGAACAAAAAAATCGCTAACAGAACTCAGATAGCTTCAAAGATGAGATCGTAACAGTAATATGAATTTATACTTCAAGAGAAACTCTTGATGGGTGACTTCTGGTTCCTCTGACACACTGGTTGCTACATCCTGTTTACAAGGACAATTAGATTGGGTTCTGTGCTCGGCTCATTGTCTCCGCCTACATGCTTGATGTGCAACACTGGCTGCCTGTGGTCCAGTAAATTTCATATCGGAACGCCGCTCTTGAGTTTCACATAGCATCTTTGGTTGTGCTCCGTCTTACCTGTGCACTAATTGCTGATCTCTGTCCAACATTGCAGCTTGCAGCACGTCGAGCTTTTCACTGTGCAACGAAGGGGAACTACTAATCACCTGGCTGCTAGGCACCAAAAGGTTTTCTTGGTTGTAGGTTCCACCATATGGAATGACATCTCGTTGGAGCTGCGTATATTACCTCTGACCAATCAAACTTTGTCATAATAATAATAATAACGGCAATTTATATGGCGCTACAAGGGTGCCTCACAAACAGATAACTGCGGGATAAATCATTCAACTCTATTCTTTAGCTGTGGCTGGGTAGAGGGAATGCCGACGAGTAGGTTTCTTGAACGGGTGCTACATAAGTCCACAGAATGAGAGAATGAAAATTTAACTAAAAGTTTTTTTTAAAAATGAATCAAATAATCTTCTAAATTTAACTTTATTTATTCAATTAAATTCAATCCATTTGGGTTTTGTTCCAGCAGCCAAACATATCTTCCGTTCCGTTCACTTACTGCAGTCTCTCGTATTCCGATCCATTGCTGCTGCGATCCACCGGCGTCGTTAGGTTTCGCAGATCGTCTGCAAGAAAATCCATTTTACAGCTTAATCACACAATTACCAAGTCCACCAAAATTTCCTGCACTTCCAAAGCAGTCTCAGAACTCATGCAGAGATAATTATCTGAACTTGAAACAAGTTTTTACAAAGCTATTTTAAAGCAGATGTCGCATAATGATTAGATGACAAAAAATCGGAACCCTTTACCAAACAGTGTAGTAAATCATATGCCCTCCCTCAGTCAGTAAAGGATTAAAAACAAGACAAGTAACAGACGCTTTAAAAGATTCAGATAAAAACATACGAAATACTGGAAAAGAAAAAACCTGTGAACTACCTGGATCGCTCATGAATGGTGGAAGAAAGAAGTTCCTCTGGAGTTCCTCTTTCACCGCTAAAAGTTAAAATAAACCAATGGCTTATATATCACATGACAACAACAACAACCAATATGTTCGTTCGAAGCTTGAGCTCTACCTCTTTCTTTAAGAAATGCCTTGAAACTCACTAAGTTACATTGGCTTTCATGAATTTGATATTCAACAGCTTTTCACCTTACAATTGGCAAACTGTATTCCTGATTAACATTATGAGTGACCTTGCACATGCCAAAACTGTTCACAATAACAACAACAACAATAATAATAATAAAAATAATAACATCACTCAACCCCAATTTATGCAATCATAATGTACTTCCGGAAAAAATAATAATAAAAATTAAAAAAATAAAATACACAATGGCATACGACTCTGCATCAATATAGTTTGGAATTTGATATATGGTAATTTACGCATATGTATCTATCAAAGCATTTATGCAATGCCATGCAAACACTTCTGCTAAAATGGCAACTCACACAAACAGTTGCACCCTAAGGCCACCTGAAAATGTTTGTCACATTTGTGTGCAAAAAACAAAGAAAGAATGCAGAATTAAACTAGCACATCATTAAACAAATTAACATTATAATAATAATAGCCATAACAACAATAATAATAATAGAAATAATAAAAAATATAAAAAATAATAATGACAATAACAATAGTAATGATTATAATAACAATCATAATAAACATCGGATGTAGTTGTGAACACCTGAGAGATCATAAATACATCGGGTAAACAAAAAAAATAGATAAAAGAACCACAACGATGACAATAAAGATCGATTCTTAACGTACGATTCTGTGGCTTTCGTCCTGGGATCATATCACGCACGGAGCGTCTGCTTCGACCGCAAACGTCGATGATTTTCTCCGTGCAGTGTCGGTGAATGCTGAGGTCACAGCCTACAACCAGAAGCAAACGTACGGTAGTACACACACACACAAACATACACACGCACCACACTCGTACACGTATGTATGTGTATGCATGTATATAGTCATATATTACCTACACATACAGGTCTAAGAATTCCTGAAATGTATTGCAATTACATAAATGCAGTGAGTAAGTATGAATATCTGAATCAACAATCTCAAATGATAATTAAAATCACCCAACCTAAAATGACATATAAAATCACTCAATCTCAAATGACAATAAAATAAAAATCACTTAATCCGAAATATCAATAAAAATCACTTAATATGAAATGACAATAAAAATCACTTAATCACAAATGACAATTAAATTCACGCGGTCATAATGACGACCAAATACCTCATTGCCACCGAGTCGCACTTACTGCTGCAGTGATACGCCTGATGACCGAGACCCCAGATGACCTTCTGGCAGAGTTGACACTGTGTCACGGCTGCAAACTGACGTGGACTGAACTGGTGACCTTTGTGTGCAAAATGCTACAAAACACATAATACGATCATCCTTAAACTCAACAATACAAGACCCAGTCAGAGCGCGCTACTCCCTTCATCCCTGCATCCCCACGACCGCAGAATCCCCCCCAGCTGACAGTCTGATGAACAAAACAGTTAATATCAGGATAATAAATAAAAAATTTAATGTGTTAATAGATGTCTGTACGTTAAAATGTGACGACTAGCAACCGGCCAATAAAGAATATAAACTCAGTTCACTTACTTAACCATTTACCACCCAGAGTGTAGTAAATGGTATGGGAAATCTTGCAGAGCCTAGGTCGGTAAAGAGTTAATAAATCGTCTCGAATACTAATTAATTCCGAGAATTTATATAGCGCCACATCAAGACACCTACTCCGAGATGGCCAATGTATACACACTAACCAATGATATGTTCAGTTTAAATTTTTAACAAACAGTTCTTCGTACAAACCTTCTTCATCTTATTCTTCAGCGCTTTTTTGTCCTTTGACATAAACGTCGGACAATTCTCGAGGAGATTGCTGTTCTTGGCGCCACCGTATCCGATCTGTCGAAAGAAGGTCGCAAGGGAATACGCAATCGCATGCATGGCATTGTTGCGTTCCTCGGACCTGAAAATCACAAAGAGAGAAGAAGTTTGTCATCCTCATGGCCTCGCTATGGTGCCACATAAATTGGCGTACGAATTATTATTATTATTGCTTTTAATGTTATTTTTATTATTGTTTTTTCCCCGAGGAGATACAAATTATAACCCCTCAGGAGTCTAAAACATTATGCAAAGAGCTGTTGCTGAATGTCTGGAAATTCAAGCTGCGTCCTCCACAACATTAGTGAAAGTGCCACAAAATGCTATCATAGTGCTGAATTATTATTATCATTATAGTTATTATTATAATTATTATTATTATTATTATAATAAGTATTATTCCAAATCAGATGACTCATACAGAGTCATCGATCTATGCTGCACAGAGTATGGGTCATGCTCTTCAACAGCTCTGGACAAACCCTCTATTCGGTTCTGCATCAATTCTACAGAACAATTTGATAGCACATGTGTATCACTTACTGACAATGTTCAAAGTGCTTCCAGAGGGCAGCCTCTATCATCTGAAACTCCAACTGGCGATCCAGATTCATCGTTCGCAGATTGTAGTCAGAAGTGTAATTGTTTCTCTCACCTGCGTAACGTGAAATCAAAACAAAGTGTAACTAATTCTGTTCGTCACATACGCATGTTCTCATTTTTATGTAGTCCCAATTGAAGCAATATTTATTCAGCTTATTTAACATGATGTAGCTTTATGTTCCCAGACAACATTAACTTAACATGAAGCGTTGATTAATGAACCTCACAAGAACTGCAATGTTGCACTCAATATTCACTTTTCAGCATCATCCCATTCTTACAATAATAATAATAACAATAATAAATATAATAACAATAATAACAGTAATAATAATAATAATGTTTTTCAAAAAATAATTATCATTTTTATTTTGTTATTATTATTTTTTCAAAAGAAACTGATAAAGCCATTTATATTTATTTCTATTATCATTATTGTTATTCTCTTTATTGAACAATCTGGTTGACAGACCAAAAACAGTGTACATTTATGCAATTTAAACAATTCACAAGAACGCAAATTACAGAAGACCTAAATCTTAAATACTAATAGAACAGACAGAGTCTGCAATACATGGCGCTAATAGCAGCCAACAAAGCACGTCCGCCCTATACGGGGTGCAAACTCGTTACCTCTTGCTCTCCATGCCAGCATGTTATACACTGCGCTACTGAAGGGCCTCACGGTGCTAGACAATCCGTCATCGAAATATCGAAATTATATGCTGGTCTACAGGTGGGTGTTTGATAGTGTAGTGGCTACCCCGTGCTCAAAACCTGTCACATGTCGGTTCTTGACCTTTTCATTCGGTCATATTGTGCAATTAATTATTAACCTGCTTCAAAATACTGCTTACAGAATGAAAACACTATAATATTATGTACTCAGCTGATTCTGTCGTTAGTGTGGAGTGAAAAAACTGAATAAAAGTTTCAGAATATTCGTGTCACCAAAGTCCTCACCAACCATTACTTAATTATTGGACAATTTTGCTGCATAAGATAAAGCAAACGGCATCAAAATCGAGTTACTATTTTACAACTTATGGCAAATTCATGTGCTGAATCGAAGAACATTCTATATTTGTTTTTATCCATCTCGTCTATTTCAACTTCTAGCAGTGACTAGTCACCAGCACAACATCTAGGAAGCGACATGCGATGGGTTTTTGAGCCCTGGTGTCACAATTAATAATGACTAAGGTTTTCATAGCGATGATGACAATGATGGTGTTTCGATTATATACGCCTGTTGGTGCCGATGAATACTGCGGTCATAATGGACCCTCGGGCGCCAGGGTATCGCTTTGAAAAGCTGGTATATGGCCTATTAATTCAATGACCGAAACCCAGTTAGGGAAGCACACTTGACGCAGTTTGTTTGGTCACGGTAGGTACCCACGGCTAATGATAATAGGCAGGTAGTCTTGTGGCGTGGGAGCGTGGCGCATGCAATATAGTTTCCAATCACTGAACCATGCAGAATTAGAAATGCTCCTTACCGTATATATAGTTGTCAAAACAAATTAGCGGCTGGCGAATGCGCTGATGGGCCGAACGATGCCGCCGCCTAGGGGCTCGGTGACTGCCTTCAGGGATGCCACTCTGATTCTTAAAAAGGTCAGATCTGGCTAGAAAAAGTTAGATTGAGAAAAACCTGGAAAACACATTGGATTTTCGGACTTGAAATTTCTTACCTTTTTTTAGTCTTACAGGCCCAAAAAATTTCCAGATTTTCCAATTCTTTACTCTTCAAATTTGATGAGGACTTTTTTTAGTCATTCGCTTAAAAATCGGAAATCTTTTCTTAAATCTTGCGACTTTTTACTCATCTTTCGTGTATTTTTACCAAAAATCTGTATTTTTTCGAAAAAGTCAAGAAAATCCGCCATGGCAAAAAAACCTAGATCCTGACAACAACAAAACTAGAAACCTAGACAAGACCGAAAAAACTTAGATCTAGATGGAAAAAGCTATGAGTGGCATCCCCGACTGCCTTATTCCGTGTGTACACCTCCTCCTCCTCCTGAGGCCCCCCCGTAGCGCGATATCAGAACGTGCGACGATGATCACCTTTCTAACTGTGA
Organism: Lumbricus terrestris; assembly: GCA_949752735.1. Classification (NCBI taxonomy): domain Eukaryota; kingdom Metazoa; phylum Annelida; class Clitellata; order Crassiclitellata; family Lumbricidae; genus Lumbricus; species Lumbricus terrestris. The sequence continues at coordinate 39,936,399 of OX457047.1, forward strand.
ACTTTGAATTGGGTCATCCTTAGGCCTGCCAATTATTTGTTTACACGAAGTTTCATATTAATACCGCCCGTTGGAATTTTTCGCCATTACATTACACTTAGACTTTCGTTTTCCGAGATTTGCAAACATCTGCAAACCGGTTGAATGATTAAATACCACATTCAGTGAAAGAACACAGTCTATGTGATGATAATATACTTGACCTAAAGCTTTCAGAATTTTACAGATGATACGATAACATACCAATAAGAGGTTGGAATAATAGTAATAATAACAGCAATAGTAATAATAATAACAATAGTAATAATAATAACAAATAATAATAATAGCAATAGTAATAATAATAACAAAAGTAGACCTAAGCAGTAATAAAAACGAAGATTATTATAATTACTATAACAATGACAAGAAATTGGCAAAATAGGCCATTTTTTATAACCCTATAGCATTATAGAACAAGAAAATATCCTCAGTTCAATGAATATCATGATTAGGATGATAACAACAGCATGATCATCGGGGTGACTATAATAACATCAAAATTCTAACATGCATAATAATCACGCGATGATAACATCATAAAGTAACTTGACAACAATTAAAAAAACACAACAATGCAAAGTGATTGACACCAGCCCAAGAAGCTGGAAAAATCCGCACTCAAGACTCTGACCCAATTGGCGACCAGCCAAGCGTCACGGAATGCGGCCAACTGGCACCTGCCTAATGAAGACTCATACCTTGAGGATGATAGCAACCAGAACTGCTTGGCTGATTCGACAACAACATCAACAACCCCAGAACAACAGGATGAGATCTGTGAGCAACGGAAGTCCTCGGACGGCGTGGTTGTCAAGCCACTCAACCACATCCGTTTAGCACCGTCTGGCCACTTATATATAGACCGAAAATCCACGTGCCCGTCGGTCTCACCCCTCCCCCACCCACCCTCCACCCCCACCCGACTACCAACCCTGGGAAGGAAAACCACGGACGGCTGCACAACTATTCGTTGACAGACGACAACTGGGATACAATGGACCCCCTCCAACCCCCTCTGTCCTCCAACCTCCTCTGTCTGTCTGTCTCGCCATTCAAGTACTTCATCGCCCTTCAATCATCGACGGCTGGCAGGTGCTCGCTAAGACAATGTCAACGCAAGATCTGTCTTCACATAATCATCATCATCATCATCATCATCATCATCATCATCATCATCATCATCATCATCATCATCATCTCGAAGAAGGCGTCTCTCTTCTTGTGAACACAGTACGAAATGGCACTGAGGCAGTAGGTCCTGCGGTCGGTCGGCTGTCCTCGTTCTATCTTAGACGAGCCAGAACCACTACATCTGGTCATCCAGAGGAGGTCACACTGGTGGTGGTGGTCATTTCTCAAGTGGTTTGTTGGGCGAATGTGTCGTCGTAGGGGTGGGTCCTGCCGTTCGTTGACATTCAAACTTGTTGCGGATAACCACCGCCCTGTTAAGTTCTTTCCTCTTGAAAGACCCCTAATCATACAAGCGTCGTCCGTTCATTCACACTCTGTCACACTGGCATACACGAGGGTCTGTGTGTGTGTGTGTGTGTGTGCAAACAGACAAAGACATGCACACACACACACCCATATACAGTACACACACACAAACACATGCAAACACGTGTGCCAGAAAGGGCATGCTGTCCTGGACCATGTGATCTGCCAACTTCTGATTGGCCCAACCGTCCCTGTGACATGATTGGCTGATAAGCCACTCTGAAGGTCCTGATTGGCCGAGAGACCGGCTGCTACCATGTAAACAATAATGACAACATAATGGCTGCCACAATTCACTGGTTCTATAGGCACAGCAGATTAGAATACGACCGCACATTATCCATCCAATTAAAACATTAACCGCGTAATCCCTTAATCCTATCAAATCATCTCTGTCTTGTCAATAAACTGCACAAAACCAAATGCTGAGCAGAATGTCAAAAAAGCTTGAGCTCCTGACAGCAGACAAGCGATTGGGAATCACACCAGAGTTCTGGAATAGCCTAGCAAAAGAACTAGTTCAAAAACATCAGACAGATATCTCGTGTGCAATTTTCTCGGAATATCCTCACCATGTAGATTGCCTGACAGAATGGAAATAAAGACAGCCAAGGAAAATGTTCTCCAAAAACCACCACAAACCTTGCTATTATTATTACAGACATTGACAAAAGTCGCATGTATAAGACATGACAATGAAGTGCTTAACATCACAAAACCATGGAGTACTACTTATGAATGAAGCTGGTGTCCTTTTAGGCAATGATCAGGAAATGTCGGTAGTGTCTGACAAAACTCTCACAGTATGAGACTTGCTTTTTTATCACTGCATATATGAGCAATTTACCGATCCCCGATGACTATGCGACATTTGCAACAGTTGTATCATAGATCAAGTACTTATGATTGCAACAGGACATTTAAACAGCACCCAGTGTCATGCAATCTAAACATGATAAAGAAAACACAATGTTCAGGTTCACAACGGCAATGCAAGCGTACAAGCTTAGCAAACAACTTACAAACATTAACACAATCGAAACCTCACCTGATTTCCATGTCACGACAAATTGTTTAAGCTGGTGCACAACTTCATTCCTCACAAGGTTTGCAATTGGAATGAACAGCGCCAAAAGTCCATTTGTTGCTCCTCCCTGAAGCATCTTCTCCACAGATTTCCCCATTGCGTCATCCACCGTCAGTTTCAACGGCTGCAAAAGACACCCCAAACTTTAAAATACTGTTTCATAAAACAGAATTCAATCAACATATGTAGTACATGCTGTATGGATCAAAAAATTTCTGAAGCTGAGTGCTTTCCAAGCAAATCCATGGAAGAAATTGTGAGGTATAAAGGTAAAAAATAAATAAAAAGATAAAATCTCAAATACAAACAAATGAGAAACTAACAGTTGACTTGACATGTGTACAGTAAGTTACAAAGAAGGCAAAGTACCAATTTCTCCTGCATTTCTTTAATCTTAGGCAAGAAAAGATATTTCGCTTGGTAGAGCTAGCAACAGCAGTTGATGATTGCAAAATATGTACTTTGGAGTTAAAGAAAACATATGTGGTGCATAGTTTAAATAATTGCACGATACCATCTCAGCCAAAACATGGAAGGGTTTTGTATTTAATCCTTAGCTCTACTCTATCATTTCTTTAATTCAGCCATCTCTCTAACTCTGATCCTACACATCAGCAGATGTTATAAAACACCAAAGATTAATTATTGAAGTAAGCAGAGAAGCTCATTATTAAACCATAATCAATAAAATATCGGCATTGGAACCACCATTCAACTCTTTTACAGACAATGGGAATAGAAGAAACATTTGAACTGCAGTTTCTGTGCTGCAGACTTCAAAGTCGAACCAAAGAAGGCGCTTAGACCGAAACTGAGAGACATCCAAGTACTTCACTTCAGAACAAGAAGAAGAAAGAATATAAAAATTCAGTGACTTCAAAGAAAGACAGAAGAACATAACAAATGGTGAAGCACAAGACTGATTTCTTGCGTCCCTCTTTTTCCCTTTCATTAATCCACTTCCCACCGATTCATTGGTAAAGTAGCTCAACCACAGCTCAACCACAGTAGCCTATTTCCAGTTCCCTCTCTTTGTATCCAGTGGAGAACAAAGAACAAAGTGTCAAAACAATGGCACATGTCGCATGTTTGCTCCAGGCTCACCAGCAGCCGTGATAAAGACAGCGGCCTTGTGCAGCGCATCATGCACCACGCAAGATGCAACCTCCCGAGGCTCCACGAGGTCTCAGAACTGCGTTGACATCCCGCATGACAAGCACCCTTACAAGACATCTCAAGTCGACATTTAAGATGACACCGAGACAACAGAGGAAAACTGTCACAGACTTCTTTGTCTTCCAAACCACAGTCCTTCCCACGATGCACTTCACTTTTCCAGGCCACAAAAACTGACACCAACCAGATCTCAATTTCCAGGACGGCACAGCAGGTCTGGACCATAAAACAACCGATCTCATATCAGTCATGCTTAAAACTGGCTTTACTTACTTACTCAAATGTTTCCAATACCATAAAAAAATAACCCATCACTTTATTTTCCAATTGAAGACTCCAGCATATCCAGCAGATCCTTGTTTCGGACAAATTTTTGGCCGCAGTAGCCCTACATACTTGGCAACAGAAATCCAAACAACTCAGACAACCATTCCGAATGTATTGATTGCTAAGCTGACTGAATTTTACAAATGAACCAGGATTCTAACTCAGATGCAAATCTCAGCAGCTAGGTACATGTACGTCAAAAGACAAGAAATCAGTTATCTGTATCGCCTTTCTTTTGCATTCACAAAGTCCTCAACGTTACTAGGGCAGAAATTTTATTGCAAACTAGTTTGTTGAGATTTGTATTAGCTAGCATCGTCAATAATTCAAAGTTACTCAAAAGTCTAAACAGAATTCTATTGTCAAGTGCCAACAAGGATGCTCAAATTTCTAATTTGTAAAATTTCAGAGAGTAGGTGCTACAGAAAGATCTTGCGAATTGGATGTATGCAGAAAGTAACAAACGCAGAACTGTATAGGCGAATAGGTCACAGAGAACCTTATGCAGAAATTAGAAAATAATAACCAGGAAGCTAGATCTCTTCGGGCATATATGCAGGATGGACAACAGCAGAAAGATCAAGACAGTTGTGCTTGGAAGAATGGAGGGATCTAACAGGAAAGGACGACCACACAAGGAATGGCTGGACAACATATCAGAATGGTGTGGAGCACCACTACAGGACCTAACACACACTGCCTTAGAGAGACAAACCTGGCGTGGAATAACGAGAACGGCATTGAGCACCTACGGGCATTGGTCCCCCGGTTGTTGATGATGATGATTTCAGATTCAGTTCACATGAAGGAAGGGGACTCTAACAGCACTTTCCAAAGTATGAACCGGATTTCATTATTACTTCACAGTGGAGTATATGCAGGACTCTGGCAGACAGACATTTATATCTTTCCCTGTTTGACTGAGATTCTAATCCTAACCCTCGGACAGGCAATCCAATGCAGAATTTGTTTGCACACTTCGCAGTGCTGGTTGGAATCATGTAGCTCAATTAATTCCCTACACAACACACAGTGCAATATTTAAGTTAACACTAATATAATACTAATAGAGGGACTGAATTCTCGTTTTAGCACCTCTGAGAAGAAGCCTTGAAAGGGCTCTATATAAATGCTTTGAACTTACAAAATGACCATTGTTGATTCAATAATGCCGGCCATTGCAGCAACATGTCTATATTGATGAGATAAACTTCTCAATTACTAAGATATCTGGTAATACCAGTTGCGACACGGTTTATTTTTAGTTCTACCCTTCAATGCAAATCTATGTTCCAACATGGTAGCCGATTGGTCAGGAATGTTTGCCAGTAACATAGAGAGTACATGTTCGACCTGCCACTGAGGGGTCACTTTGGAAGGACCTTGAACAAGCTTAGACCAATTGATCTTCACACGCACAATGACTCATTGCCACCATTGCTCTGTCATGTGGCTGTGCATGTACTTCTCAGCTCTCAACTTTTACAGTTGTACACATCAGCTGGTAATTCAGGCATGCAATAAAAAGCTTATCTGATCTGACGAATTTGATCATCGACGTGGAATTGTCAATGTCTAAGTTGACATCTTCAGCGAAAGGCAGTTCCAGCCCAAGGAACTTAGATCGAGCATCCAGTACTTTTTTCCAATCCAGAAAATTGGTCCGTGTAAATTGTCGTTTATTAGAGTGCATGCTGAATTTGTGGGATTTGATTCATCATGAGAGTAATCAAATGATGACCGGCAACAAGTTGGAAAAACAATGCCTGAGTGCAAGTTGAAGGGAAAACAATGCCTGAGTGCAAATTGAGGGGAAAACAATGCCTGAGTGCAAGTTGTGGGAAAAACAATGCCTAAGTGCAAGTTGTTGGGAAAACAAAGCCTGAGTGCAAAGACAATTTTCAACCACTGCAGAGTGCAGACGTCGAAAAATAATATGTGGACAAAAGGTGGGAGTTCAGAGAAGACAGCTGTTTTACATTGAAGGACATCTAACTTTTAGTATTTCCAGCATTTAATTCATAGATGTTAAAAAACTGAGCCTGCTGCGTGGTCTCCTGGGTTAAAATTCCTGAACTAATTGTTTCAACAAATTTGTACGGATCTTCTGACTTAGATTAGCTGACCTTGCACACACAAGAAATAAATAAATAAATAAAGAGCACAAGCCGTTACTGAAAGATATGCAGAGGCATGCACTGCTAACATACGAGCACATTGTCAAACACATATGAACACAAAAAGTTAGTGCACAAAGCAAGATTAAAAACACAATGCATCAAGCAGAACCAGTTTCTAGTTAACAGAACCGACACCTGGCCAGTAAAAAACCAGTCAATAATGACCAGTCAAGTGTGTCATTGAAAGCCCAAGCAAATCAATGACAATACATTCTGCTAAACCTATCAAAAGTATGTCAACACAATACAATTCAGTCAAACAAGCAAAATAGAAGACAATGCAGTCTATCCGCAAACCAGTCAAAATAAGCAAAAAGTCAAATCAGTCAGAGACAAGCAAGAGAAGTCCAGCAAAATCATCTGACAATATAAACTAACCAATTGTTACCATTTACTAACTAGTTTATTGGTTTTTTTGCAACTTGTTATTTTTCGCTCGCTATGACTCTTAACATCATTTTGGCTAGTTAGTGCAGAGAGCACCTCTGAGTAGATATCTTAAAGACGCGCTATATAAATTCTCAGAATGAATGAATGGTTATACTGGGTCTCTTCTCTGATGTGGCAGTGCCTCCTAATTGCTCACTCTACTCTGGATGAGGTTGTGGTATCATGGCGAAGCGTGTTGGCTGACTCGTGTATCAGTACTGAAGTTTAAATAGGTTTTTACCATTCCTCTTCATTATGTGGCTAATGCAATGGATTGCACGGTTTCGTTATAAGTTGCTGTTCAAGCGTGTAAAGTAGCCGCAGATCTACAGTTGCATTTACTGTTCATAAATGGAAAATTTTCATTGTGGATCTTTTGTCTTCTCTCGGACCGTCATCATGGTATCATTGCTGTTGATCCTCGTGCTTTTCAGGCCATGCTGTTTTTTAACTGGACGTCCATCGGAATCAAATGCTAATAATGCTTTTTGAAATATACTTCATGGACTTTCACCAACTAAAATTCGTCAGAAAAAATGAAAATTAACTGTACTCTATTATGCATAACACGCTCGTGTTTGCAGTATGACAGCGAGTTCCTACGTCACTTACAATCGTCGCCATTTTCAAAAGTAGTTCCGGTGACCGCCTGCTTAACGTTAAACAGCCTTGTGCTGCAATGCTGGTCTCCGGGCGAAGAGGAGGGAATTGATCAAACTATATATGAAGCAAAGATGTATGCCACGTACGCCGTATAGGCCTACGTCATAGTCGCTGTACGGGTCAACATTTGGTCACAGGATCCATGTGCGATCTACAGTATATTGTATTTACTTTCCAAACTAAACAACTTTGGTACTGGATTTGGTTCTCTCTCGGACCGTCATCATGGAGTATTGTTGTCTGGTGTTTTTCAGGCCATGCTGTTCTCAATTGGACGTACATAGGAATCAAATTAAATAATACTTTTTTAAATCTACTTCACGGACTTCCAACATTATAAATTCTTCTGAAAACATGGGAATTAACCGGACTCTTTTATCCATTACTCCGTTACGTATATTAACTATATTTCATTTTATTGTACCATGTCTGTAAACCAAAATGCGGTTAGCAATTGGTGAATTAAAGAAATTCTTATCCTATGTGCAAGAGTGTTGTGCTCTACATTCCTCCACTCAACATGAATGCCTCATTCCCCAAGCACGAACTGCTCTTAGACAGCACCATACTTTCTCTGTTATTGGCCCCACGGTATGGAATGGGATTCCACTGCCTTATGCCTAGGTCCTGCTCAAACGCACTTTATCCCAGACTTGAAACCATCCGTCTACCCTAGGCTTGGTCAGGAGCACTCCTGAGTAGTAACTATATGAATCTACTCTACACAATGAATAGTGAATGAGTGAAATAGCTGCCTAAGGGCCTGCACCAATTCTTCGCCTTTAAAGCAGCAAAATGCGAAGAAGCGTGTTTGCTACTGACCGCACTGGACATGAGGAACGTAGAGTAGATCTCATAAGCCCATCGCCTCGCGCTGGTGTTCGACTCCTTGAAGCTGTTCTGATAGCAATCGGCAATCAGCGTAAACAGCTGAAAAGAACAACCAGCATTGAAACATATAAATATCAAACACATAGCTGCACGGCATTCGCATAATCTGTTAATCTAATCCAAACTACATGGTAATCTGTTAATCTAATCCAAACTACATGGTAATCTGTTAATCTAATCCAAACTACATGGTAATCTGTTAATCTAATCCAAACTACATGGTAATCTGTTAATCTAATCCAAACTACATGGTAATCTGTTAATCTAATCCAAACTACATGGTAATCTGTTAATCTAATCCAAACTACATGGTAATCTGTTAATCTAATCCAAACTACATGGTAATCTGGGAAATTTTTACAATTGCAGACATTCGCAGAATGACTTAAAACATGCACTTGGTTTTAAATTGAAAATGCATCGTCATCGTAATGATCAAAAGCATCAGTTAATACAATACAACTGTACTTGATACAAAGTTCCGTATTTGATACAATACAACTGTACTTGATACAATACAACTGTACTTGATACAATACAACTGTACTTGATACAATAAACTGTACTTGACACAATACAACTATACTTGATGCAATACAACTGTACTTGATACAGTACAACAGTACTTGATACAATAAACTGCACTTGATACAATACAACTATACTTGATGCAATACAACTGTACTTGACACAATACAACTGTACATGATACAATACAACTGTACTTGACACAACACTGTCAACACAACTGTCCTAAAAACAAATGATGATGATAATTATGATGTGATGATAGTGATAAGATGACTAATAGTCTAATACCATGGCGTTAGGCTTTCCCTGCGTTAGCAGGTAATTCAGAAAGACCGCAAGATGTGCCGGTTTCTGCTTGAGAAGCGTTAGATCGGTGAAAGGTTTTGGTACCACCTAAAAAATCAAACAGAATTGGCCTCAGTCAGGGATGAAAGCGGTTTGAAAAAATTGCTGGGTCTCTTTGGGCCAGCCCAAAAATGAATGCCGGGTCTGAGACGCGGACAGACCTACCCGGCTCACTTTCAGCCCTGGCCTCAATGCACTGAACGTCTCAAACTTCAAAGCTAAAATTAAATTATATTAAAACAAACACAGTCGCCACAAGAGCCACCAAAAAACAGTCGTACCAAATTAGTCTGCAAAACTCGAAATTCAAAGAAAACACGGTTCACTTGATGCTGTTTAACAACATTGTGCCACACCAAAGATGATCAGCATTGCCCTCCTCCTTTATTGAACAGTTTGAGCTAGAACAGCCAGAACTAAATAACTATTATATACAACAGCTCAAGAGATTACAATTAAACCATGTGGAAACAGAAACTGGGGTCATCTGCATCACAAAATACCAGCCAGTCATTTAGATTGCATGGCTTTGGTACGCCCTCTTGCAATAGATTGCAGCTTACTGGCAGTTAGTCCATCTATATAATACCTCAAACAGAACAAAAAACAAAACAATGCAAGTCTTACATATCTCAGTGATCTCATTCGTTTTTTCTCTCTGTTTCTTCTCATCGACCTCTCCATTCTCTGTACATGTCTGAGCTGTTTGTCACATGAGCTAAGATGACTAATTGCTCAGCCCGATCCCGTACCACTATTGGGAACTGCTTATGCTTCCCTTCCCTACTCTACGTGGGACTTTTCTTTCTGGATCACTATCTACATCTCTCTCTCTCTTCTTAAGACCATTTTTTTGTCTGGGTTCTTGCACTGGGAGCACTACTGAATGGCCATGACTGCGAGCGACACTAAAGAAATTACCAATTACATTACATTACGGCTAGTATCTGGTCAATGCAGCTGAGGATGACAGAAGAAAAGATGGGAGGAAGTGATACACCAAGACCTGAAGCTGCTTAAAATGAAGGAAGAAGACACTGGAAGCAGAGACAAGTGGAGGAGAAGGATCCGAGTGGCTGACCCCTCGCCAGAGGGATTAACACTAGCCTGAAGGGAAAGAAGACATTACATTAAGGGCTGGAGAGGAACAGGGTAAAGACGGAGGCAGCAAGCAAAACACAGACTTACGTCGTAAGATGAATCGTGAACTTCAGGCGGCGACGACATACGACCGGTTATCGATGAAATTCCAGCAAAGCCTTTTGTTGACGCTGAACTCTGTTCAAAACAATTAAAAAAACTTCCATTGTTGTAATTGTAGTTATGACAATAAATACAACATTATCAGTAACAATTAGCTACATCGATGATTTTTTCACACTGCCAACTGTCAGAGCAAATTCTAGCTACATAGTAAGTACACTTCTAACTGCTACATAGTAAGTACACTTCTAACTGCTACATATTAAGTACACTTCTAACTGCTAAATAGTAAGTACACTTCTAACTAGTAAGTACACTTCTAACTACTACATAGTAAGTACACATCTAACTACATAGTAAGTACTTTTAACTGCTACACAGTAAGTACACTTCTAACAGATACATAGTAAGTACACTTTCAGATGCTACGTAGCAAGCACATTCTAACTGCTTTCTATAGCATAAAGACTATGGCTTTTTGATGCAGAAGGCTGTCTACGCAATGTTGACCTTTAATCCGAAAAGCTCGATTGCCCAAATCTAAGTACCGGTAGTAGGAACATATGAAACTGGTGATACAAAAAAGGTCCTATCATCCATATTTACTTTGATTTTTCCATTACATTACTTAAATCAACTTGAATGCAATCAGAGAGTCTACGTTGTGACTGCTAAACTTGTCCGAAGGGATGTACTGAGGTCAGGATCTATATATTCAAGGTTTTATGACACTTTTCAACATGCTACACGTTGCTCCACAGGTTTCCAAATCCACCACCCCTCCGTTCTGCACAGGTTTCATTTGCATAGTTGAGCTTTCCCGTGGTAGACCCAGTGGTCTGGAATTTGTTCCCACGGGGGCTATGTCTGCTTCCTGGGGCTCCAACTGAAGCATTTTCTATTCAACTCAAAAACTGTACCTTATCGCCGCGCTAGAGTCGGGAGCGCTTTCGAGTAGTTCCTTGAAGAGGCGCTATAGAAATTCTTGAATGAATGAGTAAGAGCTACATCTTCTTACGTTGGAACAGTCTTCCGATTGTCCGCGTTAGTGTCGACTCTTTCAGATCAAAGCTTAAATCTTATCCGTCTGCTTTAATATCGTGCAACATTTGCTAACTGATGCAATATTTTTGTTCTTGATGACACTCAACATCAAACACACCAGCGCAGAGAGCACCTCTGGGTAGGTTTCTTGAAGAGGCGCTATATAAACACTCAGAATGAATTAATGAAGATTTTATCATCTTTTGGTGGTAATGCAAAGTCAAATGGCACTTTGTGAGGCGCCCCCGTAGCGGTATGGCTGCATTACCATATAAAATATAAAATGTCGTCGTTATTATTATTAGTAGTCTCTGACAATTATGGTTCAACAGATTCAGGAGCGAGAGCAGTTTCGGGTGGGACAACGACGGCCTAAACCAGTGGCTCCCAACCTGTGGCCCGCGGACCAAAAGTGGCCCGCCCTGCCTAAAAAATTGCCCTCGTCCAATCGTCCATCAAAGAACTAACAAAAATATATGACAAAACTGACAATTTGGACAGTATATAACAAATAATTATTTTCCATTACAAATTATTTTATTTTGAAGTCTATGAATAACATCAAACATTCCATTTTGATTCAATGATTACAATTTTGTGTGCTTTTAGTTAATTAGATTTTAGCCTTTTGGCCCCTAATGTACATCAACTAAGAAAAAAGTGGCCATCCTGTCTTCCAACTTAGAAAAAAGGGCCCTAGAGTCAAAAAGCTTGGGAACCACCGCCCTAAGCCCACCGTTGAGATCTTTGATGGCAGCCTTGAAAGCCTTGTGTTGTCGGTAATGGACGGGGTAAGTGGGGCGGGCTGGTCCCTCGTCTGGTCCCTCGTCCACGACGGTCGTTGGAGAACTAGAAATACGTCTTTACCGGACGCTGGAAAAGGTAACAATCGAAAAAAATAATATATATTATAGACACGAGATAACACATAAAACAATTGGCTAAATAAATCAAATATTATATAATAAATAAATTTGCATGTGCACTTGCTATAGAGCCCCTTCAAGATTACTACTCAGAAGCGCTCCCGACTACAGCGCGGACACTGAATCGGAGTTTCACGCCGAAGTGTCGAGCAATTGCGAGTGAGGGACTTGCCCAAGGTCCCTACGAGGTGGCCTGAGATCCTGGATTCGAACCTGCAACCCTCCGGCTGCAAGGCAACGAACATACCAACTGCACCCCGGCGCCCCACATATACGATGCTTTAACAAAGTACTGTGTGCCATATAAGAGTCTTGATAAGATAAGAATATTCTTTAATAGACCAATTGCAATCTGAATTTCAGTGTACACTGTACAGTACAGACATGGTACAACAGCAAACATACATCATCTATAATTCTATATAGCCAATCAATGTCAAATGTTTCAAAATAGCAAAAAAATGCAAATACTAAATTCAATATAAATATGTTCTTGCAGTGACCAACTATCTTTACTGCACTTTGGTTCACATGGCATGGCATGCAAATAACATAAAGCATCCTTGCTAAAGACGATTTCCATGTTAGGTTGTCCGTTCAGCGGAAAATTCAATCGTGCAGTCTTATTAACTTTTTGTATGCTTTGTATGCGCACTTGTTATAGCGCCTCCTCCAGCCCTCAACCGCTACTCAGAGGCGCTCCCGACTACAGCGCGGACACCGAGTCGGAGTTTCATGCCGAAGCGCTGAGCAATTGTGAGTGAAGGACTTGCCCAAGGTCCCTACGCAGCGACTCGAGGTGGATTCGAACCTCAAACCTTCCGGCTTCAAGGCAACTACGCCACCACTACACCACCACGCCCCACAACTTTATACACACACACACACGCACGCACGCACACACACACACACACACACACACACACATATACACACACCGTTCGCATGTTCTCTGCCATCAGGCAGGTTCATAATTATGTCCAACGACGCCACTCTTATATATATTTTATATAATAACACAAATTAAACAACAATATTGGGTTATGAAAATAATGAAAAGAATCCCTTACACTTAATCAAATTGATAACTTCTTCATGACTACAGCTGGAAACCAGAGAACCGTTCACCTACAAGCACACACATCAATAGTACTCGGCATATACCTTAATGCAGGGGTTCTCAAACTTTATTTTTATTGTACCCCCAAGTAGAAAAATGGAATGATGGCGTACCCCCCAAACAAAGTCAGATCAGAAACAAAATGCATTTGTGAAGTCCCCTTGCATTGACAACTAAAAGTCCATTTAATCATTGGTGACATCGTTTATTCGAGTCTAGGCCTAGGTCCCTATAGGCCTATAGGGAGAAAATCTAGTTTTGATTCATATAATCTTATCAACAAATTTAAGAGAGAAATTTGTTCTAAAACCTCTGTAAGAAACAGGAAAGAGCCAACCTATAGTGCTGTGGGCTTCTTCAGACTAACACAGATTTGCAATAATTATCTGGTTTAATATTTGTCAATTTCAAACGCAAATATTTGCCCCATGTTTCCTTTTGATAGCAAGAATAGTTAACAGTTTCACCCAGATATGACGTCCTGAAAAGAATCACAAAATTTAAAGCTCGACCAGAAATTAATCATTTGCCCAATTCCGCTCTCTGCTATAATTGAGCTCTATATAGACTGATAAATTCTGGGTTTGATACTTTCAACCATTTATACATTATTTGTTTCAAAATTATAGTAATAGGCCTAATCATAAATATGTTGCATGCACTGCATTGTATGTGAGTTCAATTATATGTTGAGAAAGAAATAAATGACGATGCTGTTATATGTTGCAACGTGAAAAATCATTGCTAATCAAAGCAAGATGGACACAAAGTCCATAAACTACCAAAATATTTTATTTCTGGAATTTTTCGCGTACCCCTTACCGGCGCCTGGCGTACCCCTGGGGGTACGCGTACCACAGTTTGAGAACCCCTGCCTTAATGCATGCAGTATAAGAAAATGTGCTGGCAAAACAATTTTCGACTGTTGAATCTACCAAGGGAAACATCAACATGCATTCCACTGCTTGCAAAGAATCCACACCAGACGTTCCCAGCATGTCCAGTTAAGAGCAGAGATCAGCAAAGGAATGCCACAGTTCATAAATTGCCATTTTAGAAGATCATAACAATGGGATAGATGGATAATGACCTAACAAGATCACAACAATGGGATAGTTGGATAATGATTAATGACCTAACAAGATCACAACAATGGGATAGTTGGATAATGCCCTACAAGATCATAACAATGGAATGGTTGGATAATGCCCTAACAACGTGTTCAGAGGTGCAGCATAACAAATCACAACTCCTATCTCCGATATCCACTGGACATCTGTGACATGAGGTAGCACTTGCGAATAAGCTGGGGCCCACACCAGCATTCGAGTAGCGCTTCAGAAATTGTATCTATAGCCATTTGAACCACTATTCGGCGCGAGGTGAATATTCAGAACAACCCAATTATATAATTAGAAAATCGAAGGTCTACGTCATCCATTAAACTAGTCAGAAACAAAGAGAGTGAGAAAAAAGAAGCAAAATTTAAAGATCGTTTTACGGACAACGTACTTTGTGAATCCGATCGCCCTCTCTGATGCCGTGCCGCGCCGCGACGCCATCTACAACATCGATCACATCGTGTTAGCGCATTGAATCTGACATAGAAGGCAAGGAATTAAGTGTAAAATGAGTAAATGTACAAACAAAATGGTATTCAGATCATGCAGCATACTTTACATGAGGCAGACTCTTAAACAGACTTTCTTCCTGAAGTCGCTATCAGTTTATTGAACTTATCTGTATTGTATCTCAGTGATACACAGTGGTATCGATTCGAGCGGTATCTCAGGAAACATTCTCAAAGTCACTTAAGTCGCACTTGTTCAGAACTGTCGAGTGGCAACGTCAAGCGCCTTCGCGAGGTCATTCTAAGGTGCTGTATAAATGTACATATACATATAAGAAGTACTTTATAAATGGTACAATCTGTGGGGCACGGTGTTGCAGTGGTGGCTTCGGTGCCTTGCAGCCGGAGGGTTCCAGGTTCGAATCCACCTCAAGCCACCACGTAGGGACCTTGAGCAAGTCCTTCACTCACAATTGATTCGTGCACTTTGGCGTGAAACTCCGACACAGTGTTCGCGCTCTAGTCGGGAGCGCCTCTGAGTAGAGCGCTTGAAGAGGCGCCATAGAAATAGAGAAATAAATAAATTATACAATGCAATACATCATAGATGCCCCACATTCAAGCAGATGCAGCAGCTGAACCCCATCAACTTGAAGACTGACCTTCTTGAACCCTGTGGACGATAACCGGACTGAAGTGCGACAGCGTGATGCCAAATCCACCCTCGTTCTTTCGCAGCACAACATCGTACTTGGTCCATTCCTTTTCTGTAACAGCAACAGTTCACAGACTACGAGTTACACACCGTTCAATTCTTGACTCAAAAGGGCTTGCTCAAGGTCCCTATGCGGCGGCTTGAAGTGGATTCGAACTTGGAACCCTCCGGCTCAAAGGCGCTGAACCCACCACTACACCACCGCACCAAGGGCAGATACAGAAATTTTCGAGGGGGGAGCCAAAATTTAGGGCCTTGGTTCGGGAAACAGGGAAAAAAAATTCCATCCGCCGAAAAAAACTAATGACTTTTTTTAGTCATCAGCCTAGAATGACCTTATTCGCCGCTGAGGGGAACGGATGTACGGAGCTACTCACGGGGGCCAAATCAACTTTTCAGGCCAGAATAGCTGGTAAAAAATAAATAAATTTCTAAATGGGGGCTCATGGCCGGATTGCCACCCCCCTGGATCCGACCCTGCACCGCACCCCACGATTACCTATCACTCAAGATGATGGTCAGTACCCAGCAATAACCAGAGAGATCGTATCATTCATGCGACTTTTATTTAACATGTATCGGTACCAGAAAAGTCATAAATCTTGGTCTCAGCAAGAACCACGTACACAGTGGTCAAAGCTAATAAACAATACCACATGACGTAATGCAGCTGAGATGAAAATTATGCAATGGAAAAGCAGAGGGTGTTAAAAAAAGCTAACCATCCAAAGGAACGTCTGGTTTGGTCGTCCTCGTTGCATTTCTACGCTCCAGAAACCTATGCAGCAAAAGTAAACAAAGAGGTATTAGATCTGAATTAATATGCAATTAAAGCATTAAAGAAACATTTTTAGATTAACTTAATTTCCTGCTCCATACTTTCCGATACACATCAGCCATTGACAGAGCGAAGCATTCAAGCCACACCTCACAATCTAACAGACTGTCTTCATCACACAACAACATTCTGTTGCAGAATGATCGTTGTTGCTTAAACTGGGAGTGCCTCTGAGTGGACTTCTTGAATGAGTACATAAATTCTTGAAATCAACAAATGAATAACAGAATACAAGACAGCGGTATTTGATAACGCCTTCCTTCTAAAGTTGAGAATTGTGCAGAGACAAACGACCATTGAAAATATATTTATCGATGGCTAAAAGTTGAACGAGTAAGTCTGTGCTCAAGGTTCCTACAAAGGCTACACAGAGCATACCCATCTGAGCAGAGGCTTAAACTGACTCTTTGCATCACAGGCCAAATGCTCCAGTCAATCTGCTAAGGTGACCAGCCATCTTAAAAGTCACACGACAACGTTCTGCTTGGTAAATTATGATAATTCTGGCATGCTTGCGAGAACGTGCCAGCAAAGACTTTTCTCAATTCTCGATTTTCATTTGCCTATGTTATGGACGATGATTTCAAGTCGTGTACATGTGTCCACATGCATTGTGATCGGTGGGAACATAAGCAAAGGAATTTAGAGAGCAGTGGGAACACTGTTCCAATGCATTACCACTCACTTCAAACCCTGACTACAGAATCATTTGACAACTAAGGACTACCTTAAAGGAATCTAGACGGTACACTATATATCAGTGATATTAGATTAGACAAGATTACCGGTAGATCAGATCAGATTAGATTAGATAGACAGCTAAGTAATCAACTCATTACCCTCTTTTGAGGGACTGGCTTCCGTCGTTTTGGGACGTCATGGATCGAGTGGAATCCCGAGAAGTTTTCGCCCACAGTTCCCTCTCGAGGTCCTTTCCAGAAGCAGGAACGGACGGCGGACCAGACGGATGAGGAATCGTCAGCGATTCCGCGCTGTGCGGAAGAAACACCGATTCCGCTCCAGGCGTATCCACCTGGAAGTCACCTTCCTCTTCCGGGTGCTCGGAAAACGACGGCGGAATGGCGACGGATCTCCTCGACCTTATCCGGCCGCGCTTTGAAGGTCGAATGGAACTCATTCTCTGGAATTTGCCAAGCGGAACGTCGGGGTCGTTGTCATCCTCCCACGACTCGAAATCGTCCGACCGGCCGTCGATTGTTCCACCATCGTTGTCGGGTCTTTGTTCGGCCGCTGAGACAAGAATAGGAGAAGACAATGGGAAGGCGAGCATCTCTGTTTGTTGCCGATCATCGATCTCTTTGACTGAATCTCCGTAGTCAGGCAGCGTGGCGTCATCACCAACGTCCGCGTCCTGATGCTCGTTGACGCTACTCGTCACGGTCGACTCACCGAGTTCGATGAGATCTTTTATAATCGGTCGCAGATCATCGAACTGATCGTCGTCGGACGACAGCGAATAATCCGGCTCCGGTTCCTCTTCGCCGCCGGACCATGACTGATGCTCCACCGCCGGAACGGTTCCAACAACTGCCTCGTCTTCGTCGTCGATCGTGGCCATCGAAACGAGGCGAAGAGATCGGCGATCTGAAACGCGTCCCACCTCCTCCTCCGTCTCCTTCTCTTCCGTCTTGGCACCGACGGACAATATCCGAATTCTCCGGCCGACATCGAATGCCGTTCGCTCGGCACTTAAATCTTCGTCGTTCGTCGTCTTTGTTCTTGGTCCTTGTTCTTGGGCATTCGAAATAAATGTCTCGTCTGACTTAGATTCGGGTGACGCTTCGAGCACGGCTGGCGATATGCCACCAAAACCGTCGTCTGCAGGTAGAGTTGAGGCGTTCCGCTCGTGTTCTTGGCTGTATGCAGTGGCAGGGGAACGCGCATCTTCATCTTCGCTAGACACCATTCCCCTATCTTCCGATAGAGAAGCTGCCTGAGATCGGACCGCATCTTTCTGTTCGGACGGATAGGTAGATCCACCGTGCTCAAAATCCAAAGAACGGTTTTCACCAGACGAAAACAGATATGCATCGTCAGCGGTTTCCTCTTTTGGAAAAGCCCGTTCATCTCTCGTAATGTCACTACCTTCCGTCCGCCCTTCGTCACGTTCCGGATTTCCCGACGGAAAATCACTTCCGTCTGTGTTCGACGCAAGCAATACGCGGACAGAGCTGCTGAAATGTGATGAGACGTCGTGCTCGTTAACGTGAGAGATTACGTCATCATCATCATCATCATCATCATCATCATCAACATCATCATCAGTGAGATCGCCATCTGTTATTTGAATCAGTCCTGTCACCGACGTCTCCTCTGATTCAGAATCCGTCTCGTTTGTTTCTCGTTCACTGTAGCGTCTGGTTTCATCGTCTGCAGGCAATTCTTTGTCGTCGTCTATATATTGTTCGGCGTGGCCAGTCGCAGGGTCTTCCTCTGCGTCCATTGTCTTGTCGTCGTCTTTCGGTGGGCTGCTTCCACTCGGGGCAGGACTCTGGAGTTGAAGGGAGACACTGGACACCCGCAAAGTGACAATTCCATCGTCGATTTCAGATTCATCGGGATAATCTCTGCTCGCAAAATCCACGAAATCCTTCTTTGTCGTCGCAGAGTTTTCGGGATCTATCTGATACCTCGTAATATCAAACCCCTTGACAACGTTACCCACTTCCCCGTCTACATCGTCAGTCCCACCTTTCACGTCGATGATGACTCTCTGACTTTCGGCAGCGGCGTCTTCTCCGTAAGCGTTCAAGACTTCTCCGACGTGATCGTTCTCCATCGAGACTTCCGTGGATCTGCGAGGAGAAGACGCATTTTGCAGTTTCTCCATTTCGACGTTGTCATCCTCATCCGTCGTACTGGAAACCGGTTCGGTTGGGAAACCTTTGATGTACGTAAACGTGTCAGATTCCACAAGATATCCGGGATTCACGTTTGGATCTTTCTCCCAGGTTTCGCTCAGTTTATCTTCTCCCGTCAGACTTACGTATCCAATGGAGGTTGCGTCCGCAATGTTCTCTCGAAGCTCATCGGAGTTCATCGTTTTCTTTAAGTCCTCATCATCGTCTTCATCATCGTAACCCTCTCTGTCGTACCCGACCTCGTTGTCACTGTCTTCACCAGCAGTCTGGTACATTTCGCTCGCATCAGTCATGGTACTTGCGGTGGAATCCCTCCACGTCTCCGAGTTCTGGAAAGCGCTGTCGGAATCCTGGTGTCCAACCGTTCTCTCCGAATCCAACCGTTCTCCGCCGTCTTCCTCGTCGCCAATCGAAAGCGTCTTCGAGCTCGTCAAGTGTCTCTCGGGATTCGATTCATGGACGTTGCTTCCGCCTTCGGAAATCCCGATTCCCACGTTACCACGATCGTCGGTTCCACCGTCCGCGTCTTTCCGGCGATAATTAACATCCACCGTGCTGTATCCGTCGTCGAGATAATCCGGCTTTTCTTCATCCAATCTGAAATCCGCTTCAATTGTACTTTCCAATACTCCGTCCAACTGATCAACAACGTTTTCCGTTGTTCCACCCAACGAAATCGAGCCATCACCCTCAGGAACCGTATCCGCTACACCGCTCGAAACTTGGGACGCGCCCTCGTTTGATGTTGATCCAACATTTTCCGAACTTCCGCCCGCCCCCGACGGTTCATTCCCCGGCTCCTTACCCTGCTGGCCGCCCTCGTTAGTGTTACCCATTCTGGATGGCTAGGAGAGACGTTATAACGACACGTCTTACCCCGGCAAATGACATCCACGTCTTGTTGTATCTGCAGACGCACACGAAAAAACACGTGAACAACACTGCAATGTCGACTTCTATTTTAAGTGTTGTCAGTCTGTGAAATGAAAATGACAGACGGACAGACAGACCACTAGAGGATTCGTACAGCCATCCAGGCGCTAGAAGGCTCCAGCCAAAGGCACAGTCATCAAGAAATCTAATTGAATCTGAAGAGGAGGCGAAGGGAAGGTATGCAGAAATAACTCCGCTCAGTGCTGCTGCAGCGTCTGTAGTATGTGTCCCGCAGCAGTCAGGTAAGGCTGGCGATGCCAAGTCCTGAAATACAAATGCAATCAGAGATTAATAAGTAATTATGCAAACATGCTTTAATTTATTTGTTTACTATGAGAACTCTGTGCTGCGTACTACCGACCCCAAGTCTTGTTTACATTTTAGAATCTTGCTACTTTTTGTATGCATACGATTTATTCGTGTTCAGCAAAAACATTGTGTGCACCCTTGTAATCCTCCAAGTTGTGACCTATTTTCTGAATTGTAGAACTGTTATCGAACTTAGGCATTAGTTTTGCTAAAAAAACTCTTACAAAGTTATCTGTTTAAGTTGATCATTTGTATTCTTCAATCTAAACATTTGTATTCTCCAATCTAAACAGTTGAAGCCTACTTGAAACAGCTGAAGCAGCTGTATACTGAAAATCGGGTCCAATCCTTCTTAAGCAGTTGCTTCTGTAAGGATCTGTTTGTACTTAAATGGTCAATCGCTTGTCTGATAGATGTAAAGCCCATATGAGTTAAAATATTATATAAACAGACTTTCAAGAACTTCTAAAGGACTTGAAATACCGACTTCCTTCCATACGAGATAACCAACAGAGCCGCCAATGAAAATAGGACGGCAATGGGTAAATCAAGGGTTCTAATTCTCGTAAATCATGTGGCACCGAGAATTTTAACCACGTGACCGTTGATGAAAAGTTGCCCCACTGTTTACTTCTACATGTAGAAGTATTCTGCAGCCAAAAGATTCCCTTAAACACCAGGGGGATCTGATCTTGCAAGGACCAGCGGAGTCATACAGCAATCAAGGCGCTAGAGGGCACCAGCCAAAGCCTTTGCTCCTCCCCGGCTCCTTACCCTGCTGGCTGCTCTC
The DNA here is from genome assembly GCA_949752735.1 of Lumbricus terrestris. Taxonomy (NCBI): domain Eukaryota; kingdom Metazoa; phylum Annelida; class Clitellata; order Crassiclitellata; family Lumbricidae; genus Lumbricus; species Lumbricus terrestris. The sequence goes on from OX457047.1 coordinate 39,957,897, forward strand.
ATTAGTATTACCCATTCTGAATGGCTAGAAGAGACTAACACCCGCAAATTACATCCACGTCTTCTTATATCCGTAGACGCACAAAAAAACTGAGGACAGTGGTTAATAAATTATACAGAAGCCCTTGGACCTGACAATACCTATAATAATCTATGTGGTTGATCTCTTGTCTTGTCTTTAACCGTCCTCGGATCGAGGGTTGGTCGCTCCAAGAACAAGTTTTCTCCATCTTTCTCAATCCTTTGCTCTCTCATCATCTGATCAAAAGGCATCTCCAACCAAGTCTCTGATATTCGCAATCCAGCCCATCCTCGGTCTTCCCTGTGCTCTTTTCCCCAGGACTATGTGTGCCCTGCATAATCTGTTTTTCCAGACAGCTTCCTTCGTTCCTCATCAGATGACCGAAGTAAGACATCTTCCTTCTTTTGATTGAGTTGAGCACACAAACAAGATTAACACACACCAGCTGCAGTAAACGCAGCACATCAATTGTCTTTGCAGATCTGACTAACCAGACAAGATCACTAACTCTATTAATTTTTACAATATCATTTCGTATAAAAGGTTAAATAGAGGAAGTGCATTACATTTCCTGTTTGCTCCAAAACAGTCCGAAAATTCTGCCTCAGCTGGTCGGTTTTAATTGAAAGTGATCACTGTCAACACTGTCCAACGTTCATGGCCTGGCAGAGTAAGGGGGGTTAATGTCGACACGCTCTAGATATCGCCATACAGCAGCTCTGTGCTTCCTTCTTATTGCAAGCCAGCAGCTGTTAGTCACTGACAAAGCAATCACCTTAAGGCAACAGTGGTTCCCAGCCTGTCACAGAGCAAGGCGCCCTAACTACTAAAAAGTCAAACCTCACCACTACTCTAGTAGTACCAGTCCCGTGCCTGGAAAAATGAGGAGGGTGACACTAATCAATTATGATACAGAGTGACCAAACACCAAGTAACCAACAAAAGTCATTCAGTCAGTGGCATCTTGCTGTAGTGTCATTTATTAAATATTACTACCACTGTCTTGCTTCCTAGATAACATACCGACCCTAGTTAGTGGGGTCAACCCCAGTGATACCTTAGTCGTTTCCAATTTTTTCTACAAAAAGCCGGCACATTATGCATCAACAACACCCTTTTGCACCCTCTTGAATCCGGTTTATGAAACACTGACCAAATGTTTGGTAGGCCAACTGAAAATGTAGATTAAATGCCGAGCAATATGGAGACTCTAATAAATAACTTAGTGAGGTCAATAATTAATTACCTGTGCCTCAGATTCAGGCACCAGATCTTGATCTTCAAAAGGAATCTCTGTAAGATCTGCATGCTTATGGTTCCTCCACCATCACTGCCAATCACCAAACATCATCTATTCATCTGCCTCAGACTCCCCTATCCATCACCCGTGGGGTTTCCATTCAAAACGGAAGTCTCACCTCTTCAAGAATTCATACCCGACACACGAATACCCCGGACTCGGACTTTGAGTGTCTCTCAGTAGTTTTCTTCAAAGCATGCTATATAACTGCACTCAATATGACTGAATCTGAACTACCACCTTCCAATTCTCAAACCAAACGACACCCCTTAACAATCACCTTGCCTCTGAAACCAGACTTGGCCCTCCTCAAACTACCCTTTGAATAAACTCTGACTCCCTGCAGCACTCGTGAATAAGCTGGTGCCCTGCGCTTGGCTTTTGAGTGTTGCTTCAGAAGTTTGGAGCAACTTAACGATAAAGATCACCATACGAAACTCCTCTAATTGAACACAGCGCTCGGGAATATGCTGATGCCCTGCAAAGTTTATCTTTCTGTTCATTCAATTGTTCGTGAAACTTGTCCCCAGCTGTCTACAGAAGAAGTGAGACGTAATCTCTGGCAATGCAGCACTTAAGAAACTTCTGAGGGTACGATAATACGATGATATCGCTCAACACAAAAGACTTCTTTGATCAGACTGATAGTACAACACGAAACTGCTTGAGTTCTCAAAATAGACAGAATCCAAAAAAATTCTGTGAAACAATCGTGGTCACACCAGTCTAACGTTACACAGTGCAACATATGTTAGCGCAGGATCCAAAAGCCTTTCACCGAAACCAAAGCCACGCTAAAGACTAATGCTTGTGAGAATTGTAATTGAAATTTTTTATATCACTGGTCAAAGAGCAAGATAAATTAGAGGAGCCTTCTATGCTAGCCTGCAGCCTGTCATTATACGCATAAAATATTTCTGTTCACAGAAACTTCTGAGATAACTAGACCTATGCCTTAAATTCCTTAAACCCTCCTTACTCGCCCCCGTAATGGCATGGCTGTGTTAAGGCGCCATATAAAATGTCATAACTATAATAATAATAATAAAAATAATAATAAAAATAATAATAATTATTATTATTATTTTTTTTTTTTTTTTTTTTTAAATTTTTTTTGGCCCCGAGGTATTTAGGATCCCTCAGGGACTTCATTTATTATTATTACTATTACTATTATTATTACTATTACTATTATTATTATTACTATTATTATTATTATTATTATTGTTATTATTATTATTATTACTGACGATAATTATTATTTTTTCATCATCCTGGCCCTCAACCGCAAATGCTGTAACTTGTTGTGCTTGTGCGAACAAGAATGTTCATTAAAGGAATAGAGTGGCAGCACCGCAGCAGAAGTAGTAAGACACCTGTGGCAGGTTTATACACACATCCAAAGATCGTCCAACAAGTAGATAATCAACTAGTGTTGACAAATGACAGTTCACAGAAAAAAATTAACTCGTGTGCTACTATGACTCATTAACACTGTAGGTGCTCAGAGACTTGCTCTTGAAATTGAATTCAAAGGAAAGATCAACACTGCAGCATGTAACAGTTCAGTGCAGTGAGCAACGGTGTCGCTCATACTAGCAAAGACACAGACCATCATGTCAAAAGGTCTTCTGCAAATCAACGTTGATTCCGTCGAAATGAATTAACAGCCAAAATTTCACGTCCATCTATTTTTTTTTGGTAAATTAAACTCTGTCTAAGTAAGTAAGTAAGTAAGTAAGTAAGTAAGTAAGTAAGTAAGTAAGTAAGTAAGTAAGTAAGTAAGTAAGTAAGTAAGTAAGTAAGTAAGTAAGTAAGTAAGTAAGCAAGTAAGTAAGTAAGTAAGCAACCAAGCAAGTAAGTAAGTAAGTAAGTAAGTAAGTAAGTAGCCTTTATTTGCATCTGACAATCGCACATGCATTACATTGCACATCAAAACGAATACATACATCTGGCCAAAGAAAGTCTTTAAAAACTCAAACAAAGATGTGACAACAATGAACAGAGAAATAAACAATCTAGTGCCGGGTAACTAACTGGAAGGCAGGATTAGTAAATCAAAACATAAATTTTATTTGCTTTCGTCCTTCCACATGACAAACATTTTACACCCCACAACAAACGAACGCTGGAGACTTTGCTTGAGGATATTTAACAACACTATATCAAGGATGATTACAGTCGCCCTCCTCCTTTATCCCGCTTGAGACTGGCACTGGTCGAGCGTCAGCAGGGGCGGCGTAGACGCCTGGGCCTGTCTCGGCCACAGTTATTATACAGCACAGTAGAGCAGCACAGATCAATACAAGGTCCTCGAGGAGGTTCGAGAGTATTCTAAATGGTCACGTGACTGCGGTCCATGGCAAATTAATCACTGTGTTCGGGCACGACTTTACAGTAATGGCCAGAACAACAAACGGGGAGGTTGGACCGTTGGAGGGTGTTTTCTGCCCACGTTGTCCACCTAAATAGGACCAAACTAATTCCCACGCGGACTAGCCGTCAGTAATAGGCCCAAGTGCTGACGTTTAGTCAGATTTCCATTGTAGAGGAATGGCAACTTTTAACAATTTATTAGCAAATGCTTTGTTGCTATTAATTTTAGGATCGGCGTAGTTTCGGATTCTTCGCAAGAATCTTCACACCTTGCCTTGAACACACATCACGTCATCTCACGTATCATGCTTAACAGCTGATTCGACTGAAAGTAAAGGACCGGCAGACAGACACAGAGACAGACAGACAGACACAGAGACAGACAGACAGGCATGCAGACACACAAACAGGAAGGATTACTGACGGACTAACACGCAATGTCAGACACGCAATGTCAGACAAACTGACAAGTGGACAGACACTGTCTGAAGTACAAACTCACAAAGATTGGCAGAATAGCCAACGTACTGACCAATAATGTATACTATACTATACAACAGTAAACCAATATAAACTGCAGGTCACTCAACTACTATACCCCGCAGTCGATCGAGTTGATCGATCGAGTCGATCATAACTCGGCCAAGTCGAGTCGATCGAAAAAGCGTCGACTCGATCGACTTGCAAGTCGAGTCGATCGTGAGTCTTGCCAAGTCGAGTCGATCGAAAAATCGTCGACTCGATCGACTTGCAAGTCGAGTCGATCGTGAGTTTTGCCAAGTCGAGTCGATCAAAAAATCGCCGACTTGCAAGTCGAGTCGATCGTTGATTCATTGACTCGACTTGAATTAGAAATATTTCACTTAGTAAATATTTTACTTATTCTACTATTTCTTGAAAACTCAAAGTGACCTAGATGATATAAGCTTAATGACGTAATTCGGTTTTTTCACACAAGTACAGGAAATGAACCTTTTGGCAGTGTTGGCGATTTCGTGTTAGTGGAACTGTGAACGTTGATTATAGACGCACGTTTTCGATTTGAATCATAGCTCGAGGGTACGCGTACCCTAAAATAGAATACGTTAAAATACGTACGTACCTTTCAAAAAATACAATACGCGTATGATACGTACCATACATGTGCACGAAAATGTTGTATATGACTCACTCGACGACCCATAGTACACATGCAGTCAACAGTATGCAACTATGCATCACTGAAACCGGTATTTCCGGTAGCGTGCCAGTAAATTTAATTCGATAAATTCTTCTGTTATAATTAATTGAATGCAACTGTTCAACCTTTTCCTTGGAGTTGGACTTTTAAGTGCTGCAACAGAACTGAGCCGACTAACTGACATTAATTAGTGCATTAAAAATGCAATGTATGCTGGAAAAACATAGACCTACAAGATAGCATTGCAGCAATTCACTGCACTGTATACCTGGCTGTGATTGTTTGCTTAAATTAAATTGAACGTTCTTATAATGAGCAATGACGAGGCTAACGTATTTTTTTTTATTGTTTACGTACCCTAAAATAGGGTACGTTAAAATACGTACGTACCTTTCACAAAATAGAATACGTATGGTACGTACCCTCGAGCTTTGATTTGAATTGAACGAGTACAGGCACGGATACAGAAATTTTGGAAGGGAGGCCAAAACTTTGGGTCTGAAGCCGAAAAAATTCGGCCGAAATTTTTTTTACTCTTTCGCCCCAAAACTTCTAAAAACCCGTGGCAACTCAGGTTATTTAAAATCTGATGACTTTTTTAGTCATGTGCTACTTTCTCATCTTCCTGTTCCCGTTGCATTGATTTACAGCTTCTTGAAACCTGATGGGGGAGAGGTACTTCTATGCAAATCTCTTAGTGGAGTGGGGGCATGGCCGGATTGCCTGCATTGGATCCGTTCCTGAGAAACGAAATTAGGCCTATTGTGACGTCACTTCAATCAGGAAACAGATCTACTATCATGATTTATAATTTCATTAATTTTGAGAATACAAAACTAGGCCTTTGCTTATTGTAACGTTACTCTGATTATGATGCAATTTTACTATTATATTACAAGTTCACCTCGAGAATTAAAAAATTAGGCCTATTGTGACGTCACTTCGATTATGATACAAAATGTACTATTATAAAAGTGCATATTTCAGAATATAAACAAGACCTATTGTGATGTGTAATTTCGATTATTATTATTATTAAACAGATCTACCAGTATATTATGTTCATTTTGCGAATATAAAACGGGGCCTTTCATGACGGCACTTCGATTATCATACAATTATACCATTAAATAAGTTCACTGAGAAAACGAAATTAGGTCTGTTGTGGCGTCATTTCGATATTGATACAGATCTGCTGTCATATTATTTCATTTTTATAATACAAAACTGGGACTGTTTAAACGCAACATCGCTCTGATTATGAAACAAATCTATTATTATACGTCTAGTATGAGAATATAAAAAGTAGGCCATTGTGACGTCACTTCGATCATGAAACAGACCTACTATTAAAGAAGTTCATTTTGAGAATAAACTAGGCCTATTGAGACTAACTTCGATTATGATACAGAATTACAGATCTACTATTTTAGAAATACATTTTGAGAGTATAAACTAGGTCTATTGTGACGTCACTTCGATTATTACACAGATCTACCGCAACAATTATTGAAGTTCATTTACAGAATCTAAAACGAGGCCTAATGTGACGTCACTACAATTACAGTGCAAATCTACTATATATTCACTGAGAATACGAAATTAGGCTTATTGTTACGTCACACAGATTATAACACAGATCTACCATCGTATAATTTCATTTTGAGATCACATAACTGCAGAGGTGAGCAAGAGACAAAACTAGGCCAAGTCGACGCGAAGTCGATCGAGTCGATCGTTGGCCGAACCAAGTCGATCGAGTCGCCGAGAGGTCGGCGAGTCGATGAAGTCGATCGAGTCGATCGTCGGCCGAGCCGAGTCGATCGAGTCGTCAAGAGGTCGGCGAATCGACAAAGTCGATCGAGTCGATCGTCGCGCGAGCCAAGTCGATCGTAGCCCACGACTCGATCGACTGCGGGGTATATCAACTACCACCCTACTTTTCCTAATTATTATTATTATTATTATTGCTATTATTATAATTATAATAATTATTATTACTATAATTATTACTACAATTGTAATTATTATTTTTTTATATATTTTTTTATTTTTTATTATTTTTTATTGCCCCGAGGAACATATGATTCCCTCAGGGACTTACACTCTATTACTCTTATTATTATTATTATGGCCAATTCATCCTTCATTCATTCATTCATTCATTCATTCATTCAAGTATTTATATAGCGCTTCTTCAAGGAAACTACTCAGAGGCACTCCCGATTCCAACACGACTCCAAAATTACAAGAAGATGAAGAGCAGTCCCTTAGCACCAGCCCTGAGACACATCCATGGCTATGAAGTGTTAGCGACTTCATTTTCTTAGCCTTGGCATATGAGTGGATGGATGGCCAGTCCTCTCCCTCACCAACTCATCTTCCCATCGACACTGTACGGCCGATGTACTCATCATAGCTTTAAAGTTGTCTATGGGAACAATAGATGGAGCAGAAATCTCGATCAAAATTTCTGCCCTGGCGGGGATTTGAACCACCGACCTCTCAACACACAGCTCAGTACCATAGCCACTACGCCATCGAACACCTTCAACGCTAGCATTCAATAGCCAAATATTAGTGTTCTAACCTTTCATGGTTGCAAAGAAGCAGAGATTACAACGTGGGTCTTTGTCCGAGAATCGCCTACGCAAAGGACTGTATTTTTCCCAGGGCAGAATAGTACAAGGACAGTCGGTAGGGCTCCAATTACCAATCCACGAGGGAGGCCAACGCCGAGGATGAAATAACTGATGCTTTAAATTAAGCAGAGGTCTAATTAGCACACTGTACATACATTGAATGTCTAATTCACCAGCTGCAGGGTTGACTAATGAATGGATGGATGGATGGATGGATGGATGGATGGTGGATGGAATGAATCTCCCCAGTGGATTAAAAGGGCTGAACTGGAACTCCATGAATCCTCTCCATCCACCCTCTTCATCTCTGTCTCTGCCTGTCAGAGTGTCTGTCTGTCTGTCTTTCTCCCTCCCTCTCTCTGTTATCTATCTATTTCCCTCCTACTGTATCCCTGTCTCTCTCCATTTGTCCTGTGTATCTTTATCTGTCTGTGCGCCTATATGTCTGTCTGTGTATGTCTCTTTCTATTTACCTCCATCTCTGTCTGTCTCTGTCTCTCTGTGTGTCCACCTGACCGTCTCTCCGTCTTTACAGACCAACAACAATTAATTAGCATATACAGGGACGACCTCCAACACGGATTCCCTCGGCCGGTGCATCGGACGGGGGGAGGGAGAGACCTGACCTGGACAGCGGGGAGGGGGCTACACGGAGGGAGGGATGTGGACAGACCCACACAGTGGTTGACACTGCTGCACAGATATGCAGATAGGGGTCAGGACAGTCAAAGCCAAAGCGGGGGAGGGAACCCCCTGCCGAGGTAGGAATAGAAACTGGTGACCTACATACCAGCCATGGTGGCCACAGGGCATCAAGCTAGAAACAGGCCACACAGCAGCAGCAGCAGCAGCAGCAGCAGAAGCAGAAGCAGTAGCAGAAGCAGCGAGTTGCACCAACATGTCATCGTGTCATTTATATAGCGCACGTTAACTATTTGAAACCATAGACTCCGCCACTGTTCGTTCTCCGACAGTGCCAGTCCCAAGCCTGGATGAAGGAGGAGGGTGACGCTAACGATCTTCGTTATCACACAGAGTCGTTAAACAGAAACGATATTCTATATATATATATATATATATATATATATATATATATATATATATATATATATATAGCTCATGAATAAGAAAAACTGGAAATCAGGACAGACTTAGACTATATAAATGCAAATAACAAACAATAGTAGTCCATCAAATTATCACCATGACTACTCATTCACTCACCACACACCCTACAGTCATCCACACTCATCCTCCTTTCCATCCACCCATCCATCCATTATCCATTCCATCCACCTGTCCATCCACTTGACCATCCAGCCATCTGTCCATCCAACTACCAATTCATCTACCAGCCTATCCATTCTCGTTTCCTTCCACCCAACCACCAAAGGAGACATCCTCCTTTCTATCTACCCGGCCACCTGCTCATCCTTCTTTCTATCCATCCATCAATCCATTCCATCCAATCACCCACTCAACCACCCACCTAAGAATTCCATTCATCCTTCAATCCAGCCAACCCGCCTCCCTCATACTCCCGTCTATGCTACCATCCGTCTATACCACTTTTCCACCCTTCCATTAATGGTATGCATGATGAGATCAGGCAGCAATGGACTTGACAAATGACAGTCGAGATAATTTATTCATACCCATCGCCACCAAATGGCCAGCATAAAAAACTGACGACATTACCTTTTACATCATCTTACCATCTTACCGTTACCTTACTAAGGTAAGCAAAGCAACTAAGAAATAAATACTAGAAATATTAGCGTATCCCTCTGCATAAATATATTTCTATAATCGATTTCTTCTGTAAACTATTGCGCATTTGCTGGTAGTCTAATAAAGAACATTCTTACTTACTTACTTACTTACTTACGGTTTTGTAAGGTAAACATAGGTTAACACAGTGAAAGGTAAAGCACAGGTAAGTAAGAGGAGTTTAAAACAATGTAATGTACACAAACTAACCAAGTGCTTTCTTTATTCTTCACCTGACGCCTCCCCTCTCTCTAAACTATGGCGGGCACAGCCCAAGGCAAACAACCTTCAGCAGATAACCAACTTGAGAAATTATGTAAACAATCTACATCTAAGAACTGTAGCCCTCAACGTCCTGTGCTCGGTGCTCATACGTCGTTAAAACAACTCACTTCAAACTAGAGTCAATACGCACCGCAAAAAAGCTTCGGAAATTTACATAGCGGTTCCGTTTTGACAGGAAATAAACATTTCGGACGACATGCATTTATAATCCCGGCGGTGCTGTTATGAATCTGGGTTTTAATCGAACCCGGTCACTTAGTCGGCGTATTTAATTTCGTTCGCGTATAGCTCGCCTAATAAAGAGTTGCGGTCAAAGTTCTTGCTTATCGGCCTACACCACTTCAAGTCGCATAGACTCCTAGTGGCTGTGCGTTGTTGAGCATACCAGGCAGGCGTCAGTTCGTTCGCTCACAGGTAGAACTCGTAACATTTCTGTTGCGGATTTTCTAATCGGTCCTGAATGTTGACAGTTCTCACCAGAATGGACAACCAGACCAAACACAGACTCGCCGCTAGTGGGACGGAGGGAGGGAGGCCGGGCAGGACCTACCCTGAGTCAGGACCCTCTTCTCAACCCACTTCAACACACCCACGCCCTAGACTTCTTGTTGACGTTCGTCTGTTTGTGAAGGATCTTCCTTTGACGGGGTGCAAATGCCTGGTCTGTGTCGGGGTTTAACCCAGGCACGACATCTGTTTGGCTGCTGAAAAACGCTGTTGAGATTTGCTCAGGTGCTCGTGTATACTTCCGGTTCATTTCGCGGTCAGCGCTGATAGAGGAAAAGCTCTGAAATGGTCTTTGCCAAGATGATTTCAAACTGAAAAGTCTCGCCTGTGCATTAATAACACGGGTATTGTCTTGTACAGGTATTGTCTTCACTCGACCATAAACTATATCCTATGCCGGTCATCTCCATCCAAGTAACTCTGCAACAGCTATTCTACTGCACTCCTTTACAGTTCAGCAACAACCATTTGGCACTCAGCTGTCTCTTGTATTTTGATGACAATACCGTTTGGCACTATTCTGCACTTTTAAAACCGCGCACTGGCACTTTCCACCACCTCTAACAAACTGCTCTTTCACATTCTCCTGCACTTCTACAACAACCCTTTTTAGCACTCTCCTGTACATCCAAACCGTTGGCACACTCCTGCACTTTAACATGAACTTCAAACAAATTGCCCTTTAACACTCTCTTGAACTTTTACAACTACCTTCTGGCAGCTTCCCTTGCACTTTTACAACCACCCTCTGGTGGAAACTAACATGTACAATTGTACACAATATAAGCACATGTGTGCACAATATAAGCACATGTGTGCACAATATAAGCACATGTGTGCACAATATAAGCACATGTGTGCACACACACACAAATGCACACAACAACAATACACAGAAGCATACATAAACAAGCACACAGACATATAGGCACATGCACATAGTCATTGACACACACAAATAGACATAATAATATGCCAATGTTATGCAGACAGGCGCATATGCAAAGTGACGCGCACACAGTCAGCCATACATACAATGTACATGCCGAAGACAATTACTAAAACCTGCCTGAACAAGTTACACATCCAGCAGAGCACTAAGCTTTTACTGGGTGTATACTTCTCATTTTCAGATACATGCTGCCTTGGAACAGGGTAATCCATGATGTAGTAGTAATGTAGTCTAATTAGAAATAGCCCTAATAATGGGGCGATGAAGTAGCCAGATTAGCAAATAAACTGATTAATAACTACTAATTAACTACCTGTCCAGCCTTTTCTCTCTGGTCTCTCTGCCTCCCACATACACGAGAGTGCTTAAAAGGGTACTTCGTAAAGTTGAAGAAAGTTTTTTTTAAAGCAGGTTGTAAAAGTGCAGAAGAGTTTCAAAGGGTATGAGGTACATAATATTATATAATTATATTACATCATACATATTTATTTCTCATGGGTCTCTACCTCGTCTCTTTGTTCATCAGCCTCCTCTCTCTGTTCCCTATGCCTCCATTCTATTTGATTTATTTATCCATTTCTATAGCTCACTATTCAGAGGTGCTCCCGATTACAGCACGGACACTCCATCAGAGTTCCATGCCAAAGCGCATGAGCAATTGCTCGATGTCCCTACGTGGCAGCTTGAGGAGGATTCGAACCTGGAACCCTCCTCTGGCTCCAAGGCACCAAACCCATCACTACACCACCACACCTTCCCTCTGGCAGCAAGACTCAGATCTCCACAGGACATCTCGGGCCAACTCCTCTGACTCGACACAACACTCATGAATAAGATGGTGCTCTGCACTTAGCTCTCAAGAGAAAATAGTGCCTTTGATACATGCAGTTTACAACTGGAATCCAACTGGCACAAACAAACAGGTGACATATTATATATGCACCAGCTGATCCAAAAGACCTTTTGGTCCACAATATTACAGACAAATAAACCTGCACAGAAGTGGCAATCAGAGACTGTTCATGATATCAGAGCGCTGGGGTAAAGTTCTGCACGATAAAATTCCCCCATTCAATCTCATTGTGGGCGGCAGCACGCTCAGCAAAACTACAAGTATTTCTTGTGAGATAATCAAAGTCCACAATGTCCTCTCAGTTGATCCTCTGCTTCCTCTTCCTACATGTATACATGCAATGCATACACTTGCTTGTATGTATGTATGCTCTTATCATTATGTATGTATGCATGCGTGTATGTTATCATTATTATTATATAAATTTGTAACGCGTGCATTATGCGAATCTGAGGCGTGGATAGTCAGCTGCCAGAGAAAGATGCAGTTACATCCAAGTGCATGGAAGCCAAGGAGAAGTAGTGAGTTTTGAGCTGCTTTATGAAGGTAGGGAGTAAATTTGAGAGCTGCAAAGAAGAAGTGAAAGCCAATTCCATTCTCTCGTTGCATGGAATGCATGCAAGCCCATACTTTGTGTTGTAGGTAGGTAGGTAGTTATAGTCATTTTTATCTATAAAAGAACAAACAAGATGCTTCTTTGTATGTGCACTTGTTATAGCGCCCCTTCAAGCTCTCTACTCAGAGGCGCTCCCAACTACAGTGCAGACACTGCATCGGAGTTTCACGCCAAAGCACTGAGCAATTGCGAGGGAAGGACTTGCCCAGGTCCCGACACGGCGACTTGAGGTGGATTTTAACCTGCAACCCTCTGGCTGCAAGGCAACGAACATGCCCACTACACTACTGTGCCCCACTGTAGATATGGTAAACAAGACAGTAGTCAGAGTGGCTGGATACTTATTGCTGAGTTTGCTACTATTTCATTATATCATCCAAAAGTATATGTTAATAAATAAAATTGGATTCAACTTTGTCAATTAGAACAAAATATTTTTGGTACTTTTGGATCAGCAAGAAGCTGGACAAAAAAACTCTACACGTTTCTTCATTTCTTCAAAAGAAACTCTTTTCAGGGAGGGAAACCTGAGTGGCCTAGGTCAGAATTTATACAACGGCACGGGCTATGGTGGACGCTCACTGCCTTGTACTTCAGTAGTGGCTTTATCATAGGTCGTGGACTCGTGGCAGGTCATTTGACCCGCGTGTTTTACTCTTAACCTGTCGTATGACCTGCCGAAAACAACATCTACTTAACATTTAATATCTTCGGCCTCCGTATGTTAACCTCCGTGGTGCTGACCCGACCTGCTGAAACTGTATAGCTGGTGCACCCTCTGCTGTACCTCTTTGAATAGAGTATGAATGCACTAATGTAATAATAATTTATATCAGCAGTTTAATAGTGCATTTTAATGATCTTTATAAAAGCACTTCACCTATATTTTTTTTTTGTTTCAAAAGCTGATTTGTTCGCTTATCCTCCTCTTCCTCCTCTTTCCTTACCTACTTATCACAGTAATCAAAATTGTAATCATAAACATAAAAAAATTCTAAAGCGCTACTCAAGCTCAAGCTAAGCGTGGGGATATCAGCATATTCATGAGCACACTCAAATATACATGTATATATATATAATATATATATATATTTTCATAGAATTATATATGGCCACTCAGAGCCCAAATTCATCAGTACACAGATGAAAGCTTTTCAGGTAAGTGCCTCCACCTACCACTAAAAGTATGTCTGCTGATCGCCGAGCACACTTAGAAATATGTTGTCAGATGGCAGGGCACATCAAGTGTGGACCGTTACTGTAGAGCCAGTCATTGACGTTCTATAGAGCAGTCATATAACTGTCTGCCTGCTTACCAGAAACATTTATGCATAAACAGTCTGGTATTCAATCAGTAAAAACTTGATATAGCGCCCCTTCAAGAAACCTACTCAGCAGTGCTACCGACCCAGCTGTGGCTGGAAATAACGATTTTTAAGGATAAGCAAAGGCAGAAGAATTTGCCCCTCGTAGCAGACTAAGTAGCTCTCCAATGGAAGGCCATTCCAAATGGTCAGGCCCGCACCAATAGAGAAACATAGCTAGTTAGCGGCTGTAAGTATGCAAGCCCAGTACCAAGAAGAAATTGCGTTGTGTGGTACGTTGGAAGCAAAAGTGCCTGATCTGACCAGAGATTACTTCGAAAGATTTAAGTCACCTCCCAAACTGGTGATTATGACGCATCTGCATTTAGCAAGCCATCTTCAACCAATGGATAATCTAGTTCACTGTAGACAGCCTTGATATCAGAACCTGGCATGCAGGATGACTAATGTTAGTTTATCTAACTCGTCTTCTTGCATGTATGGTAGTCAAAAACTTAACCGCTACATGGCAGGAAGATTACGTAATAATTATTAATCCATTGGTTCCTTCATCAATTGAATCAGTCATAGAACCAATCAATCATTCAGGCATTTAATTTGATTTTGTGCTAATTACTGGATTCAATGAGGAGTGCAAAAGGTAGTGGGTCACTGTTCTAGACAAGCAGCATAAAACGGGCCCATACGAAAGCAAGAGCAAGACAAGTGAGGTAAGATAAAAAAGAGAGTAAAGATACACAGTTTAATTCATGTTATCATTTATCTCTCTTTATCTTTGTTTCGTTTATTTTCATCTTTCAACTCAATGACATTTGGTCTGCAAATCCCTGCACATCATGATAAAAGTCAATTCAATGCAGACGAAAACAATCAGGAGAAAACTCCAAACTAGTGGCACCTGGACTATTTGTTAATAGGGGCACATCATAATTTCCCTCCCTTAGCTCACCATTGCCTTAATACCACTCCCAACCTTGCCTCAGTTCTTAAGTCACCGATAACCATCTTGTCAATAAATTGGTCGTCACAATACAAATGCGGCTAAATGACTGGATACCAGGGGAGGGGTTTAGGGTAATGGTGACACTCTTTCTTGAAGAGTACAAGATCAACAAGGAAAGGTCGACTTGACCTTTCATTTACTGGATTGCATACAGAAAATGAGCAGTACGACGTGATGGACGCCTTGCATAGCTGCCAAACAGTTAAATTCAACTCCTGTAATAACCTGTGATCATTCATTCACACTACAAATTATAATCAAATTGCGGTCTGTTGGAAAAAATAAACAGAGATCATTGATAAAAATATTGTCCCTAAATGCAAAACAGATTTATGAACTGTGATTGTACCACGCACAGTGAATTCGAACGAAATCGGCGGTATTTTCGGATTAGTAAGAAGCTGGACAAAAATCTACACGTTTCTTCATCCAAATAGCCTTCATAGAAACGAGATTCGTTATTAAGCATCAAACTAAACGGCAAACCTTGCAATTCAGGCATGAGCTGGTGTTAACGGCTTTCACATCAATTTAAATTACTTTGATTTTTCGAAGAATTCGCCCTACACAGCTGAATCAGCGTGCGTATGCTTGCGCGACAGAGTGAAAAATCAATAATTACACCTAATCCAAACTCAATGATAGTCCATAAAAAATGCAAAAAGACAATCTCACAGTTCGGGACGACCACGCAAGCTTTATTTTCACCCCCAATGAACGTGGTGAAACTGCTACAATGTACCGACAGACGCAAAAAAGCAATACCTGTATAAATGGGCGTACGCAGTCGATCAACGCAAAACCGATACAAAAACCGATCTCAAACGCATACTAACACAACCATAAAACACGAATTGTCAGAGTTTAGGCGGTCACTCGTTTTCTGTACGCAGTATAGGTCCAACGTCGGACGCAATTAAACTTGCCCAGATATGAAGAAATAATTAGTAAATTCATTTACTCATCCAGCCCACAAAATATCAACAACAGTTTTGTGGTAAGCACTTTGTTCTGTTACCAATACTCTTCGAAAATTATAAATCGCATCTCACCAGGTAAGAACATATGACTTAGACACCCTAACGTCAACATGAAGTAGACCTGGGAGTCGACCCCAATAAGTCGACCCCAGTCGACTTGGTCATCCAAAGTCGGGTCGGGTCGTTTCTGCTCACCGCAACTGACCCCAAGTCGAATTGTGTAGATAGAAGTCACTTGAAGTTGTTTTTACCTCAAGTCGACTTAAACCGACTTGAGACACAAACATAGTTAAATTTGTCACTTCAAACCAATGATTATGACAACATTTAAGCAGCTTTTGGTACCTAGTGTGTTTACAAGAATGGATGAGGCCTTTGCTAAACAGAAGCTAGCTACTGATTATTTTTGCCGGTAGGCTATCGTGTAGACTGCCGTCTGCCGATCTATTCATATAATATGTAATTTTATGCTTAAACGTCACGCTTACGCATGCGCTTAATTAAAATGGTGAAACAAAATGTTACTGAAATATTAGCACGTGCGCTTCTCAAGCAAATCAGTGAACTTCTACACAGGTAGTGGTCAGTGAATTCGGCCTAAAGAAAGCTGATTCTACAAGGCCTATAGCCTAATAAATCGATAGTTAATTGGCGCCACTTTGGTGCGCTGCATCTGCAGTTGTCTGCAGACGGAAAAACTATTGTATAATTATTATAGGGCCAATCCCAGACAGCAAAATTTTAGGGGACCTATAGGGGCCAGTTTGGCAAGCCCAATTAGGGGATGGCTGGGTTATGCTCACTGGCCCCAGTCGGGTGCCAAATGTGGGGCCTTCTGGGGTACCTAATTTGGGGCCCTTTAGGGCAAACAATGTTTGCCCTAAGGTTGCCCTAAGGGCAATGCAATACTTGCCCTAAAGGGCCCCAAATTAGGTACCCCAAAAGGACCCAAATTTGGCACCCAACTGGGGCCAGTGAGCATAACCAAGCCATCCCCTAATTGGGCTTGCCAAACTGGCCCCTATGTTTGCCCAAAAGGGCAGCATTGTTTGCCCAAACAGGCCCCAAATTAGTCAATGTCAATTTTGGCAATCATTCAATTTCGATTCAACATGAACTCTTAAAGTGGAATTTACCCATGAAATTCATTACAACTTGTATGATTTTAAATAAACTGTTTTTTTTACACTCTTGTTATTATTGTAAGTTTATTTCTCTTTCATTTCAGTATATTCTTACACTTTATTTGAATTGGAATTATTCAAGAGTAACAATAAACCAAAATTAAAAGTATTACAGTATGTTTTGAATGCTTGTTTAATGAGCTGGTGTGTTTTAAAAATAGTATGCTACTCTGAAGATGTTAATTGTGACTGTCTAAGCTTTTGCCTTATGTCCAAAATTGGTGTCTCAATAAAGGAACCTAAATTCAAGAGAAGATATGAATAAATACTTTCAGTCTGACCTGCACATATTTGACCATATAAGAAATATATCAGGTTCTGAGTGAAAAAAACGACAAAATGAAGATTGTGTATATTAAAATTAGAACTCTAGTAGTCTGCAATGAAATTTTATATTGCCTCTAAGCAATTACAATAGCCTAATATTCTACATGTGAGATTAAAAGAAAAAATGGAAAAGCTTTTTTTATTAAGCCATCGCAATTAACATCTTCAGAGTAGCATACTATTTTTTAAAAACAATTTTGGTTTTTTCTTACTCTTGAACAATTCTAACTCAACTAAAATGCAAGAATAATTATACTGAAATGAAAGAGAAATAAACTAACAATAATAGTGAATGTGTTGCAAAATAACAATTTATTTACAATGATACAAGTTGTAACAAATTTCATTGTTGAATTCCACTTTAAAAGTTCATGCTGAATCGAAATTGAATGACTGTCAAAGTACACATTGTTGGGTAATTCTGCCATTAAAATTCAAGAAAACAAAATACTCACTAATGGAATAAAATTTAGAAAATGATTACAACAAAGTAAAAATAATGAGAGCAGTATAGTGCAAAAAAACAAAGGTAAATGACAACAATTGCAACAAAGCAAACATCACTGTAATTAATTAATATAAATACTACAAGAACAAATAATTAATTGTGGCCAAATATGAATGTCGCCAAAAGTTAACATGATGAAGTTTCATTGTCACAATGCTGCACAGATTAAAAAACACTTTCTGAAGAACGGAATGTCACAAAACGGACTCCATAAGCATGAATTCTGTTTTCGCTCCTTGTGTGGCAGGTGCTGGTGCCGTGGACGACAGGTACTATTCTTTTCATTGATTCTTTCTCACCAAAAGGACAATGCTTTTGCAGAATGCCTGCAATGACGATCCTCTGCGCTATAAAACTAAGAGCTTATTGCTCTCACAATTCTGCTGTAACTTCCAGTTTGAACAAGTATCTCTTTTGATTGCATCTGAAGACGAGACTGAAACAAAATTAAAACAATAAAGATTAATTGATTGAAGAGATTAAATAAAATATAATATGAAATGCAATACATATCCGCTGCCATAAAAATAGATTGTCATGGTATCTTTCTTGCACCACTTGATCTACAAGGAAGCAGCTGTATGGTCTCAAGACAATGACTCGGTCTCGAGACAGGTTTTTTGAAGTCTCAGTCCTCATTGTCTTAGTCATGGTCTCGACTTTGGTCTCAACTTTTTGGAATCGTCTGGCAATGAAAGTCTTTTTTTCTTGGAAGCTGTGTCCATAGTTCCTATGGAAACTGCCCTTAGTTCTGCACTTATTGCACTGTAAAATTGTCGTGTGCTGGTGTGGTAAATAGAAAGCTAATAGGCATTATGTATTGGAACGAATTCGTAGTAAAACCAAAAGCGAGATTGCAGAAGAACAGGCAGGTTTTCGGTGAGGAAGAGGTACATGAGATTAAATCACCAACCTTCGGATTCTTATGCAAAATACCTACAAGGAGCATCAACAACCTCTGTTATGTACTTTGTGGATTTCAGAAAGGCATTTTATTCAATCCCACATAGTAAACTTTGGTTGACCATCATTGACATGGAATATTGAGTCCACATCATCAATCTAGTAAGCCAACTTTATGAGAATCAACTTGCTAAAGTAGGAATACTTGCTAAAGTAAGAATAGCAGGCACACAATCACAATGGTTACACATAAGAAAAGAGGTCAGGCAGGACTGTGTCCTCTCACTATATTTGTTTAGCAACAAGCTGAGACGGTCATGAGAGAAACTCTGAAGGGTTTTAAGGGAGGGATAGAGACTCGGTGGTAGGAAAGTCTCCAATCTCAGATATGCAGATGACATTGTCCGATATGTGCCAGTTCAGTGGCAGAATTGCAGAAACTGGTTGACCGCCTTGATAAAGTTAGTCGGAAATTTGGATTGTTGATTAATAGAAACAAAACAAAGGTGATGGGAATGTATGGTGTTACCTGCTGTATCAGGATCCAGGTTGAGCAACTGGAACAATTTGATACATTTGATTACCTTGTATGTGTAATCACAGAGGATGCAGATTGAAATAAGGAAATTCGGACTAGATTGAACAAGGGAAAAAGAATCATGGCAACACTGAAAAATTTGGAGAAGCCATGGTATACCGGTGACAAAAAGAATAAGACTTTTGCAGGCACTTATATGGCCAGTTGCAACTTATGGTTGTGAAGGATGGGGCAATCTTGAAATCTGATGATTTTAAATGGATGTACCGAGGCAGATGCTAAGAATGCATGGATGGAAAAGAAAACCAATGAATGGAATGGGTACTGGAACAAATTGGCACAGAACGTCAGCTTTTAAGCAACATTAAAATAAGAAAGATGAAATACTTTGGTCACATAATGAGGAAAAGTGGAAACTGTTTGGAAACGAGATAATGCAGCCTAGGGTACTTGTTTGGTCATACCTCTTGTCAAAGGCACTGCTATGTTAATATTCTTCTGGTTTTGCCACCAACCGACACACCACCAATCAGACGTCATCTGAAATGCAAAACACCACAGCTTGATTGAGGATCAAGATGAAGAAATCACAAATATTACATGCATGCACAATTGCACATAAGGAAAATCTGAATCAATATAAAGCTTTAGAATACAGAATTAAAATTTCCATTGTCTGGATGTAGAAATACTTAGAAACTAAGTAAGTTTAACAAATTAATATTTTACAAGTCATGTTGCAACTGATTTAAAGATGTCTTGACCTGATAGGCTAGACCTAGTAAAATCCTTGCACTTTTTCATCATGATATTTTAGCCATCTTACAAATGCAAAGCATTCTTTAAAAGAGCATTTGGTAATCAGGGGCGGATCCAGGGGGCCAATCCGGCCATGCCCCATTGAAAAATGTGCATAGGACGTCCCCCCATTACACTTCAACAAGCTTTCAATCAATGCCACGCGGAAATAACACCAAGTCATCAACTCATCAACTATCTTAAAGTTGGCTTGGAAAATGTTGTATCTGCAAGAGACGTATTTTTTATCAGATGACTAAAGAAAAAAAGAGTCTGTTATTTTCGCAGGGAAAATGATATATATTTTCAGGAAACTTTGACCAAATGAGTAAAAAAAAGGTCGTAAGTTTTTTCGGCCAAAATCAACCAACCTAAGGCCAAAAATGTTTGCCCCCTTCGAAAATGTCTGTATCCGCCTCTGTTGGTAATTCATATAAAATATTGGTGGTTCGTTAATTTCCTGAACTGATCTTTTGATCGTAGCCTATGCATTGTCCATTTCAGGTGTTAAATCTCCAGTTTCAAATAATTCAAACAATTGCATATGGTCCATACCAATAAATAATATTAATTATTTTGGCTGCAACTGTTAGAGAAATAAAATACATACCAGCGGTATAGCCTATGATTCTAAGGGTTGATTTCTTTTTAAATATGGTAGGCCTATTCTTCAAGATCATTGTTTGCCCTAAAACCTCAAATAGGGTTACCAATACTATGCCAAAGAAATCTTCTATGGATGCTAGGGTAAGCCTAAACTCGGATTAGAAAATTAAAAAAATCTAAAAGGCATCAACTATCAACTAAGAAGTAATGGACATAAATAAATTAGTCTAGGCTTAGGTTATAGCTACAAATATTCCTAGTAAAACCTATTAGCAAATTATAATACACACAATACTCCCCTTAATTTCCAGCTTCTCCAAGGCACTTGAGTGGCAGACGATCTCCACAGCGCCAGGTTGGCCCCAAAACAATAAGCCTACTTTTTCATACTCTTCATTGAACATTGTCAGTTACAGCAGCAGTGGCAGTTATATTTCCACGTACGTTGCTCCAGGCGCTATCCATTCCCTGCTGGCAAGGGCAAAGTCTGAATGTATTTGCAGTGTGTGTGCACACCCTGGTCATACTTCTTTTCCCTCTACTCCTACTCATCTCGGCTGCAAACCCTTTGGCTGCAAGCCTTCGCGTGCCTTTCCCCTCCTCCTCCCTTCGTTCCATCAACATCTAGCCTACATGTCCCGTCGTATAACCGGGTATCTCTACTAGCTCCGTATCTGTCGCTTCCCTTGGGTTGCGGTATCGTATGAGTCACAAGCTGTTCACGCAAAATCGCCTCTCCCCTCTCGGCAACTAAATCCGAGCCGAGAGAGGACAGTAGGGCAGTACTTGTAGGCGTACGTGTCTTCCCGTAGTCGAGTTATAGATTATACCCCTACATGTAGCATAGCAGATATTTAATTCTCAATAAATAAAATTAAGTAACGTAAAGTTTTGGTTTAGTTTATGCCTAATACAAATCAAATGTCAAGCTAGAATGCAAGTCTAAATGCAATCCAATTAAATAAGAAGTAGGCCTATAAGACAAGTCACAAGTAAGGTCAGAAGAAATTAACCTAAGTCAGAAATCTATTCAGACGCCAAGTTGAAATTAAATCAACCCAGATTCTACAAATCAGAATTATTTAGGCTATAATGAAGTCAGAATAATAGGTTTATTAAAGTCAGATATAGACCTGCAACACTCAGATCATCATCATGTCATGTCATAATTATGTCAAGTGAGAACCGAATTAGGTATAGTAACAGTCTAATTGACAGTTCAATTTGAAATGAATAGACCTAAGTCATAGCTAAGCTAAGCCATGAATAAATAGACCTATAAAAAAATAATGAAGTCAAAAATCAAGTCCAAAATCAATTCAGAAGTCAAGTAGTTACTGTAGTCATTTAATTTAGAATTATGTCAGAATTAAGACAGAAAAGCCTATCAAAATTAACTAAGGCAGGATTGAGTCAAATAAAAAAAGAAGTCAGACGTCAATTAGGCCTAGTTATCACTAGTTATCATATTAATCACCATAGTCAGAATTTGGCCCAATAAAGTCAGAATTAGCCTAAGTCATAAAATCAATCATTGAGAGTTAATTAAATCAGAAATGTCAGAATTAAGTCAAGTCAGAATAGATATAGGCCTATGTCAGAAATAAGTCAGTAGCCAATTAATTCATCATTAAGCCAAACCAGATAAAGTATTTTGTACCGACGTGAAGTATATATATATATATATATAAATAATGTGTATATATATATATATGTATATATATATATACTAAACTGGATCAATCCGTACTATCCGTAGACTATAATTAATATAACGCCTGCATTATTGTAGGCCAAGTGCCAAGTCCTATACTCATCGGCATACGATTGTCGCTAAACCACGCACACTTAGGGGCAATATTGTACGAGCATTAGGGCCCTGTTAGGGCAGAGGACAATTCGCCGAAGCCCAGGCAATGCCCAAATTGCCCATATGGGGAACGATTGGGGCCAAAATCCGGTGCTGACTGGGATTGGACAATGAAAGACTTTACTGTCAGTGAGTAGGCCTAGTAGCTTTAGTAGCCTACTGTAGAATGATGCGATTGCGAAATGATGTTAGTGGCCAAATAATTATGAAAACAGAATTACAAATTAGGCTTATTTTAACACGCCATTCAGTGCAACCATGCAGTCCGCGGTCCGCTATTTTATCTTAGACCTAGCACTTTTTACAAATTTATTTAATATTGATATGAAAAATAATAATAATGAGAGTAAGCTTAATCTGAATAATCACAGACAATGGACAAGCTAAAATTCACAGGCCTAATAATTTGCCGTCGCATTGTCTAGGTTACTAGATGGCCCAAAGCATCACAAAACTATTCAAACTGAAACACAAACAGCTTGAAATGGGCTTAATAACACTTTAACAAATTCATGCATCAATTAAATGTTGAGGCCTCATTACTCATTTGTAGGCCTAATTAAATTAAATTAATGCTTGCAGGAAAAATTGGCTTGACTTCTTGCATTAGTAGCCGTACTTACTACTTAGACCTAGGCTAATGGCTAGTACCATGTCAGAAGTCGACTTCAAGTCGGAAGTCGGTTGTTTTTTTGCCAAGTCGGGTCAAGTCGTTTTGACGCCGAGAAGTCGACTTCAAGTCGACCTCAAGTCACTTTAGGGTCAAGTGGGGTCAGATTAGCTGACCAAAGTCACTCCCAGGTCTAACATGAAGGCATGATAACTGAAACCATGCAACTATTGGCTACAACCCACGTCACGGCAATGGGCTTTTCGCACCAAAATGAGGGCAAAATCTTGTAGGCCTACTTACTCAGCTTTTTATTTATATTAATCAGCAGCTGTAGCTATGCCTACGAGTCTATGACAAGAGCCCGCCCAGCCTCTAACCATATGCATCCTACAAAACCTCCAACCGAAGCACCATCTGGAGTCACACCCAATTAGGCTATAAACTCTAAGATATTTGGTAAGGACTTCTAGAGTAATGGATAACACGCTGGCGTAGAAAGCGAGAGGTATATAATGAGTTCGAGCCCCCGTTGGGCGGACATGCTTATGTAGGCTGCTATTATTAGCTATAGCACCGTGTGTTGCAGGCTGTCTGTGGGAGGGGTCTGGCCGGTGGCGCATTGGATAACACACGGGCATGATCTGCGGAGCTGATCGATTTCGATTCCCGAAGCCCCTGTAGGACAGACTTGCTTGGTAGGGTGTTATCAGCACCCTTGTACTGAAGTCTGTCTGTTCTGTTAGTTGTTAAGAATATAACTGCATAGGCCTATAATATATGTCAACCGGATTGTCTAATGAATGAAAAAGTTATCAATAATATTCGTTTTATTGAAAGAATAACCGGTCGACATAACGCGACAGTTAACAAGCACAAAGGAGCAGCGAATAAAGCCTAGTAAACGTTTTTATACATCATCCGTGTTATGAAGTTTTTATTGGTTAGTTCAGTGCCTAAAGTGTGGAAAAATAAGTGCCTGGACGCGCGAATACAAAATGGAATACAGCGAAGACCACTCGATCAAAGGGGGCGGAGTTTCAAATGTAAATCGTCAATACATTTTGGCTTGACCAATCACTGCTAACGAAACAATAGCCAATCGACAGCCGCGTTTCTGATGCGTATGTGAACTTAGATCAACGACCTCATATTTAGATTCGCTCGTCATTTTATTTCAAGTTATTATATTTTGCATCTCTTTCGACATCCGATATGGATGACCGCTTGCGAAAGGTGAGGGAACATATAGGCCTACTCTATTATACGAGCGGTAATGTTGGTAAATGAGTATAGCGTCGGATAGGACTAAAAAATAGTACGGCAAAACTCCGAACTCCGGTCCCAAATTATTTCGCATGGCTTATCACATAGATATGCTTCTCCAATGCTTTCTGGATTTATGATTTTCATTCATGTATTTCAACATGCATACAGCTTCCATTTCTCAAGCGATGAGCTGAGGTTGTTAAATATTATTGGCTCACCGGCAAATGGTGAATGGAAGCTGGATGAAGGTTCCTTATAGGTGAAATAGAAGCTGGATGAAGGTTCCTTATAGGTGAAATAGAAGCTGGATTGACAAAATAACGCTTGAGAACTGGAAGCCAGATTAATGATACATCACTTGAGAAATGGAAGCTGGATGTATGTTGAAATACATGAATGAAAATCATCAATCCAGCTTCCATTTATCAACCATGCGGTAATCCCTTAGAAGAAAAGAAATTAACGACGCTAAACTGCGACCCCAAAACAGGAAGCGGGATTATTTTTCTGATTTTCTTGAGTGCAATAAACGTTTTCGGCAGTTATCTACAAATGCTGTGAAGTGACGGTAAGACAAATGCTGTGAAATAATTTGGGACCGGAGTTCGGAGTTTTGCCAATAGTACTATATAAGCACGGGTAACAATTATCACATCACACTTTCCCAGTAAAAAGAAGGTGCATTCTGGGAGGAAATTTTCTAAGTAGCTATTGTTTCATCTGTTTCCAGCTTTTACCGATGTCTGACATGTGCAAATACTCTGTTGAATCATTCAGTGACCTATTGTCAAACTCTGAAGCATTTCATTCAATTTTCACTCTAAACGTCGACAATGAAGAACAATTTAATGAATGGTTAAAGAACTTTGAGAAGAAATCGAAATCTCAATTTACCATATCTAACACATTTGTCTGTGATGGAAGATATGTCACATTCAAGAAAACCTATAAATGTCATCATAATGTCAAGGGTGGTGTTATTGGTTGTCGTAAACATACTGCATGCAACGCCAAAGCCACTGTTACAATACGACATTGGCCGAAGCGTATCAGGAAAGACCGCACAAAAGTGCACCGTGATGGTTTGTGTCTAGTTAATTTGAGGTGGGAACATAATCATCCATTATCAGCGGCTGATGTTCTTCGCCACTATGCTGTTAGTCCCGAAACGGATGAGAAGATCCTGCAACTCTTCAGAAATGGACACAGCCCTAGCTCTGCTCTTGAGTGTGTTCGGATGGAATTGGAAGACAACATGGACGAAACTGAAAGTTTAGAGCAGCTTTTAGCAAACCGTTCAATCTGCCCAGACTACAGACATTGCCACTATCTTTTTGTGAAGGAATTTCGTAAGCAGTACGGTGACCAGCATTGTAACATTGACAAACTGGAAGAGTTTGCTCAAAGACTCAATCATGAAATAGGGGAGATATGTGTGAAAGTTAAATCTTTCAATTCTGGACATCTTGTTGCCATCTGTACTCCACTTATGAAAAGGATTCACCAGTCCATACAAGAGTCAGGAGAACTAGTGTTTGTTGACTCCTCAGGTGGATTCGATCGTGACGGATACAGAATTTTCCTTTTCATGACACACAGCCAGACTGGAGGTGAGTTCTTTGTTTTTTATTTCATGAAGCTATATATTTCATGAAAAGGTCATGTTTGCATTCTTATTTCATCTGTAGCATCGAATAACCATGCATGCACAGATTTGTCTGATCATCAGAGCAAGAGAAGTTCTAACTAACAATTGTGAAATAGTTTCTAGCTAATATTCTGTGTGGAGCAATGAAGCAGTTTGGTTAGCATAGTGAATTATCTACTTATCGAACAAACTAATAATCTATATGTTAATTCTGTAATGTAGTAAGAGTGAACACACGCAATTAACGTGGCAATTGAATAATTAGATATTGTGGCATTACATAAATATAATACATTAGATATTAAAAGCATTGAGCTTAGACTCTTGAAGTGGAGATGACGTCTAACTGAGTTAAGAAGTGACAGTCTCCATTGCGAAATGGAGCTGACATTACTTTGTAACTAAAAGGCTTATTTGATTTGGTAACTTGAAGTGTGATGTAATGATTTCAAATCGAGTACCACTAGGCAGATTATCAATAATGACTGAAATTAGGTTGAATTATATGTGTAAAGGTAATTTGAATGTTTCTTCAGGTTTACCTCTTGCTGTTGCTATTACGCCATCTGAGAGCACAGAAGCCCTTACGTCTCTATTCAATCTGGTGAAAGAAGTTTTGCCGGATCAGTGCTTCTTCAGTCGTGGAGCAAATCATGGCCCAATGCTCTTCATGACGGATGACAGCGCCGCAGAGCAGGCAGCCCTTCGTACTGTGTGGCCATTGTAAGCCCTATTTACCTCTCTATAATACTGGCAATAAATTCCACAATACCTGAGTACCTGATGTGGTTCAATCTTGAAACTTCCTTTTTGCACAATTGCCATTCTGCCCAATGCATCTGCTATTGGTAATTTTAAACCTAACTGCAGTTTAAATCATATTTCATTAGACATTTTCATGTATAAGACTTTATATGTTTACATATAACTTATTGTAGAGTGGTATAAATAGGTGCTTGGTGTCGATTTCGGAAAGTAGTATTTGGCTTAAGTTAAGAACTGTGTGATTGATCGACTTTTAAACCATGACCTATGAAGTGGCAAAAATCTTTCAACTGTTTTTAGTGCAATATTGATTGTTTTACTCATTACTTATGTTGATCTTTTGGTATTTTTTGCTCAGAGCCAGACTTTGCTTATGCCAGTTCCATGTACTCCAAGCTCAGTGGAGATGGTTGCTGCTGTCATCACACGGTGTTGTCAAAGAAGACAGACCAGTTCTATATGGTCTTTTCAAGCAGTTGGTTTATGCTGAAACTGAGACCATTCTCACCGACAGGTAACTTGAAATGTATCTTCAAGTATTTCACCAGTTCGCAATTCAGTATCACTCACTTATTCATGTGTGTGATCAATTAGGTTATGTAGCATTCTTATTAAACACCTAATTGCTGCCTGGTGCTGATACACCGCAGTGTGTAATTACTCTGATTTCACTTGTACTCCAAGCTCAGTGGAGACGGTTGCTGCTGTCATCACATGGTGTTGTCAAAGAAGACAGACCAGTTTTATATGGTCTGTTTTCTTAGTTATTATATTAAGTGTTACACATATAATAATAATAATAATAATATCTTTTCTTTAATTAAACGCCTGCAAGACGCACTGCGCTTTACATTTACAAGTTATGCAGTAATCTTAATTAAACTGAACTACTAACTGAACAGACAGCTTTGTAATTACACGGCACCAATGGCAGCCTACAAAGCAAATCCGCCCAACGGGGGCTCAAACTCACTACCTCTCGCACTCTTGGCCAGCGTGTTAACCACTACTCTACCGGGCCCCCCCCCCCAACACATCATTAAACACATTGAGCACATCATTATAAGCTTCGTCTGTGCTTAAGTTATGTTTCAGGAAATGTTTAGGGTTACGATATGTTCATAATTCTGTAAACTTTGTGATACATTCCATGAGAATTTATTTTTTCAGTGCACAAGTCTTCTTTGGGTCTGAAGTTGTCAACAAGTATCCACTGTTCAAAATTCATGTGCAACAATTTTATGACAACCGAAAGGCAGATTGGTGCTCTGCGTTTCGCCGTGACACACTTCTGCGTGGCAACAACACTAATAATTATGTCGAAGCATCGATGCGCATTCTTAAGGACATGGTCAGTGTCTGTGATCATAAACTTTGAACAGAAATGGTTAATAATAAAATGCTACTAGTTTAATTCAGTTAGTCAATTTCAGGAACATGTGAAAATAATGAAAGGTACGAAAACCTCATGCATCCGTGGTAAAAACATGTTAAACTTGGGTTTGAAGGAGGTTGCAGCTCTCTGGAATTAATTTCTATATGTGATATTGGAATCTGTGCCGCTGTGTTGGAGTGTTTTATGGTGCAGTCATTCAAATCAAGGCTATTTATAAGGAATTGATAGAAATGTGCAACATCTTATTTTTGCTTCTCATTCTTCAATTTCTTGCTGCACAAAAGTGTTTCTACAGCTACACAAGTCAATTTAGAAATGCATGCTTTAAAAGGCCTTGTCCTTGTCGAAATGCTGACTTGATTGGTTGAAGTTTGAAATTTGTAGACAGACATAAAGCCTCCGCATAAAAACCCCTGAATTAGGACAGTAGCGTCTAGCTATGTCCTATATGAAGTGCCTAAGTATTGAGAAGATAGAATGATATTATCTCTAATATTAGCTGTAAGGGACATGGCAAAAAGCATGTTATCTGTCATTCCGACATTTGGGTCCTAGCATACTGAACAGTCATTGTAAGTAACTGTAAATGTGATATCTGTTATGCATTATATTTCAGATCTTTCAAAGAACTCGAGCTTTCAACCTTGTGCAACTCATCGACTTCATGAGTGAGCGCTTTTCTGGGTTCTACGCACGACGCCTACTCGACTTTGCAAGCAACCGAAAGCAACGCTTGTCAGTCAAGTTTCCACCATACACTGACTATAGCTTATAATCAAAATATCTGATGATGTGTACGATGTTGCTTCCAGCAAGCAAGATGGCACCATGTATACTGTGAACATGGCGACTACCATGTGCACTTGCTTTGCTGGCTCGACCGGCAAATTTTGTAAGCATGCACATAATGTATTAACACAAAGTCAAGATTTTCAATAAAAATTGTGCAATAAAAATATTCATGACCTTTTAAGGACCTGTCAACCTATGTCTACTATAGACTTAAACCATTGGTCATGTTTTTCAAGACCTCTTATGCCCTGTCTCCTCTGATCCTCCACTTTGCAGCCCAGACGACACCTGCCTTAGTAGCTGTTTTTCATGTTGTTTATAATAATTGTTCTCCAATCATTTTAAAGTCATTGAGTTCTTAATGATTGCTGTTATTTTGTGTTTGGTGATGTCAATAAATGGCTACTACCTCATAACCACCATGAACAGCATCAATACTCACAGTGTGTAAAAGCTAGAAAAATGTCTGTCTCTTGGCAAGTAATGCTCAGAATGAATTAAGGCTGTATAGACAGTTTAACATTAATTACATGTGTTCTACCATGGCACTGCAATCATATTATTTTCTCGTATATGGATGCTCGTATAGTTTTCAGGACTTCTCTAAAGCAGATCAATGACAATAAAATAGGAGGAAGAGTAAATTCAAATTTATGGCTTCTTGTTTGACACCTTTTACATGTTTCTGATAAAAATGTTTTGGGTGGGTGATGTTTCTAATTTACTGCAGTTTTATTTCATAAAAGACTGATGTTCTACAGCACCTTTGCCATTGTAGGCCCTTCTATGTAGAATGACCTCGCTTTCCGTGGTAAGATCTTATTGGGGATGAAATCTTCAGCCTTTCGTTGCTTACCGTCTGTCTACCATTGCACTGTGGAAATTCAAACAAATTTATTTAATTTGTCATTAATAACAATTCTCAAAGCAATATTGCATGCATGTACTAGGCATGCAATAATTATTTTTGGAATAATGACTTATTATCTATGGGATCATTGAAGTGGCTTTTTGTCAATGGCTTGTTGGAACGTCGGTTGTTTAATTTAAGCCAAAGCACTGATATAAAATATTTGGATTTGTCTGAAGAAGAGCTAGGCCTATATTGAATTACGGCTGAATGGATAACATTGGGGGTGGGTAATGTAAATCCAGTAGTCTGCCATTGGCCTCTACAATACATAGGTGGGCTGGTGATCTGTAGAGCTATATCCAAAGGCATAGGCTTACATCAACATAAAGAACTTGGAGTTGGGAGAGCAAGCAGATAATCATGAGGGATTATATCAAACTGGAAAAGATATGACTCAAAGAAATGTTTAATATCCATGACTTCATGTATAGGAAGTAAACATGCAGTCACAGGACCCACACATCTGGTGAGCTTACTCACCTGGGACAAGGTCTTCTCTTTATATAGCGGGAATAAA
The DNA here is from genome assembly GCA_949752735.1 of Lumbricus terrestris. NCBI lineage: Eukaryota > Metazoa > Annelida > Clitellata > Crassiclitellata > Lumbricidae > Lumbricus > Lumbricus terrestris. Next base: position 39,988,351 of record OX457047.1, read on the forward strand.
CTACGGCTTTCGACTATACGCCAGAGCTCATTCCCTGTGCAGACAATATACATATAAGCCGATATCTGTTGCCTATGAACACAGGCTTTTTGGTATTTTGAACAATGTGTGGCGTTGCAAAATATGTCATGTGTAAAACACAAGCGGTCAAATTCAGGCGGGCGCAAATGCCCCCCCCCCTCAAATGACGTCCCTGTGTATTAGGGACGAAATTCGCGAAAAAGTTTTAATTTTCACGGTAGCATTTTCTTAAATAATGGCAGTAAATTCACGGGGGAGAAATTGCTCGAATATTTTGGCAAATGTGGCATTTTTGAAAATTTACAGGAATAAATTATAGCGCTATAAGAACCCGGAAAATCAGAGATCGCCCTTTCATTACGTCGATCGCGCACAAATTTGATTAAATGTTACAAAATATCCTTTACTTTGCATTTCTCGTGTGCGATTCGCATAATTATCTATAAAATGCTTAATAAATTTACGATTTATGCTAAATGAGCCGGTTTTATTGGTAAATTACAGGACCATTTATTGCGTTAAGGCGCGTTAAAATACAAATGAGCACAAATACTAGTTCTGCGTTCTATGCTTAGGCCTACTTACTTATAACATTAAATTCAATATATATACGCATATGCAACGAGGCTGTCGATTGGCTATTGTTTCGTTAGCAGTGATTGGTCAAGCCAAAATGTATTGATGATTTACATTTGAAACTCCGCCCCCTTTGATCGAGTGGTCTTCGCTGTATTCCATTTTGTATTCGCGCTGCCTGGACGCCCCTTACCTCTCCAAAAAAAGTGCCTGGACGCCCCTTACCTTTCCAGTCTGTGCTCGCCAATAAGTGGCTGGACGGAGTTCAGATTTTAAAGCAAGTGCATGGACGCCGTCCATGACCGTCCAGGCACACTTTAAGCCCTGGGTTAGTTCAAATGGATGCGGCCTAGAGCGCAGATTGTATTTACTAGGATATTTTATAAATATTGTTATAATCTATTTCTTGTACGCTTGGAATCGGTGGCAACCATTGAGACCTAATGCAAGGACCGTGGGTATAATATGATAAAAAATATAATTGCCAAGAAGTTGGGCGGCAACTAAACGTTGACAACTTGGCAACCAAAAAATGGCGACATTACATTGCCATAGAAATTGCTACTAAATTATTAGTGTAGGTTTCTATGCTAAGATATGAGGAAGTGACCATGTTGACAAATTTTTATTAATATTTATGTAACTGAATCAGTCTGCTGTTTAACGTGATTTAAAGGTGAATTTTATGTTGTTAATCGTTCATGTTTCACCATCGGCAAATAAAAGTATAAGATCTGAAAGTCTGTGCCAGCGTTCTTGTATAATTATGGCTGTTCGTTCACTGTACAGATATAAAAAAATTGGGGTAATTCGAGTAGACCTATTAAAGCTTGACCCAAGGTATGACTTGGTTCCATTTTTAAGCATGAGTAATGTTCATGTTCTTCAGATCAAGACTGCAATTATTTCTGCCCACTTGATGGCAAAAATCAAAACCTCAAAACTTAAACTCCATTTGACGACCAGTAGGCCAACCTAGAAGTAACTTGCCCAAATCAGTCTTTAAGCTGTTTCTCTAAATGTATATAATTAAATTTCCATTTCATTCTTGTTTTGTTCGCATAATTTGCTACTGTTGTGCTACTTTTCACTACTGTATGTATACTGTATTATAATACAGTCCTTGTAAAGGATGAGCATTTGTCTCGTGCTAATAAAGATTACTTATTTACTTTAAGTTACTTATTTATGAAGTGAGTATATATGAACTGTTCCTTGTTGATAATTTATTTTTTATTTATTTATTTTATTTATTTCTTTATTGCCAAAGAAACAAAAAGAACACGTGTACAAGTAGTAGATACAGAAACGGTCTCTGAGCAACAGGAAACCCGGAAAAAGCTAAAAGCTTATATCAACCTGGCCCCTAAATTACATTTACATTTCAGTCAACGATACATGTCACACAGTTGTAAACAAAAAAGTTCTGTTGAGACCATATGAATGTTAGCACTGACCAATATTATACAGCAAAATAGCAACACAATCAGTACAAAATTATAAAACAAAAATTAAATTGAAACACAGGTGCAGTACCTAGCCTAGTAAAAAAAGGAGATATGAAAACAAAATTAAGAAAACAATTGTGGCCATACTATGAAGTCGTATGTAATTTCAAGTAAACCTGTATATTTGAAGGCGTTAATTTTTACTAACGAACTTGACAGAGGTGTAATGCACCGATAATAGAACTTTGTATATTGTATTACCATCTGAAGCAGTTATTGCAAACGTATATATTTAAATGAATTGTGATTTAAACAATTTTAGGCATGTCAAAATTTGGCGAAAGGGCAAAGGATCCTCTATGCTGCTGTGAGTACAGTGACCTGAAGGGCGAAAGAAACCACATCTTGGCATGCTGCTGTGACTGTGAAGCGGTGGACACATTGTGTGATAAGTAAATTCCACAATATTATTTACCAAAAATTTCTGCTAAGAAATTATTGCTTCACTGCCTCGTAGAAGTGGAATCACCCGTAATCATAAACTCCAACGTTTGAAGCGCGGCTCTAAGGCTAAGTGCTACGAATTGTAATCGTTGTGCAGTTTGTCAGATTGAAAAAAGAAGATATTTTACACACACGCATGCACACACATATGTATATTATACACACACGGATCGAGCAGTTTACTTAAGGCACTTGTAACGTAATACTGTACGTTTCTAATTTCAGATTTCTAACCTGTCAGAGCGTTCCAGATGAAACTGTTGACAAGATGTTCATCACGATCGAGGATCGATGTCGCATTCCTTGGTTCGGAGGCGACGGCGCCAAACGAATCTCCCTCGACGTCGCCTTTCCCGTCATCGTCGTTCCAGGCGGACTCCTGCTTGCGACATACGGTCCTCGCTCAACGTTATTCGTTTTCATCTGCTTCCCCGTTCTGCTGCTCGCCTTCTACAGGAACTGGTTGCGGCGACCGCACCGGCCTCGCACGCGTCTATTCATGTCGTGGGGCCTCGTGTCTGTAATTCAAATGTATTACACGTACATTACGGTCGTTGTCGGTTTCCGCGAGATCCTCCTGTGGGAGACGATGCTTCTGACGACTTTCTTTTTCGGAATGCTCTACGCGTTCTATCGGGTGAAGAGGGATCCAGGGGTCATTCCAGTCCGGGGGTTGGAGCCGGAGGATTCTATCGGAGTGGAGGACGGCTCGAGGAGTCAGATCTTTGGGGTTTCCGACGATGCTGACGTATTGGGTAAAGTTTCCAGGGAGGCCGAGCAATTGAAGGCGCCGGTGATAATGGAGTATGAGGTCAGCTGGGTCGATTCGAGAAGTATTAAGGGTAAGTATTAAGGGTGAGTGGTTGGGGTTTGGATTGTTTTGGGTAAACTGCACTGTGTGCAGTGTGGTTGTTTGTCCACAGCTGAGACAACTGAAGCAGCTCAGTGAAGTTTTATGTGGTGCTCAGTATTGAGGCTTTTCGATGGTGTGGGCCCAGTGGTCTGGAATGGACTCCCACAGGAACTACGTCACCTTTCTGGGGCTCTTACGAAAGCATTCTTAAGATTGAACTCAGACACTACTTTTTACCGTGCTAGAGTCGGGAGGGCTTATGAGTAGCCCCTTGATGAGGCGATATAGAAGTTCTTGACTGAATGATTGAATGTATGAATAGAAGTGTAATTTTTCTATATTTGTAGTTGTGTACTGAATTCATCTAGGACCACTACAAGAGTAACTTCTGAGTGATGCTCCAAACTTGACAATACCAAACCTTAATCGAATGTGATGATTTTTGTGTGCTTGTGAATGAGTGACCTACTAGCACATTGCACAGATTACCCTAATAGGCAATTTATTCTAGAGATATGGTGGCAAAGCTTGGGTTGGAATAGCTCTATGCTGCATTCTGTTGCCATATCTTTATGGCTGGCTATACGTTGATGGTTTAGTGTTACATTTCGAGGGCTGGCTCATTCAAGTATTTTGCTGTTGTAGGGAAGCCGTGTGAATTGGGAATCGTTTTGAGAAACGTTTCTTGTAGTGACTTGGATGTGATTGGGAGGTTTCTAAAGAGCTGCAAATCAGTTTTGAAGTGTGCTAGTTCAGAGTATTTTAAGCTTTGTCATTCATCTAAATTGGTGTTTCATTTTGTCCAATTCCACAGATAAACAACTAGAAACGTGGTGCGGTAAATGTCATGTCGTGAAGACTCCAAGATCTGGTCACTGTCCGCTTTGCAGTTCGTGCATACGCCTGAGAGATCATCACTGCATCTGGTCGGCACATTTTCCTCTCTAAGAAGCCACGTTCATTTTTTAATATTTAGTACCGTCCAGTTAATGATCTACCAGTCATAACATGCTTACCGGTAGTTCTCATCTATTATTGTTTACATTTGTATATCACCATTTCAGATGGTCAAATTCACATAATGTGTTGATTGTTGAAGTTATGTATGAACAGTCATGATTCTTTAGTATAGAGAAGATTAGCATATACTTTTAGAAAAACTGTGTTGCTTTATGCTATCTAAAAAGTCACGTCTTATACCAGGTACTATCTAGAAAAGCAACATTACGTTATACTGTCTAAAACGCCATGTTGTCTTATACTGCCTAGAAAGCAACATTGCTTTTTACTGTAAGACATCTTCAGCAGCATTGCCTTTTTACTGTCTAAAAAGCTACATTACTTTATACTTTATATTTTTATGTCTAAAAAATAACATTGCTTAATGCTGCCTAAAAAAGCAACCTCGCCTTATGCTGCCTAAAAAAGCAACCTCGCTTTATGCTGCCTAAAAAAAGCAACATTGCCATACAGTGTGTGGAAAAGCAACATTGCTTTATACTATCTAAAAAGGCAGCATTGCCTTATTTCAATTTGGTTACAGTGCTTCCTTGATTTGATTTTGAAAGGATAGACACGTGTGTCGGTCAGTCGAACCATCTGGCTTTTCTTGCTGCCTTATGTCTCTGCATTCTGAGTGGCGCCTACGGTGCGCACCTCACAATAACAACCGTCTGCACACCTGAGATGTACCTGGATTGGTTCCTGTGGCCCTCCGACTGTAGATTTGTCTACAATGATTTTCCGTAAGTGCCTGAGCAGTAGGGTGTGTGTGTGTGCTTGTTTTTAGCCTGAACTGCGATGGCAGTGATTACAAGCGCATGATGTGGAAACATGCTATGTAAATATGCAATGCGGTACATAAATATTTGCATATATTTACATTGTATATAATTATTTGGTTAGAACTTAGAATTAATATAATGTGATGTATTGGTACACATTGCCACCAAATGACTGACCAAGGGAACTGATGACGATGATGATGATGATGATGATGATGGGTATGATGACTTTCCTTGTGATTTTATCACAGCGTGTGAGAAAGTTGTTTATTGTGAAGTCACAATCAAGACCATTGTAACCCATTGAAGAGGCCAAGTCAAAGTTCGATCAATCGAAGAGACCTGAAGCCAGACTTCTGAGATGACATATTTGACTACCTGGTTGTAGAAGTCAATACTTGTGCTTCACTCTTTGTCATATTTTTAGAGAACATTTACTGATTCAACAACATTTTTATTGCACAACCAGGAAAACAGCATTTACAACTTTGTGCTATGGTAAATGACTAATGGGTTGCAGAAAACGTCAATTGACATGGTTAACAGTTGCTATCGTTTAGAAATTTGAGGGTTTGTTCTTTTAAACCGGGTTGATTAGTTGAAGTAATTAATTAGTGATTTCCTGCGTATGATATGGTCAAGCATTAGCAAGGATGGTTATTCTAATGACCAGTGGACCAGATTTTTTACACCTGTGATGTGAGATATAGAACATTGTGGGTTTGCCTAGTATGTATGTAAATCCAGCCAGAAAAGATACAACCGGAGGGGTAATAGCAGGGGGGGGTAATATCCTATGGGATAAGGATCGGGATTAATGGCAGAGGGTAATACCCTGTTCCCGATATGGTATTGTGGGTTTGCATAGTTGCACTGCAGACTGTTGATACAAGATATAATGTTGTCAATTATTTGCCTTACGTTGTCTGATACGTTGTCTTCCTGCAGGACTGCGCTGTCGTTTGTCAGTGCGTGCTACGCATACATTTCCGTTGCTGGTCTTTCATTTGTCCTCCTTCAGCAGCTCGTTCTCATCAGCCAAAACGTGACGCTGCAGGAGCTGCACAACGCGCAGCTGCGTGGTTGGACTCGATTCCTGTTCTATGCGAAGAACAACGTCAACAACCGTGGCTTCCTGCGCAACTGGAGCGACTTTGTAAGCGGGATGCGACGCGAAAGATATCTTCAGACGTCGGCGAATGTGTGATGTTGTTGTTTTTTTAGCATCTATCTGAATTTTCGTTGTGTTGCATCCAGTGGTTAAATTTCACATCTTGAAATTTTTGGGGATTTATAACCTGCGTCTTTCTGGCTTACCTTTAAGGTCCATATACATTATGCATGTATATGGTGGGGGAGTGGCTATTGGATACGGACTAGTTTGCATATGGGTGCGTATGGCATAAAGGGTTTTGACGAAATGTGTACGTATGCGCATGTCTATTTGAGATGTCCAGATTCGCTTATTTATAACTGTGTTATCCTATAGTCGTCCGATGGCATTTTAAAATTGTTACATTGCTATTAAATTCTGTTCAGATCTAAACAGGAAACGTAACAGATAACAAATTTCAAGCTAACGAATATGATGTTTAACGAAGTTGCCTACGGAAAAATTGTCTTGGTGGACATGACTTAAGCTGAGTAACTTTTAAAAGGAGGGTAAAGTAGCGTATTTGTACATATGCATGGGGTTAGGGGTTCACAAAATGTACGAGGTGCTGCACAATTTTTAGACATATACTGTAATATATGGATGGTCGCTAACCGATTCTCGCTATTTGGATATAACGAAGAAATGTGTGAAACGTGATGCATACCGTCGATTATTATTGCAGCCTTAGATATAAAATATTAATATATTTAGATGTATTTATGTGTGATTGGTCTCATCTTTTGGTGGTGCATCTCAGAGCAGAGGCACCTTTGATCATCTATTAGTCATTTGCAGTGTTCCAAGGATCTATCTTCAGACCATTACTATTCATCCTGTACAAAAATGGCCTCCAATCAGTTATGGATTTAAATTCAATAATATAGGCAGACGTTTGTATGTATTTGCATGTTAAAAATATTTTTGCAACAGACGTAACTTCAAATGTTATTGGAGGAAAGCTAAACTTGAATCTAAATCTTGTAAGCGAATTCCTTTTCTCTTTTACTATTGAAAGTAATACTATATTGTGGAATTGTATCGTAATATAAAGGATGTTTCATATCTCAGATTTATCTCTATTTAACCAGTGGCTGCCGCGACAAATAATATTTACGGTGTAAATGGTTGTATTAGTTTTCATTTCAATTAATGTTAATAGCCAAGTGTTCTGGTTTTGCCAGCCACCGGGTATTGTTGATGTCAAGTTTTAAGTAAGTTATTACACACGACTATGCTTTTTGGTGATGTTTGTTGCAGTTTACATGAGGCAAAATCATGATTGAAAACACTACATCTCAAGCGTTTTGTACAGAAAGCCTCCCTATGCTAATTAATTATGACAAATCTAATTTCATCAGCCTAGCATACAGACGTAAAATAATTCTTTTAAAAATTATTTATGTTATTTTCTAAACTCTTCCTAAGATAAATTCAATGGACGTGGACAATCAATCTTAAGTAGGCTATATATATTCCTTTTGATTAACTGCTTTTGTATCCGATAGCGGTGTGTCTATCAGTTTTTTGTTACTAATTAAGTGAATATAATAATAATTGAAAATCTGTCCTGACAAATCTTCAATCAATTGTGTTGTAAATCAGTGAAGGGTTTAATCTCGTACATGTATAGTCAGGTGTATCAAATTTACCGCTTGCTGTTGGTGTTTTGTGGAAGTGTGTGCACTGTGCAAGTGCCCCATCTCTGTTTCACGCTGCTGTTTCACTGTTTTGCACGTTTCTGATCTGAACTTGAAAGATATAGTTATGCGTTGGCGAATTCTGAAGCTTTGCAATAAAAAGAATTGTTAAGATTCAATTTTGTAGGAGGTCTTTATATCGCTACATTGAGACTCTCTAAATGAGTTATTGCTTTGTATAAACTGGCTTTTGTTTTTATATAAAGCTTGTATTACTGGCAAGCATTTCTGTATTCATGTGCAATTGTACATATGCAGTGTATTTATGTAGTGCATGAATTGCGTTTTATGTATACGTGCATACAATGCATGTATACCAGGATGGCAAACATTTTGTGGCATGCATGCCAAAATAATTTTGAAAAGACCCATTGTGCCCCTCAGAATTTTGCAGATTATATAATAATTTTTCTCATAGATGCTTTAATTGACAAAGCATAGCAATGTAATTAACTAAAAGACATCATGTAAAATGTGCTTTCAGAAAAAGTGTTAAACCAAAGTCCTTGATAAAAGAAAATGCAGATGCCTAGTGATTGTTTGTTTGAAATTTTGAAGTTCTGGGACGGTCTCTCTCTCTCTCACTCTCTCTCTCTCTCTCTCTCTGATTTCCACATGCCTAAGAGAAAATTCGTACACATGCCACTTTGGGCATATGTGCCACCAATTGTGTGTTACCCACTTCTTTTCGTGTCTCCAGTCATTCTTTTTTCTCCAAACGAAAGGATCATTCAACGTTTAGACATTTCTTTCAACTTGCATGCCCAGCGTAGCATGGCCTTTGGTTTCTCTGATCTGTCTGATACTTACAGGCTTTTAAAATGATTTGTGAGTATTGCGATTGAGATTTCACTCTGAGCAACCAGCGCCATTTGATGTCTTCGAGATCATGATAGCGACGCTATTGAGGTCATCAAAAGATTACGAGCCGTGTAATATGAAGACAGTCAGAGATGACGATTTTTGCCGAAATTCTGACGGATATTTATTTTCGTCTATGGGAAGTTTTATGTCATTAAATTTCTTAAGAGATACACTTTGCTTTTGTTTTTCCGTTCAGATGTTTAATGCTCAGTCTGATAAATTTGTGACATTGTGGATCATAGCAGTTGCTGTGGTTTGGCAGTTGAATGCAACTTGTTACGCAAGTGAGGTATGGTATTTCTCTTCTCTGGTCATCTCACGTTTTATATTCTTGCACTTTATGTTCTAATATGTTCAATGTTTTACTTGTGACTAGATTTGATAGTGTATGCTTGCCCTACGCTAGTGGCACAGTGTCATCAGGACATTTCTGTGTCAATAGTTGCGATTAGAATATTGTTTACTAATTTCTTAGCCGTAGTGCGTTTTGTACGTGTGTACGATAGTGCACTTTGATTTGTCTGTAGAATTTATCATGTGGCATTATATTCTCGCCTGTCAAGTAGACTCTGGCAACACTATACAAGTGGCTCTGATATGATTAAGAGGTACTTACTGGTGGAAACTAGATATCGTTGTATCCCTTCTCTCCAAATAGAGGGAAATTGGTTCCACACAGTGCTCTTTTCAGTTGGAATGGCGCACCAGGATCTTTTTCAGCTATTAAAAATAATTTGTAAATTAAATTCTCCATTAAAAATTATGTAATTATTTCAATTTGTTGTTTTCAGTGTTTATTGATATTAACTTAATAAAATTAAAATCTTAGCATAGCCTATAGATGCCCCTATTATTGTTCTGAATTTGTTCAGCTCTGGAACCTTTTTCTACTAACCACTAGTTGCACTGGATGATATTGTTCATTTCTTAATTGGTAAAAATATTTGAGGTACTCATTAAAGCACCCAGCAATCATGTTTATTTAATTGCTGAAAATATTGAGGTGGCTTAGAGCATGGACGAAACCGGGTGCCTCATTTGTACGGTGGCGGGGTTCAGCTAATGGTTGCCTTATAAGAGCCTGTGGTGATGGTCAGATGTTATATGAAGAATAAGTGATTATGATTATCACATATATTACTTATTAATTTCTCTACTTTGCATCTGTTATATATAGACACTAAGTTGAATTCCGCTGAGAGCAAATTTTATACTGTGATTGTCTGCGTGTTGTATGGAACTGTCCAGGATTGCATTGAATTTGTATTCGGGTTAAGAAAAGGTGTGTGCTTACTGCTTAGTGAGCGTCTTCATAGTTCATTCGTTTATTTATAGAGATGATCGCAACAGAAGCTTGATTGAAGTGGAGGTTGACTTTTAGAGAACGATGATATTCTCTGAGCTTGGTTGGCTGTTCTTTCCTTCTTCTTCTCTGAACGACCTTGGAAATGATTGGATTGCGGATCTCTTTGCTCTTGAAGTTGATTTCGTTTTATATATATTTATGCCCAGTGGCGTAGACAAGGGGGTTTCGGGGGTTAAACCCCCCCATTGGCCTAGGGAAAAAGTTTTTTTAAAGGTTATTTATCCACTTAAATAAGAAAAACAAAACAATTGCTTGTAGTAACAATTGTTTTTCTTACTTTATTCCCTTTGTTACTTTATCCCCTTTTTATTTACTGTAATACTGTTGGGTTGGTGTCAGAAAGGGCATCCGGCCAGGCCATAAAACCCCCCAAAACCCCCCCCCCCCCCATTAAAAATTCCTGGCTACGTCACTGTATATGCCACTTGCCTTTTGACGATTTGACACTATTTTAAAGAAAAAATCTTATCGGGCACTTTGTACGCCTACTTCGAATGGATAGACTCTGTGGCATCGGCTATACCTAACCAATGAACTTGCGATTCTTCGAACACATCACCATCGTGAAGCGAGCGTCAGTAGCGCTCCTATAGTAGCTGCTAATAACTGGCAGGCCGTTTTTGGCTTGTCCTGATTCAACGAAAGTAGGCTAAATCAACATCAACTGTCTTTTTTAACATCAATAGCATGGCGGATGGACACTACCAACTCATGACTGTCGCTACTTTATTACATTACTATTATTAAACTTTATTATTCTGTGTTTTTATTTTACATCTGACCTGTAACCTGGTGCGCTATATGTCACCTGGACGTGTCTTCCTTTGAAATTAAACGAATATATACTAGGCCTACTTAAGAGGCAGAGGATGAGGTGTAAGAGAAAGTGCAGTGGAAGGAAGATGAGGTGGAAGAGGTGGAACAGTTGGAGAAGGAAGAGAACGACTGTGCTGCATTGATTTTTCACCTGACGTATGGCAGTTAATAGTAAACCGGAAAGGCTGGACATTGGCGATAGGTAAAGACCGTAAAGAGATTGGACGGTTGCGTGATAAGAAACAACTCATTAGACGGATAATGACGGCGACATATAATTAATTATCAAACCACAGAGGACGAATGTCCTCTCATGTCATCGTATCTTTCAGTCTATCGACTCTATCCCCAATGCAGTCTGCCTACCTGATCCATTCTGCCCGCTTGCCTAGCAGTCTTGACCTATCGTTAGGTCTGTATTCGTCTGCTTAATGAATGCGATCTGTCTGCCTGCCTGCCTGCCTGCCTGTCTGTCTGTCTGTCTGTCTGTCTGTCTGTCTGTCTGTCTGTCTGTTTGCATCATACGACCTATTGTAAAAGCTACTGTTGAAAGGCACTCACTAGAACCAATTTCGCATAACACGATTTCTTTCATGCCACCTATATGGGCCTGTCCATAAATTACGTGTGCAAGGATCGAGGGAAGGTTATACCAGATTCAAAGATTTGCGGACGGGTGCGTATACGGCTGGGAAGGCAGGGTTTAAAGTGGGTGGGAACGGTGTTCCCACTGCTCTCGAAATTCTTGGCTTGCGTTAATTCCCACTGCTCATCATGAAGGAACTCTAAAACTCCTGCATTTCAATAAAATTCTTCATCAGCGTTCCCACTGCTCATATTTGGCGTTCCCACTGCTCACTCAAACCACTTTAACCACTGTGGGAAGGGTGTCGTTAAAATGTACGTATAGGCCTACGCAAGATAAATTTCTAATTACAACGTCCACATTAGCCTATTCATAACTCTGTATTATCATTTTAGTCGTCAGATGGCAATTGATTACATTATCAATTAATCAGTCATCACACGAATTAACATAGCCCCTTCTAAATCGCTATTCAGAGACGCTCCCAGGGGGTATCCAGGGGGTCCAATCCGTGAGAACTATTCTAATAGGCCTAGTTCATGCGAAAAACTAACCGAACGTAACAGTCATTTACTATATTATACAAAACAAGTCTAAATAATCAACTTAGGTCTACTCAATTTAGACAAGAAAAAGATAACCGTCTAAATCGTGAGATCTGGACAGTTGTTATGATAGATGGAGTGAAATTGTCTTATATTTTCTTATTAGTCTTGGTGATCTATAAAATTCTATATCACAGCTGTCGTAATCTCTGTTGTTTCTGATTATCGGTGGAACGATTCGATTCCGACCATTAATGGAAAAAATTCCTACTTACGAGAAAAGAATCATTAATGAGAAAACAAAAAGTCAATTTGATGGCTTGCTGAACTCTACCGACTGGTCAGAAGTATTCCATGCATGTGAGCAAGGAGACCCATCCTCTGCTTATGAAACATTTATTGAAAAATATAAATCAGCATATGAACATTCTTTCCCAAAAACAAATTATTCGTCGAAAACAAGATTGAAAATTAAACAGCCTTGGATGACACAAGCGCTGCTAAAATCCTGTAGAAAGAAATCGCATCTATATAAAAAATACATAAAAAACCCAACACAGGAAAATAAGTCTAGCTTCATAGCCTATCGAAATAAATTTTAAAAAATACGAAAAGCAACTGAGCGTCATTATTATATGGGAAAATTTCTGGAATGTGAAAATGACTTGAATAAAACCTGGAAAGTAATTAAAATGCTTCTACATGGAAACAGAAACTCTGAGATGCCAGATAGCTTTCTTATCAATAATGTAGAAATTAAAGATAAGCACCTTATTGCTTGCAAATTTAGCCTAATGAATTCTTTACAGAAATTGGACCGAAGTTGGCCGCAAAAATTCCTGACACTAATGCATCTTTTCTTGATTACTTGAAAGACCGATCTACTTCTTCTATTGGGATAGAATTAACATCACCAGCTGAAATAATATCGATTGCCTATGAACTCCGAACCACTCACAGTAGAGGGCCAGATGAGATTGACCCCCAGTTAGCCAAATATGTCATAGAAGCTATTTCAATTCCTCTGACAGAAATAATAAATTGCTCCATTGTTAGTGGAATAACTGGAATTGTTCCTAATAGTTTGAAAATTGCCAAAATAATTCCCATCTTTAAGGCCGGAGATAGGAATCAATTAAGTAACTATCGACCAATATCTATCTTGCCATATTTCTCCAAGTTTTTTGAAAAGATTATTTACCGAAGAATAATGACATATCTAACAGTAAAGAATATATTGTACACAAGTCAGTATGGCTTTCGAACAGGCCACTCTACATACATGGCCGTAATGGAAATGTATGATAAAATCTCTGAAGCCAAGGAGGAAAACCACTTTTCTATGGGTGTCTTCTTTGACTTATCTAAAGCATTTGACACGGTGAATCATAAAATTCTGATAAGCAAACTTGAACATTATGGCATAAGAGGTGTATGTCTTGATTGGCTTATAGATTACTTAAGAAATAGAAAGCAGAGTGTCTTATATAACGGGAACATTTCACATGAAACTGATGTTACTTGTGGTGTGCCACAAGGTTCCGTACTGGGTCCACTTTTGTTCCTAATATATGTGAATGATATTTCGAACAGCTCGTCATTACTCAGCTTTGTCATGTTTGCTGATGACACCAATGTGTTTATGTCAGATAAAGTTATTGAAGTCTTGGTTAAAAAAATTAATGCCGAATTAAAACTTGTAGGCGATTGGTTCAAAGCCAACAAATTATCGCTGAACCTTGAGAAGACGAATTTTATTTTGTTCTGCTCTAAAATTAAACTTAGAACAGCAACAAATTGCAATATATCAATTAAAATAGATGAACAATGTATTTGTAGGGTATCATCAACCAAATTTTTGGGTGTTCACATTGATGAACAATTAACATGGAGGGAGCATACAAACTCTATATCCAAAAAGATATCAAAAAATATAGGCATAATCTCTCGTGTTCGACACCTTATGCCGCGAGATATACTTGTGAATTTATATTACTCTTTGATATACCCTTATATGTCATATTGTAATATTACGTGGGCTTCCACATACCACATTCGTTTAACTATTTTGACAACCCTACAAAAGCGAGCTGTTCGAATTATATGCAATGCACCTTTTAGAGCCCACACACAACCATTATTCAGTGATTTGAAAATTCTGCCTTTTGACTACATTAATAAACTACAAATTGGAGTATTTATGTATAAACTTCACAGAAATCTAATCATAACAAGCTTCAACCACTGGTTTTGTAAAAATTCAGACGTTCATGGACATTATACACGATCTGTAAATAGATACCACCAAAGAAGTGTTCGTACCACTACCGGACTGCATAGTATTAGAATATGTGGACCGTCGATGTGGAATTCTCTGCCTATTGATCTTACTTGTATAACTACAATGTACCAATTCAAATACAAATTGAAATTATTTCTTTTGGATACTATTGCATAATTGCACAAAATGGTTTTGTTTTGAAGTGCACTACCTACACGTGCACTGTTGTATTCTCTTAACTGTTGTGTTTTTAGTTTTTTTTAGCTTAGTTTAGTTTAGTTTAGTCTGTTTGTTATTTCGTTTTCTCCACTTGTTTAAGTTGCATAACTTACATTCAATGCATTTCGATAAAGTTGTAAAATGGAAGAGATTGTTTTAAACCTTGATCATATACAACTGTCTATACACATATACTGTTATGCAGAAAGTTGATGATAGATTGATTCTTCGTGTAATTAGGGCAACCCTGTTAGCGGAACCTTACGTTCCTTTGGGCTTAACCCTTTGACATCTATGCATGTGACATTTTCAACTACTGTTTGTTTGTGCTATACTGTATGTATACATATACATGATGATCAATAAAGTATATTGATTGATTGATTCCCTATCATGGTGAGAAGTCCCAAGGATCCTTCTAGAATCTAGAGTATCGGCAGCATTCGACAGGTGGCGCTTCTCTTGGCTGGAACAACCATCTGAAACAGCTGTTCGTTTGTGCTTTTATAACGCAGAAGTAAGAATTTGTTCTGAAAATTTATGTAGCAGCTTTCCAAATCGAGTCACACTTCATCTAGAGGAAGAGGACGACTTGGATTGGTGGTAGTGTGTTCTAACATTAACATTTCATCATAATTTGTAAGTGTCTAGAGCTTGGTGGTGGATGTGGCGACACTCCTGTGATGGAGCAAGGAGGTGAGGGTTCTGTGGTGGAGTACGGAGGTGTGGGTTCTGTGGTGGAGTACGGAGGTGTGGGTTCTGTGGTGGAGTACGGAGGTGTGGGTTCTGTGGTGGATTACGGAGGTGTGGGTTCTGTAATGGAGTACATGAGCGAGGGACTGGATCTTGGTGGTGAATGTGGTGACACTCCTGTGATGGAGGGGTGGGTTCGTTGGTGGAGTGTGCAGGTAAGTGTCTAGATCCTGGTGGTGAAGTGGTGAATAGGTCTGTTATTATCTGTTTCTTTCGCTGTTTTTGTCTGTCTACTTATTCATATTCTTTAATATTATCGAGGATTTACATCTGAACTGTTTGTTGTTGATGTCAAATAACTCTAACACCTAAGGCCATGCCTTTCTTTCGTTCACTTACTCACTCGAGCATTCTCCGAATTAGACCTATTTGCTGGTGCATCCGACAAATCTTCGCTGTCTCCTGCTCTTTCTACATTTTACTACACTGTACTCCAGGCCCTATAGACCTGCTATAGGCTTATGCTCTATAGTAATTGTACATATGTCTTTTCTCATTTCCGTGAATGTGAATCTTTATCTTGCATTCCCATCCAATGAAAGGTAAATTTACTCAGATTGAGAATATTTCTAAAATTGAAATTTCTCTGGGATAAACATACTACCAATGAAACTGGTCATAGATTGAGTATTCGTGACTTTAGCTTTTAATATTCGTAAATATTCGTGAATATTAAGATTTTTTAATATTCGTAAATATTCGCAAATATTCGTTAACGAATTAAGATGAACGATCGAAACCGCAATGTTACTCGGTATTAAGCAGTTTAAACTTCTGTATGTCTCTACGACAATCACTCGCATCCAGGTCAAGGCTGAATTAAAATATGCAATGCGCTTAATATGCTGAGATCGGGATAATGTTTGCTTGTAATCTGGTACTATTATTTCCTGCGTTGGCATTTACATTTACTCATCCTGCTACACTAATATAAAACTACTTTATCAATTTGCAGTTACTATTATAGTCAGTCAAAGTAAATTTAGCCTATTATAGGCCTGCTATTGCTGCTACTTGCCAACTGCCATCGGTGGCTTTGCCTCTTTCAGTTGGGGAGGTTGGTCAGAAGTCAGACAAGGTGACTAACATTAAGTATCGAATGTGATATGAATGCCGCATGGCCATATTGCCCAGACCCAGCAGAGACCTTGAAGTTTTTAACAATAAATCTATTAAAGTTATTGTCACTTATAATACTGATATAGGCCTACGCGTAGGCTAACTCAATTTTGTGTAATTCCTTCAGTAAAAGTTAAACATATTCATAAATAACAAAATAATAATTAAGAATAAAGAATTTCTTGAAAGAACATATTATTTTACGAATATAATATTCGTTGGCAGTTTTGATATTCGTTAATATTCGTGAATATTTGAAAATCTTAATATTCGTAATATGCGAATACTCAATCTATGAAACTGGTGATGAAATTCAACTGCCTCATGAGCACTGACTTGATCGGTCTACGGAGACCCTTGCCAACACCTCCTCGTGGTGGTCTCTGGTCGTGTGGTGTTACCAGCTGGCCATTGTTTAATCTAGTTCCCCTGCATGCTGTGGGGGGGAATTCGGGTTTCAGAGTGAGCGGGAAAACGTTCATTTTGGGCGGACGGCAACCGGTCGTTGAGCTACCGAGATACTATGTGATCGCCCATTTTTTATGACGGCCTTTTATTTCGTCTTTTTGCTGGAAATCCCAGAAAACATTACCATTTTTCGCTACTAAAAAACCTATGACTGTTTAGTCTAAGTGGGGGAGGGAATTCTTGCACATTTAGTTTTTTCCGGGGTGAAATGATCATGTGTATTTACATGTGTAGGCCTACAACACTTTGTGAGTTGTTTGAGGTGGAATTCGTTCCCGGGGTACTCCTCCTCCCAGACGTCTAGATTAAACACTGCCAGCTGGTTGACTGCATGGCAAAGATTGGCAGCTGTACGTTAATATTATCAAATTGTCATATTGTCAGTGAATATTTATTATCATATTGTCAGTGAATAATTATTATCATATTGCCAGTGAATAATTATCATATTGTCAGTGAATTGTTTGTATTGTTGTTGTTATATGGAAAGCTAGCTGGGGCACAGGGCAACACCCGGGAATTTTAGGATTCGGCCGTTCCCGGCCAGCCCCTCCCTCCTCCCTCCCTCCCGAAAAAATTCTTACCCACCCTCTCACCCCACCCTCACCACACCCCACCACACTCTGACCTCGACTGGTACGCGACTTGTGAATTTTTTTCAGAAAAAATTCTTTCCCCGCCCACCCCCACTCTCCCCCACACCCCACGACACCTCACCACACTCCGACGTACACCGGTACGCCACCCGTGAAATTTTGCTTTTCGGGAAAAATTTTCTTTCCCCACCCCTTCCAACCCCATCCCCTCCCACACGACATCATACCACACTCCGACCTCCACCGGTACACCACCCGTGAAATTTTTCTCCCCTCACCAAACACACACCTCGGCCGGCTGAGGTGTGTGTTTGGTGGAGGCGACGTGGCCCGTGTAAAAATCTGTGTAGGCCAAAGCTCGAGGGTACGTACCATACGTATTCTATTTTTTGAAAGGTACGTACGTATTTTAACGTACCCTATTTTAGGGTACGTAAACAATAAATAAAACACGTTAACCACGTCATTGCTCATTATAAGAATGTTCAATTTAATTTAAGCAAACACTCACCACCCAGTATACGGCGTAGTAAATTGCTGCAATGCTATATTGTAGGTCTATGTTTATCCAGCATACATTGCACTTAATGCACTAATGTCAATCGGTCGTCTCAGTTCTGCTGCAGCACTTCAAAGATGTGTTCTTGTGCGATTGCCAGATCTAACCCAAAACTGCTTGTCGAAAAAATTGCATTCAATCAAATAATTGTTTTTCGCATTTTTCAAAACTTTCACGTGCGTCCATTCCTTCCCAGGTTCTCTGGCCATGGCTGACTCGCTGACTGATGCGTAGACTATATAGATATAGCCTACTGCAACTTTCGAATTAGGCTACACGAATTTGCAAACCAGCGACGTGTACTTAGCTCTCATCAGAAAGACAGTACAATTTGCATTAAATTAATTATAACCAAAGAATTTATCAAATTAAATGTACTGCTACGCTACCGGTTTCAATGACGCATAGGCTATATGTATACAGTTGATGTCAGATTATACGTTGGCTATGGGTCGCTGAGTAAACCATGCATAAATAAAATTTTCGTGTATGGTACGTACCATACGCGTATTCTATTTTTTGAAAGGTACGTACGTATTTTAACGTATTCTATTTTAGGGTACGCGTACCCTCGAGCTTTGGTGTAGGCCTAGTTGCAACGTTTCAGGTGAATAAGTGTGAAAGTATGCATGGCAACGGCTGAAAAAGTAGTGAAAATGAGGGGTTTTGCCTCCCCCACCCTTGTCCCCATGGTGGCAGAGATTCGCCGACCCCCCAATGACGTGCTCCGGGTCAACCCCGACCCCCCCTGCAAAGGATTTGGGTCGATTGCTTCAAAAACTGTGGCCGTTCATAGCTAACAAACAAAAACACACACAGACTTGCTGAAATATATAAGATGGATATCAATTAGCCTATAGTCCTATACCAACAGAGCTATGGGACTACATAAAGGCATTTCTACAGATACCTAGACATTGGGCACACGCTTAGAGGAGATTCTCTCCATTTTCCTCTCTGTCGAGGGGAAAATGGAGGGAAACGAACAAGAGGAAGACCAAGACAAATGATGCTTGACTGGATGGTGGAGGTCGGAGACCAACAACTCAGAGGATAAGGCGCAACGGCGCTTAGATGAGACAAACATTTATAAGGGCTCACAGACAAACAGGTTGTCTACCAAGTGAACAGATAGATCTATACATTATCGAAGCAGACATTATCGAGACATGACAGATGACACAGACCGGCATATTATATAGAAACCCCAAAAGACCGACAGATACACATACTCACATACAGAGTACAGACATATGCACAACAACAGACATACAGAGATATTATTATACACAGACATACTCAGACTGTATACCGCCAAGCACATCCTAAACATCCGCAAAGCATATAATTATGTGACTATTAATCACACCTGTCATGAAAATCACATGCATTTGCAGACATATAGGGCCTGTGTGTGTGTGTGTGTGTGTGTGTGTGTGTGTGTGTGTGTGTGTGTGTGTGTGTGTGTGGGTGTGTGGGTGTGTGCGGGTGTGTGTGTGTGTGATATACATATATATAATATGCAATAAGTGGTGTATATATATGTATATTATATTGAGCAATATAATTATTTGGTCGGTAATTCCGAGTATAAGACAGGTGAATATTATATCCATCCATATATACACGCAGACGGTCAATGACGATCCATTCATCCATCTGTCCATCCATCTATCCATCATCCATCAGTCACCGCGGCTGTTGCTGATTCTCTCATCGTCCACACTCCACAGCATGCAGGCATGCAGCGCTGGATGGCTTTGTGAAACATTTCAAGACATCCAGCATGCTAATTCGACGTTATTAATAATGAAAGCCTGCATGGACGACGCTGGCGCGTGCAGGTGCGCGCATGCGTGCGTGCGTGTGTCTATGTTTGTGCGTGTGCGTATGTATATATATATATATGTATGTATGTATGTATGTATGTATGTATGTATGTATGTATGTCGGTGTGTATGGGTGTGTGCACTTGTTTGTCTGTGTTTTTGTTTAGTGTGTGCAAGAGTATGTGCTTGTATGTGTGTGTGTGTGTTTGCGCGTGTGTGTGTTTGCGCGTGTGTGTGTGCGCGCGCGTGGATGTTTGTACGTATGGTTGCCTGTGTTTTGCTTAGTGCGTCCGTGTATGTATGTATGTGTGTGTGTGTGTGTGTGTGTGTGTGTGTGTGTGTGTGTGTGTGTGTGTGTGTGTGTGTGTGTACGTATGCGTGTGTCCGCGTTCACTGCTTGTGGGCATAATCTCGTAGACCGGGGCTGTCTAAGCCCTGAGTAGGCTTGTAGCAAAACCGCATCTCATGGCCTTCATTCGTGCCGGGTAATTATGGGCTATTTTTATAATAGGAATTGGCGGCGCCTTGACACATCGGGCAGTGGGAAAATGACAACATTGTGTAGCCTATGACACACCAACACCACTTCGGTTTCATGCATTTTAAATGTGTATGTGGGCAAGTGTGCAAGTGTGCGTGTGAAATTATAGGTTGATGGGTAATAATTAGCCTTTAGGTTATTAATGACTGAAAAATGCCACGAAGTAGGCTGAGTAGGCATGATGTATGAAGTAGCGATAAAAATACCAATAAACGCCAATAAATAAATAAATCGAATATAATCATTCCAATGATTTTTATATTCTTCGGTGATTTTCATATCCTAGGATCAACGTATCAAAATAGGCTATATAAAACTGGACACAGGCAGAAAAAATAGATTAAATAGATTTTTTCTGACTCCATAGATAATCTTCTCTCTCCAAAACTGAATTTATTTTTATAGACCTGCGTGAGCCACTCAAGAAAATCCAAGATCCTTCAATATCCATCAACCTTGACTCTGCATCCACCCGCACATTTACTCCAAATTCTCCTGTCAGAAACCTAGGTGTTATTTTCGATCAAAACTTGAGCTTCTCTTATCACATCACCCATCTCTCACGCTCTTGCTTCATGTATATCCGCGACCTTCGCAGAATCCGCCCTATGCTTGACTTCAAAACTGCATCCACAATCTATAGTTCATGCGAAACTTGACTACTGCAACTCTCTCTCTTCCTAAACATTGATATCACTCAAATAAACCGCCTCCAAGCTATCCAGAGTGCCCTTGCCCGTGCTGTCACTAAAACCCCCAAACGTCACCACATCACTCCTGTTCTGAAATCACTTCACTGGCTCAAAATACCTGAACGCATCGAATACAAAGTCCTCTCACTCACTTACAATACACTTCAATCATCCCAGCCGTTCTACCTTCGTCAATTGTTCACCATCCAGCCACTTCGTTCAACACGCTCCTCATCCTCCATTACACTGCTTCGCCCTCCCATCACTTCATCACTGAAATTCGCAAACTGCTCCATAGCCATTGCCGTTCCACCTCTTTGGAACAAACTTCCGCCAGCACTACGTCAAACATCCGACCCATCATACGAACTCACCAAAACTCCACCACAGGTCTTTCACTCAAAACTGAAAACATTGCTCTTTTACAAATCCTATCCTGATTCTTCCTCTTCTCCTCACTTCCCTCGTCATTTCAACTCTAAACATCACCCACCTTAGCCGTCCATCTACTCTCCGGACTTGACCCGCTGCCTATCGATTTTGTTTTGATTAAGCGCCTGTGAATAAGCTGGTTCCCGCGACTTGGCTTTTGTGGGCGCTGTAGAAGTCTCGAGATTACGGTTACGAGATAGACCCAACTGTAGAAATGAATACTTATAAGGTCAATATGAGAATTCTGGAAAAATAACTAATAATATAATAAATAATAATAATAATAGGTCACATGAATCTCGTGCCAGTACGGTATTCGGACGGTGACCCTAAGCGGAGTAGCGCCCATTCAAACTGGCAGCGATGGTGAGGGATCGGATCCCCACTTGATAACGGGGAGCAGGGTCGAGGCCATAATATCATACAGCCGCTATATAAACTCGATAACATTTGAGCTTATACCCTTATAGGCATTGCCCCGCAGATCAACCGGAAACACCTGGCGCAGAATAAATGCGACATTAGCTAACCTCCCATTCCTCGCATACCTTGGACAGGACTGACCACAAAGGGGAGTCACTCACCCATCCCTCGGCCAGTCAATTGTTGCCCCTATTCATTGGGGTCATTATCATCGGCTAATGTCTACGTGGGTCGATCTATTAGAATCGTCGATTCCATGGAAGGCTATTTAGAAATAAAAATATCGGCACCTACATGTTATCACTGCCTTCAGTCTGGCATCCTTATGGCACCTATACAGCTCCACGGTCCACGGCCCGCTTGTTTCGGTCACGGGGGAACGATTACTGCACTTAACCCGGTTTATGGTGGCCCTGATGGCAGGGACCCATTGGGCGTCCATGGAGCTGTAGCTGGGTTATTGTGCACAGGGCGTGACTGACATCTAGTGTCACAGGAGAATTGGGATTCATCTCAGCCGACATGTTCTATGAAGCGTGGTCGATCCAACCCCTAACAGACTTTTGTGGTTCATGGACTGCTTTCAGATAGAACTGGGACGTGAAACTATTGGGCCACGCAAACCTACGACATAGCCTATTCTGGCTGACCATAATGCATTATGCACCGAGCCATTCTTACTTCGTTTGTTATCTACATTTGCAATTACACAGTTAATTGATTGCATTAATTTGGTTATTCTTAATTAGGCCTGTGCAGTTTATTAATTACATCTGTTTTGCTATTTTTAATCACAGAGTTGATGTCATTTATTAGTTATTTTATAAGTTAATTAATTACATTTATTAGTTTTTAATTAATAGTTAATTCATTACAGTTATTTAGTTATTTTTACTGATACAGTTGCTTACATTTGTTTAGGATTTAAATTTTACAAGTAGATTGTAAATTTATTTAAATATTTTCAATTATTGGCCTACAGTTAACTGATTAATTACGTTTAGCCATCTTTAATTATGCAGTTAATTAATTAAGTCTACATTTATTTTAGTTATTTTTACGTTTAATGGAATTTAACCAGAATTAGGATAGGCCTAAACTAAAACCAAGGTGTATGTGGTTGCCACGGTTGGCCTATGCAGACTTACATATTAGAGCATTAATTTTTCTATTTTGCTGCTTAACTATTTGATTTTGTTATTTGATATGTTTCTGAAAAGACTGAAATTTTATTGTGTAGATCTTCGAGACACCGTTCAAGTGCTCACGCTATGTAATCATCAAAGTTCAAACGTGTTCGATTTTAACTCCGCCGCTCTCTGTACTCTGGTCGTGAAGTGTTTAATCTAGTCCCCCTCCTCTTGTGAGGTTTCTGGGGGGACAATTGAGCGTCCGAAGGACGCTCGTGAGCGAGACCGGAAGGGAGAGCATATTTATTATAGCACTTCATGTAAAACGATGATGAAAAGAGCAACTAAAAACCAATATAATTTTGTCAAAATTTTCTGGGGGGCAAATGTCCACCAGAGACGTCTAGATTAAACACTGCTGGTCGTGCCAGTCCGAAGCCTTTATTACGGAGGAGGGCGACATTAATCATTATTGTATCTCTTTGTAATCGTAGACAAAGAAAATTATAGCGCTTGGTGCACTGCAGAGATGGCTGACTAGATAGACGGACAGAATGTCTGAATTTGCAACCATGCACTTATTTCTTCGTCTGTCATATATAGACGTCCGTGTTTAGCAAGTTACTTCACCTTGTGTTGTCTCGTCTAAACGTCTATAAATGCAAACTATAGAAATGTACGAGTTTGTTGTCATCAAGGCATCCTAAGTGTTTCCTGCAGTCCGGAGTTAAGCCTAATTAGTTGAATTATCCAAGCGGATGGGAGCAGCGAGAAAACCTGAGTTCGTAATGATGTGGCATTTTTGAGTTCGGAATTCGATACACACGCTTGTGTGTGTACATCTATCTATAATCTATGCCGGCTGATTGGGTTCACCGAGTTCGCATTCTGTTACTGTATAGGACTTTGTGCCTGTTGGCAATTTCTGCACTGCGTTAATGGGTCGACTTTCTATCGCTTCTCTTTCCGAGACGTTTGCGCTAGGGATTTGCATGCAACGTTAAAGTGAATGGTTGCAAGATCAGAGTGAAGCCGTAAGAGAAGAGAATAAATGTTCCCTTGCCCCGAAATGAAGTGTTTCCGCTGTAAACTACTGTGCGTTTGCTTGTGGTATATTAAAGAATATTCTTACTTACTTACTTACTTATAGCGACTCCATCTTCTTAGCCTCGGCATACGGGAGTGAGTGATCAGTCCTTTCTTGCCACTGATCTTTTTATATCATCTATCATGATGCAGTAGATAAAAGGGGAGATGAGAATGGATGGAAGGGAGAAAAGAGAGGGGAAGAAATCGGTCATCACCAATTTGTAGAACAAATTTACGTCCTTCAGCACAAGAAGTTTAAACAATAGACAACTATAATTAAGCTCAAACCATTAAACAGTGTCCTAACTCCCTAAACAGCAAAATCCACTTAATGTCCGGCTCCTCAAAAAAACATAAATTGTACAATCTCCTTTAACATAACAGACTCTGAATCTTGAAATCCCTTAACTAATTCAAGCATGCCATACAAACAAACAAATCAAAAGATTTTTCGAGAACCTGTATTATTGGTTCGTTTGAAGTCATTCTCAACATCCAATTTTCGTCAGCAGACCTTGTCGGTCATTAGAATCTGGACGCATAGTCCATTACAAAGTTTCATGAGCTTCTTCAATAATGTCAGTATGCTATCATGATATAGTACTATACTAATGAATAAAATGCATTGATCAGAAGTTCACTTTCAAAGTAGATCTTGTGGTTGTTTACTAGCTGCTACTAGCACATCTAAACAAGCTTGGTTGAAGCACAGCTCTTGTCAACAAACTAATGCTCCGTTTCTTGCTTCTCTGGGTCATTTATTTTGCGATACTTTAGACTGCGAACCACTGGGAACCTTTGGTCATATACCAACAAGGTCCAACATGCATATAATTATGGTTTTTTATCTTTAGTATGAGTTTTCATGTGACGTGTCATATTATGATTTTGTCCAAATGATTTGTTACATAGTAGACATATGTATGGTTTTTCGCCAGAGTGGATTTTCAGATGCGTCCTAAGATTGTGAAATTCAGTAAATGACTTCTCACATAATTGGCATTTGTGTGGTTTCTCTCCAGTGTGAATTTTTAAATGATTCTTCAATTGACTACATTGAGTAAATGATTTCTGACACAAATGGCACATGTATGGCTTATCCCCTGCATGATATCTTTCATGCTTTAGCAAACTGCTATGTTCTGAAAATGATTTTATACATAACTGGCATCTGTATGGCTTCTCTCCAGAATGAATTGTTTCATGCTTTCTCAGGGCACTATGTGCCGCATATGATTTCATACATAACTGGCATTTGTATGGTTTTTCCCCTGTATGAATACTTTCGTGCTTTTTCAGACTACTATGTTCTGCAAATGATTTATGACATAACTGGCACTTGTATGGCTTTCCTCCAGTATGATATCTCACGTGCACTCTCAAAGTAAAAGAACGAGCAAAGGATTTTTCACACAAATGGCATTTGTATGGCTTCTCCCCTGTATGAATTCTTTCATGCTCTATCAGATTACAACGTTGAACAAACGATTTCTCACATAACTGGCATCTGTGCAGCTTCTCTACAACATGAATTCTCATGTGACGTCTCAGAGAATATGATTGAACAAAGGATTTTTCACATAACCTGCACTTGCATGGCTTCTCTCCAGCACGCATATGTATTCTCATCATGTGACTGCTCATGCAACTGTGTTGGGCAAACAATTTTTTGCAAAAGTGGCATTTGTATGGTTTCTCGCCGGTATGAATTCTCATGTGAGTTCTCCGATTGCCATAGTGAGCAAATGATTTCTCACATAAGCGGCACTTGTATGGTTTCTCTTTGGTGTGTGTTCTCAGATGAGCTTTCAGAAAACCAAGTTCACCAAATGATTTTTCACATAATTGACATATGTACAGTTTTATTCCAGTATGGGTCCTGGTATGCCTTTCCAGGCCACAACGAACAGAAAACGATTCTTTGCATACTTGGCACGTGTACGGTTTCTCTCCAGTATGAGATCTCATATGAATTTTCACACTACAACTTGCAGCAAATGCTTTCTGGCATAACTGGCATTTGTATGGTTTCTCTCCAGTATGCGTTCTTATGTGAACCTTTAGATTACTAGCTTGAGAAGATCTTTTCTCACATAGGTGGCACTTGTATGGCTTCTCTCCAGCATGGGATCTTAGGTGAATTTTTAGACTGCCATCTAGAGCAAATGATTTCTGACACAACTGGCATCTGTACGGTTTCTCACCATTATGGACTTTTATGTGCGTTTTTAGGGTACCGGCATCCATATCTGATTCCTTACAGAATTAGACTTTTCCTTGTGTGGTGCAAGAATTTTCAAGTCTATTCTCATTGAAGGTACTTTCACACAGTAAATTATTTCTGGAATAAATTGCACTGGTATGGTTTCCCAGATAAAAGTCTCTCCTGTAGATTTTTTGTCACAGCTTTCGGCAGAAAAATCCACTGTAACGCTATTGACAAGAGTCCTCCCCTACGGCTACTATAGGCAGCTGCATTTTTAGGAATGCAGGTCTATTATGAGTGCAATTGAAGTTCTTTTTTCTTCTTTGTGCACTTGATAAAACGAGAAACAGTAAAAGCACAACATTAGTTATATATTGATAATATACAGCATAATTTCACTGCTAATCACAATATAGGCCTGATGCTACTGCACTACTATAAAAAATATTATCCATTTGCAAATGGACTGAATACATAGTTAGTAATTATGGCAAGGCAAAATTTCCAGAATTCAAATCCCGATTTGCTGCAAAGTGTTTTTGCTTTACCCTTTAACAATACACACTGGTTCATCAGGCACTTTAAGGATACTCTGGTCATTAATGTGTTGAGCCATTATGCCCTGACTCTGTCCTACATAGTTATTATACTGACCGGCCTAAACCATGACCTTCAAATTATACAATTAAACAAATGAATGAAGGAGAAGAATGCCCATCGTCGTATATTATAGTATTTTTCAAAGAAAGCATATCTACAATAATGTGAAAAAGAAAGTTCATCAGCGTTTTGTCTAGCATAACTCGCTAATGATGGACTAATCTCGACCCATGCAAACGGAATTAACCAACTATTCCAGCATAGGCCAAAGTTAAGCTAGGAGCACATACGGGCCCAGGCATTGCCTTCTATATACTGACAATATCTAGATGGCAATGGCCCAGGGCAGTACATACAGGCCCAGGGAAAGATCATTAGGCCCACACAACACAATCTGCAAAAAGCAGCTGTAAAAAGGCTTACAAGCCAAAAGAAGTAACATAAGTTTTAAGCAAAATTTTCCTAGTGATTTCACAATGTACTTATAATCGCATACCAATCGGGTTTATAAAGTTAAAGACAGGTACGGTATTCCACAGAAATAATAGGCCAACAGATTAATCGTGAAACGGATTAATTTAACGGAAAGAGTGGAATATGAATTCGGGAATTCTTTTGGGATGTGTCAAAGAACGATCTCATAGGCCAATAATATTACAAAGTGTCAAGGTGTGTCAATTTCTTGCGTAACGCTCTAACAATTTTTAATTACTTTCCTACACATAAAACAAAATTCTTACCCACAAAAAATTTAAAACATGCTTTTAGCTCCGAATAGAAAACATCACGCAAGCAAAGTATACAACATTCGCGCGTATAATCAGATTCAAAGACCAATAATCATGGATTCATCGGCAGCAAATAAGTTAGCCC
Organism: Lumbricus terrestris; assembly: GCA_949752735.1. NCBI lineage: Eukaryota > Metazoa > Annelida > Clitellata > Crassiclitellata > Lumbricidae > Lumbricus > Lumbricus terrestris. The sequence continues at coordinate 40,016,377 of OX457047.1, forward strand.
AGACCATACATGACAATAGATTACTTAAATTCTCTAACTTTCACAATACATTTTAATTTTAAGCTTACAACAAGGTCTTTGCTTACAAGTTACAACACAGCAGAACTGTATTTTGACAAATCCATCCTTACAAAGTCTGGAAGTGCACATTGAAGCCGAGCAAAAAATTAAGAGGGACACAAGTAGACTAGGATATATAGGCGTATATAGGCTACAAAAGGCAAGCTTTCAGTTTAGAGCGAGAACCAGCCTCTGTAACCTGTCTAGGCTAAATGTTAATGAGGGTGACGAACAAGAAGAGTTAGCCACAATCATATATCTATATGCGGCGTTCCAAATGGGGACCAGCAACTGTAAATGAAGACTAATACAAGAAATAGAGTATTGGCCCTCGCATATAGCCTATAGGCTTGTCTCTCAATTTTATACCCGCTTAGGCGGCTTAGCGAAATGGAGTGGGCCCATATAGACCCACTAGAGCATCAGGCCCTGAACTTAGTCAAAAAGGCTAATTACAAGTCTATCAACGGTTACATTGATTGTTCCAATCGTCTTTATTCACTTATTATAGGCCTACAGCTTTTCTGTTTCGATGTGATTAGCTATAGCCTAGGCCTAGGCTATAAAATATCATCCCATAGGCCTATATCGGGCTTATTCCACACATCTAGGATATGAAGGATGACAATAGTTATAATCACCACGAAACCCACGGTAAAGACCTTACCAATTCACCGTTGAAACCTAATTGCAATGCATGGTTAATTAATTCCAGGCCTAATTGTTTATTTTTATGACAATCTCTTAACGTTCATGTGGAACACGAACGATTGAACGGTGCTTAACGTGTTGTCAGCGGCGGTATCAACAAAGCTGCAGCAATAACAGCTTAATAATAGGCCTAATTAGTTTTAATTGCCATGTAATTGGAGTTAATCACAGTCCTCCATGTTTCGTCTAGCAGAGTTAGAGTGGGCTGGTGTGTTGTTGTTTGGACCTTGTTGACAGCGTTTCGAAAGCAAACTGATTCAATATCGATTATTGCTGGCCTAATAGTATGTCGTGGCGCTTAGTAACCGTCTTTTCAGACGATGATGACACCTGGCGGTGGAATTTCACGAAAGATGCGGATACTGCTGCAGTTGTTGTTGTTTTTGTTGTTGTTGATGACGATTACGACGACGATGATGACGACAACGATGGTGATGATGATGACGATTATGATGATTAGGAACAAAATGATAGTGGCGAGGACAATGAATAAGGAGGAATAAGAGGGATATCGGATGGGTTAGGAGCAAGGAGCAGATGGAGGAGGATAAGAATGGAAGATGAGGAGTGTTGGAGTAGGCCTAGGCGGATGACGAAGAGATGAAGGGTTATGAGAAGAAGAAGGAGAACCCGAGTAAGAATGGGGCGAAGAACAAAAACGAGAAAGAGTATAGGAGGACGACGAAGAAGAGGTGGCGGAGATGAATTAGAAGGAGGAGAATAGAGAGGAGAAGCAGAGAAGAACTGTAGAAGGAGAGTGAGAGAAAAGGAGGACGAGGATGAGAACAGAGGGGATGGATTGGAGAGGAAGGATAAGGAAAATAGGATGACGATGTTGAACGGATGGAGATGAAGAATGAGAAGAGGAAGAGGTGAGGAGGAGGAGGAGGAGGAGGAGGAGGAGGAAATGGAAGAGAAAGAACTAACTGATGGAAGGCATTACGGTCGACGCTTAAGGTCTCCAATAACTATTACGACAAAGCCCAGCGTGAAATGATTACGGCACTTCTCCCGGATCAGCACTGAAGAATGGCGTTGGGAAGAAGACTCGTCAGCCCGAGACGGGCACGAGGCGGTGGCGGTGGCGGCGGCGGCGGCAGACGTAATAACTTCTGCCGAAGAGCTCGATGGATCGCACCGCCGCCGAGGCTGCCCCGTTGACTGGCAGGTCTAGCCATACCGATGCATCACCGACCGGGCGGCGTTAACCGCGTCCAGCGCGGTAGCTGCTGATTGGCTGCTGTCAGAGGCGGACAAAACAGCGCTCACGTCCGATGTGTTTGAGTCTCGCGGCGATGACTAGAGCTTCGCGTATTATAACTACGTCGATACACGCACGGTGAAAGCATTCGATACGCTGCTGGCGGGAATTGCGCTGGAGTGTGTGTGTGTGTGTGAAGACGAACTCTTACGACGACCTCTAGATAAATAGAAGGAGAGAAAGAGAGTTAGACAGCTCGTTGCGAAAGAGAAGAAGAGACACCCTTTCTTTGCCTCGACCGACCACGACCAAGATTCTTTTCATCGGCTTGTATTTGGTCTTCTTAACCGGTCGTCTCACGACCCGCGGACGTTGATATATTAGTCGTCCGATCGGATCTTTGTTGTGCTGTGTTTATTCGCGCTGACAAGGATTAATTATTGGCGAGGCGATTATTTGAGACGATGAGAGAGTAAGTTGTTGCGCTCTACAACCAAAGACGAATGATTTCTCACGCAGCCTAATTTGGGTAAGTCAAAAATATTTAGACGCGTTGCACGTTTTGAAAATATTAAATATCTAAGATTTGTTTACAACTTTTGTTATTTTTTCTCTTTAAGCGGTGCTATGTTAGTGTTCAATTAAAAGTGCAGGTATTATTTTTGCAAGACATTTCGTTGAAACGTCGCTGTCTTTTGTTTAGAAAGTGTCTGCTTTAATTCCCTTATTATCGCTATTATCGTTGTGCAGTCGTCCTCGGCATCGTCGCCGTCTTCGTCATGATTTTCATTATCGTCATTGCTCTTGCGGAAAACATCGGCATTACTTAACTCTAGAAGCCGAACTCTCTCAGCTGTCAAATCAGTTGCTGGGAAGGAAACTATGCTAACCTTACTGCTTATGCAGTTTGTTAATGAGCTGCATAAGTGGTCTCAGATTAGGTTGGAATTAAGTGCTTGAACCTTATAACAAAGGTCACACTTGAAATACTTTATTGAATTGTCATAGTTATATAGAATTGCAGTACAATCTAGTATTTTAAATTAATCATCTGTTAGACCATTCAGATCAATTCACAACTGGGTGCTCGATAGTGTGATGGTTAGCGCTGCTGGACTCAATCCAGAGGTCGGCAGGGTCAAATTCCTGCCATAACAGAAATTTAGTTGGAGAGTTCTGTTTCTTCTGCACGTCCTATATAACCTTCTCAGGTGTGATGATTACACTTACTCTGCGCTGTGGGCGCAAGATAAGACGGCAAGTGAGAGGATTGGCCACCCTCCTCATATGCCGAAGCTAGGAAATCTGGGTGCTAACCTACTGACAAACCTGTACCGTTTCCATGGCTGCCAAAGGGTATAACCTATAACTTATGAAACCAAGGGATTGCAGCTTTTTCTTCTTTGCTTAACATTATTTGAATAGTTTATAGCCTGCTAGATCTTTCAGATCTAATGTTTCTTGGCAATATAATAGAAAGTCTAGATTTGATATATGAGTTGTTTACCATTACCGAACGTAAAAGCAATTTTGACTTAATCTGTTAAAGAGAAATAGAAAAATTGAGTTTTTAAAAGAATTCTTGGATTGCTTATTTTTTATTCTGTAATGCTATAGAAATTTGTGAAACTTGCAAGTTTCTTTTATAACACTGGTTTATCAATTGTTAAGATTCTGTGTAATTTACGATGATGATTGTAGCATTGCTCTTTTCCTTTGTCCCAGCTTGGGACTGGTATTACCATAATTATTGTCATCACCCTCCTCCTTTGTCCAAGCAAGGGAATGGTATTACTTTAGCACAGACTTTATATATTGTGTTTATATATGTGGATATAATCTTCAGAGTATCAGTTATATATTCCATTTTATCATAAAGCCTATTGTTTGTACACCCTCTAGGCAAATTCAGGTGCTTAGATATCGTCGCGTGTCTGGGTATATATGTATACGGCAATATTGCCACCTTCCTTAATTAGTAGACGCCTCCCAGAAAGCGATATCCCTGCAGGAACTGGCAGTCCCTTTGAAGAACGCCACGTATCGTCCATTGATGCTTGTCAAGTCTTTCCCTTTCAAGTTCCGTCTGATGGGGTATCATGCATGTGCCTGGACGGACGGACGGTAGAGCGCTCTATCCCTCGCTGGCCAGAGCTATCGTCTCTGGAGTCTGGATGATCCACGGATCAGGTTACAAATGGCACCTTACAACTGTTTCCTCCGCAACAGGGAGCATTCTATGATGACAGGATCTGAAGTGGTGACCTGCTGTCACTCCCTGGCTTGCGGCCGGTCGGTCGGTCGGTCGGTGGGTAGGGCGATGTTTTCGGTTGATTATGGGCATGCCCCATGCATGAACTATGATATCAGGAGTTCATGTAAGTATGTATCTACCCTAACCTATACTCTGCTGGTCCTCTTCAATCTGCCTTTGATAAGATGGCTTGATAACACGTCCGAGACCGATAGACGGTGTTTGTTGGTGACAATTACTGTCGGATGTGTAGCTGCATGCTGCTCGGGGCCATGGAAATTGAGGCACGTCGACAGCGGGGATAGGAGGGAGTGGCCGATTGTGCACCAGTGGATGTTATAGACAAGCAATTTTCCGGTGCTGGTCGAATGAATTGGCTTGGCTGTTTGTATGTGGGTCTCGCAGCGCGGTGAACGCCTTTTGGAATTGAATGGAGGGCAATCTGTGGCTTTCATCTTCACCGTTCCGAATATAGCCTCAGAATATTGAGATGCGGATCGAGATATGCTGTTGCTACTTTGGTTCCAGAGGATTCGCAGTATCAGCAGCAGCAGCCCTGAGAAGTGATGATATCAGAAGTTCAGGAGTTCTGTGTGCTGCTTTTCGCATTTCGCGTTTGAAGCGTGATGCCAGAAAATCGTTTATAAGAATTAATGTCTGACTGCAGAGCACGTGCATTTGACCGAATTTGCAGCTGTGCGGTTTTGTTGCGCGGTTGATTCATGCGTTATTGAATCGATGAAAGAACTGTAGAGGTCGTGAAAGCATATCAGACTTTGTTTTATTGAGGCGGCAATTCAGCATACATCACCGATGACGGCCGTATAATTGTTACAACCGAACGGCGTTCGATTATGAATAAACCTAATTTGCAATAGTTTGTACTGCAGGCGGATGTATACATACAATGGCTGTTTTCGCATCTGCACTTTGGCTGAATGATGGATAGGATGTAATTGTAAGCTTAAGTTTAATCACGGATTTATATTAATGTTGGGCTTTGAGACTTGAAGGACACACTTCAGTAGAGGTGCAGGAATATTAGGTTAAGATCAGTGCCGGCGCTAGGGTATCTGAGGCCCCCCCAAAAAAACTTGAGGCCCCCATACTTTAAGCTGTCATCTCTGCAAACTTTCTCATATTTTAAGTGCTGAAAGACATGGTGTAAGACTTAAATAAATGTCCCCTCCCAATTGTTAATTTTTTTGGAATTTCCATGCTGTAATGGTAGAATTTTAAGCTGTCATCTTTAAAAAATTGCTCATTTTTCAATGCTGTTAGTCGTGGTCTAGGACTTCAGAGTGTCCCCACTCCATTGTTTAAATTTGTCCGATTTGCCAACTGTAATGGTAGCATTTATAGGCTGTCATCTCAACAAAATTGATCAATCATTATTGATGGGCAGTGGATGATACTTATGAAATATTTCTGAAATATTGGGGATGCAAGTATTCCGTCCCAACCACAAATTGTGGGGCCGTGCCCCTGTCCACACTTCCCAAAGTCTCCTCTTTGGTTGAAGGACAATGCTTTATCGGTTTGCGTAATATTATTTTGTATGCTTTGCGTTAAAACATAATTCGGTGCATGCTTTCAGGAATGAACAGTCATGAAAGGTATAATTGCTAGCTAAATTTGGGGGCCCCTTTCAAACTCTAATGGCTTTATACTTACGCCCAAAATCAGTATGATATTTGCATTAGGTCTGCTATGGCAGTGCCACATGGTTAGTTGAGGCATGTATCAGACCGGATCTGTAGAGTCACAAATAGGCATAATAAGCAGCTAAATTTGGGGGCCCCTTTCAAACTCTAATGGCTTTATACTTACGCCCAAAATTAGTATGATATTTGCATTAGGTCTGCTATGGCAGTGCCACATGGTTAGTTGAGGCATGGGTACTTGTCGGTTAATTCACCTGCAGACACCGAAACCCATTATACGCAATCTTACATGCAAAAATTAATTCACCTGTTGGTTACATCACAAATTTAATAGATTCGCTGTGCGCATTTAACATTGACATTGAAAGGAACTGTTCAAATTTGGAACATTGACCTTGATCCAGCTTCCACTTCACATATAAAAATATCTTAATCCAGCTTCCATTTCAGATAGAGAAATACCTTCGTCCATCCTATATAAAAATATCTTAATCCAGCTTCCATTTCTCAAGCGTTTTATCATTAATCCATCTTCTTTTTAACATGTAAAATTACCTTAATCCAGCTTCCATTTATCAAGCGATATTTTCATCAATCCAGCTCCAATATAAGCAAAAACATTTTCATCGACCAGGCTCCAATTTAAACGAGAATGTTTTCACCAATCCAGCTCCAATTTAAGCAATGACACTTTCACCAATCCAGCTCCAATTTAAGCAATGACACTTTCACCAATCCAGTTCCAATTTAAGCAAGGACACTTTCACCAATCCAGTTCCAATTTAAACAAGGACATTTTCATCAATCCAACTTCTATTGTATGTTAAAGGGAAGCCGGATTAATTATAATACACTTGAGAAATGGAAGCTGGATTAACTTTTTTTAAATAAATTCACGACGTTCATGGCGTCCGAAATTATATAAACACGCGTTCGCCATTACATTAGGCCTACGTCACTAAAAAACATTGAGTAAAAATACGGCAGATTCCGCAGGTGAACTAACCGACAAGGTACACAGACGAAAATTCTGCAGGTGAATTAACCGACAAGTACCGAGGCATGTATCAGACCGGATCTGTAGAGTCACAAATAGGCATAATGATCGAGCAGCTAAATTTGGGGGCCCCTTTCAAACTCGGGACCCCCGGCCGGGGGGTACGGGGGGTGCTAGCGCCGGCACTGGTTAAGATATAGCTGACTTATCCCAATATATTAAGTGAACCGTTTATTAAAAATATAATTATTTTATATCATGTGTTGTGTACTTAGGATGATTTAGAATTTACTTATAGGATACTTCAGGCATGCAGACCTCTCTTAAAGCCAGTGGCAGATAATTATGAGTTCCTATAGTTTTAACATGCATGATACATAGTTTCTGTATTTCTGAAAGAAAAAAGCAGCTCTATATATATTTTATAATTAATAATGTTACTATAGGAGGTTCCCATCTATAATATCAAAGGAAAGATGCACCTGAAGTCCTGAACATCTAATTCACAGCTGATACATGGCTTATAAAAAGCTCCTGCTTTTTTCTTTCAGAAATACACACTATATATCAAAATATAGACCATGCAATCAATATATATATATATATATATATATATATATATATATATATATATATATGCCAGTTCTCCTCTACGGCTCTGAAACATGGTCATTCGGTCGACGGGATCAGCTGCGCCTAGATGCCTTTGGGACTAAGTGCTTGAGGACCTTATGCGGCATCAAGTGGTCCGACTTCATCACCAATGCGGAGGTCTACAACAGAACAGGACAAACAACAGTATGCGGTACTATTAGACGGATACGTCTGGGGCTGCTTGGTCACGTTGCTCGAATGCCAGCTAACTCAGACTCTAGACAGGCACTGCTGGCGCAGGCTCCGCCTTCCTGGAAGCGCCCTAGAGGAAGACCCAGAACAACGTGGCTCGGGATGATAAACGAAGACTTAACTGGGCTGGGTATGGATTTGAACATGGCCATTACTGTGGCTGAGGATCGGACACGCTGGAGAAATTTGGTAAACTCATTGTGCAACGCTCCCATTGGTGGAGTAGGCGACGAATGATGATGATGATGATGATGATGATATATATATATATATATAGTATATATAGATCTTAGCTTTAGGAAACAAGAAATGAAGTTTATAATTAATTAATTAAAATCTTGTGAAAACATGGTATTTCATATGTTGACGTTCGTGCATGGTTATAATAAGCTCTAGTGGACATGGCAGCCATGGATATGAAGTAATGTAATGTAAAATGTAATGACGACAATGGCTTCATTTTCGAGTTTTCTCCCTTGCCGTCTCATCTTCAAACGACGGTGTACGGTTGGTGTACTCGTTATAGATGAGTTGGGTAGAGGATGTAGGGTAGAGCAGAAATCTCTAAACGAATTTCTACTCGGGCATAGACTTGAACTCCCAACCTTTCGCTTGGCAGTCCAGCATACTAATCACTATTCACTGCCCTATGATGCATAATCAGCATTGAAATAATGCCTATATAGTAAAGCCAGATATAAGAATATTCTTTCTTTGACCAATTGCCATGATCTGCATTTTTTGGTGTGCAGACATGTTATAAGTATAAACATATGAAAAATTATTTGTTTTCACTGATTGATGAAGACATGCAGCCCAACATTAATAAATACTAATGTTATCCTTTTTGGTGATAGGCCCTTTTATCTCACTACATGCTGTATATTTGGACAAATATTGCAGGCTTTGTGTGATTCTTTTTATTTAATTTAATTTATTTAATTGATTCCAAAAATACTGCCATTTCTATCTGTTTTCTAATCTATTATCATTAATCATATAATAGTGAAGAATTTTTTCCTTTGGTAAATAGGCCCCAATAGCGGGATCACTCCCTTCGGGTAGCCTATTGCTCCCTACATTTCACAGTAATAACTGTACACTAAGCTATACCATTCGCAATCATTAACTGCAATTAATCACTTTGTGTACTATTATGATTGCATAATTGTTAACTGCAATTAATCACTTTGTGTACTATTATGAATGCATACTTGTTAACAGCAATCAATCGCTTTGTGTACTATTATGAATGCATAATTGTTTGTTTTATATTTTTGGGATCAATAAACAAGTTGAAGTTGAAGTTTTAGAATGTATGTGTACACTGTACAATGCTGTACACGTTTCCATATATCGACCATACATATTCTCTGCTCAATTTTTTTAGCTATTGATCAGGTGAAGAAATCCTTCACAACCATCATTTGTCTTTGTACTGTGGACTTTTACTATGTAAATAAGAACCGAGGTTAACTCAATCCCTATACAGAATTAATTAATTTCAATAGATTGGTTTTTTGTCTGTGTGGGTATTTTTTTTATTTGCGTCTTCCCGTTTCTTTTTAGATGTCGAACGGCTGAGAATTGGAGACTCTGAAGAAGAAGTTCTGCTGTGATTAGCTAGTCTCATTGGGTATACGAATGACACTGATGATTAAGTTGCAGACGACGACATCTGGTGTGACGCCAGTGTTAATCACGATGATCAAAGGATTACTTTTCGCAGTCATCATCACCTGCGGACACACGTTTGGCAAAGGTGAGAACTATGGTAATTATGGTTACTGTATGTTTTCATGTATGTATGTATGTATGTGTGTGTGTGTGTGTGTGTATGTGTGTGTGTGTGTGTGTGTGTGCGTGCGTGCGTGCGTGCGTGCATGCATGCGTGTATGTATGAGTGTGTAATATGTATGTATGTATGTATGTATGTATGTATGTATGTATGTATGTATGTATGTATTGTATTGTATTACAGGCCGTCTGTAACCATTAGTAGTTAAGATTGATAATTAGTTAAGATAACTACATAACTGTACAGTGTGTACTGTAACTAGTTGCGGTCTGTCAACCGGATTGTTGAAAAAAGAGAAGTATGTATGTGTGTATGTACGTATGTGCTTATGTATATGTGTATTTGTAATGTATGTGTACATGTGATGTATGTGTGCATGTAATGTATGTATATGTGACATTGTATGTATGTATGTATGTATGTATGTATGTGTTTATATGTAAGTAATGATGCATTTATGGTTTGCGGACACTTGTTGCCTCTTACGTATATATTTCACAAAGGTGCTGCAATTATTTGGTATAATTTCGGTGCAGATCATATGATGAAGCTCTCTATATAGGCCTACATTGCTACTATGCTCTCCTATACGTCTTGCTCATTTTCGTCTAAATTTGTTGTGTTATGGGTGCTGTTGTGAAATGTTGACGTGTTTATTAATTTGTAACGATGTAGGACTATTGGTTGCACTAAGGGGTGACCCATATTATATATCATATTTTTCATGACTCATTTCTGCCAGTGTGGATGTATGTGTATGTATGATATTGTGTATGTGTGTTTATGTGTGTGTGTGAGTTTGTGTTTGTGTATATTTGTGTGTATAAATTTATGTATGTATATGTGTATATGTTTTGAGGTATGTATTATGTATGTGTGAATGTGGAATCCTTCCTAAATTATGTATCTATGTAGTGAATCCTAAGTCAGTATATAATATATATATATATATATATATATATATATATTACATGACACATTCTGTCAGTATATATAATATATATATATATATATATATATATATATATATATATATATATTATTATTATTACATGACACATTCTGTTGCATGGTTATGGCTTGCAAGAACATCCCGGATTTGGTGATTCAGTATTCGGATGAAGTACAGGATATTTATCGTTTGAGCTCCGTTTGAAAATGTTTTGCGTGAAATAGATATCGGTCGGACGTGAGGACGAACGGGACTGCTCTGGGAGATACATGACACAAAGCACTGGAAATGTGAAGATATCAGTCTCGCTGCCTAATTAACTTCCGTCTAACTATACAGCTGCTTAAACATTGCATATTATAACGGAAATATTCCACAAGGTATAACACTGGTGCAGAAGCCTCCACCGCATACATGTGGTTCGCACCGATTTGTCTGTAATTACACCGTACATACCTGCTTCTAAGACAAGACACCTGAGGCAGTTGGAGCAGTTGCTGTAATCTTGACCAGGTGAATAAGCACGCCGCGAGCAGTACTACCCATCATTAGAGCCGACATGGAAGTCAGAATCGAAAAGGATATTTCAGATGGCTACTTTGTGGCTCGGGTTGCGTGCCCCGGCCGTATACACAGTCCACGGTCTTCAGCTGCTGGCGTGTTAAATCCGTTGGTCTAAGGTTAGCCTCGGTAAACACACGTCGTTCGTACGCGGTGCAGCTTTGTCGGGGATGCAGCGTCCAATATTGCGTGGTTATGACTTCAGTTTGTATAGTTCTCTGTTTTGACTCTAAATAGCGATTGCAATGCCATGCATGCTAACCGGGGTGTTCTGCAGGCGGACTATTTTATGCGTGTATGTATACGCTTCAATACTTCGCAGGTGTTATGGGCTTATGGCATTCCATTCCCATGTTTCGGCTTCTGGATTCCTCATTTGAATGGTTTTCGGGTCTCGCCACTTAGTTTAGGGCGTTGGAAATCAGTCGTTGTAGGGTACAGAGCCGTACCAGCGACCCGGTCAGGGTGAAGATTTGTCGTGTTTGCCAACTGTATACATTTTAGAGATAAACTGTTTGGCTTTTGCGGTTGTGGTAGTACTTATGTCTATAAATAGTCGGGACACGATGCCACTTCTGCTAAGTTGCTCCTTAAAGGATGTGGGTAGCCGCTGAGTGTTTGGCATCTCTTACTACATATGCTCTTTGCTCTTGCGTAAATGCCTCTTCGACACTGTAACCTTATACAAAATATTTTAACGCGTTTTAAAGACCCGCTTGACTTGCTTGGACCATTCATGCATTTAGCTCCAGTTTATATAGCTTATAGATGTAAAAAACGATGAAAATGAAATTAACAAAAGAAAAACGTCGTTTTTTCCAAAAAATAAAAAACGACAAAAAACGGAAACGGAAAATGATTTGCCTTTGTTACATCTGAAACTTCATTTTACGCTTAAAAACTTTACTTAAATGCAATTTTATCTTAATCTGCAAACTACGCAACTTTATTATGAGGCCAAAATTAATTGGTATAAGTAACATTAATCTACAACAGTTATTTTTTTCTTGTAACTTTGGTTTAATAAGAAATTCTGAAAAAATTAAAGGTATTGAAATTTTTTCAAATTTAAATTGTAAACATAAGTCCACATAAGTTCATGCTGATCAACATAACGCAATTAAAATCTATTCAGAAGCAAAGACCATAGATGTGTACTAAATTATATAAATATTGTACATTTGTACTTAAAAGTGTTATTTATAAATATTAATTATATAGGCCCAAGAATTTTATATCAAAGTAACTCTTACAAATTTCATTTCTTGTATGGACCTACTACATGTATTTCTCAAATGATGGCTTAAACAATTACATAATGACACTATAGTTAGCTGAATCCTTGAGAGTATGGTGAAAATGTATGGAATATCAGACAAAAATGAAATTAAGGAAATAATACTAGACAGTAAATAAATAAATAAAGTTACATAAAAAATAAAAACCGATAAAAACGATGCGAAAAATAAAAAAACCACGATAGCCACAAATGAAGTTCTTTTAAGACGTTCTTAGTAGGCCTATGCTGGTATGTTTACCAGTAACGTGTTTTGAAACATCGTTGCATAATGCTACACTTTGTATATAATATAGTAACATCTGAGCGAAGAATGTTGCCTGTTGGTGTTGGGTTCTGGAGGTGCAAACCAATAATTATTGCTGGCGGTGATTTCCTATGAAGAATTTGCCAGCACTATTCATGAATAATAATGATCGTAATCGTAAATTTATGTAGCGCCACTTCAAGAGAAACTCCCCAGAGTCACTACCCACGTGACCTGACCGCACCAAGCAACAATCAAAAGGAATTGTTTTCAAAAGCTTGCAGAAAAGGGACAAAGAATGACCAAGACATTCATTGCGGAGTTGCTATAGGCAACCTATTCAAGTAGATTGATCGAACGCTGTGAAGCTTTTATCTAAGCAATGCAAGTTCGAGCCATAGGGACAATGAGGTCTCCTCGCGTGACAGAGCAGAAAAGAGCTTTGGCTTTGCACTAAAAAGCTGGCTCTTTGCGCTAAGAAGCTGGCTCTTTGCGCTAAAAAGCTGGCTCTTTGGCTCTGTGCTAAAAAACTGGCTCTTTGGAGCTTATGAGTACCATTGTGATTTCATGATCATTTAGTTTATAAATTTATACCAGTTTATTTCAAATATGCCGTTACATTAATTTGCCATGCGACGATGTCTTAACTCTTAAGTATTCTGTGACATGGCATTGGTAAATGGATTTCTTGCATGTAACACCAAATTATTTTATGCTAATAAAATACGATGATATCCATGACGTGTAATTTAGATTAAAAACACTACTTTGTTATTACCTTTGATCTTGGTAGAGAAGATTCAAATCTCAATGCATCATGTGAAGTTGATAGTTCACTTAAGAGTAAATGAACAAATGTCGTGTTATTATTATTAGACCGTATATACGACCGTCCTGCTTGTAAGCCAGTGAGTTCATCTAAACAGCAGAAGGACTGCAAAACAACAACTAAGGATAGGAGTAAAATCGTAATCGTAAATTCCTAGCTCCTGAAGCGCCACTTGAAAGCCAGGCGCAGGGCACCAGCTTATTCACAAGCGCGGTGTCAAGTGTCGATGGGTCTTCCAAATGGTCGTCAAACAAGTTCTGAGATCGGCTTCCAGAAAAAGTTCTAATTTAGACCACTTTGATGCCAAGTCATGTGTGCAGTTGCTTGAAAAGATGTTGTATATCGAGTATATATATTATACATAGGTATTTATAATATACATATACGTGCACACACATTTATGTGCAAAATCTGCCTTATTTAGCTGTTGTTGGACTGGGAGCGCTTCTGAGTAGTATACCTTGAAGGCGCGCTGTGTAAAAGTCAAAAATAATAATAATAATAACAAAAATAGTGATAATAATAATGTATATATATATACACGTATGTATATGTATTTGCATAAATATTGTCATTATTATTGAAAATGGCATAAATATTGTTGTTATTATTATTGAAAACTTTACTAAACTGCTACTGGTCCAGCATATCATTGTGGCGCCACGCCGGAAGTCCTTTACTTTAATACTTCCCATACACAGTTACATACGTACATGTGTGCATAATTTGAGCAAATTTGGTGCTCTTATCCGTAATTAAAGAATGATTATGTGACAGATATATGGGCTTCTAACAGCTGCAATTTGACTCTGTTTCTCCTTCTGAAAGCAGTAAATCCAGGTGATGTGTATTGTGTAGTTGTGTGTAGTGTATAGTGTATACCTTCATTCATGATACGGTGCCACAGGCCCTCATGTGTCAACCATTCATTCTGCAGTTCGAAACTCAGTGGACCAAACTGTAGCTGCAGAGCAGCATACGAAGTGAAAAACATGTAGATCACAACTTAAGAAAAAGCAGGGTTAAAGTGGGTCGGAACGCTTGGGAACGGCGTTCCCACTGCTCTCAAAATTCTTGGCTTGCATTCCCACTGCTCATCATGATGGAACCCTGAAAACACATGCGTTCCAATAAATGTCCTACGATCCCTCTACCTTGGGGTGTTTGTGCGAGTGTGCATATAATTTATGTGTGAGTGTGTGTTTGTTTGTTTATTGAATGTATTCTTTTTGGCATTATTGGATGCATGAACAGTGTGGAATGATCTTGGGATGCATGCACACGTGTGCTTGTTTGTGTGTGGGTGTGTGCTTGTTTGTGTGTGGGTGTGTGTGCGTATGCTTGTGTGTGTGTGCTTGTGTGTGTGTGTTCGATGTGTGGCTATGTATATTCTTCCTTTACTTTTCTGGAAAGTGGTGTTTCTGTACCCATGCATGTGTGCATGTAGGCCTATATTTGGGTTGTATGTATGTCCCCTTTATGTTCAGATTGGGGGAGGGGGATTTTGTGTACGCGTTTGTGAGTGTGTAGGTGGTTTGTATGTAGGCTTGACATCCATCTGATAACTCGATCGCTAATCGCCAGACTCCGAGCATTGTCTGAGCTTGTGTCCATTACCCGATAATTGTTTGTGGAATTCCATGGTATTTTGCTGGAAATGACAATCAGAAGTGAATTATTGTGACCGATTGTCGGGTGGTTGGCTGGGAGGTTGGGGGGTGGGGATGACGAAACGACAGATGAATGTAGATTAAATTATGACCCCGATCTGCCACTCTGCCCCCGCTGCCATTTCTGCTATTTGTGTCAGTCAGAAATGGACAACGGGATGCGGCCAAATTACCCGTTTTATTGCTCGCTTAGGCGTACACAGTAGCAGTTTTTATGTTGTGCTCAATGCTCATGATTATTCATGAGTGTGTGTGTAGTATGTATGCGCGATGTTCAATTGTGTATGTATGTGGGATTGTGTGGAGCTTTCTGTATTGCAAGCCTGTTGAATGAAATCAATGTATGTGTGAATGTAGCATTGTGGGTAGTATTCTTTTGAAAAGAATTTCATTGCTTTTGCTGGATATAACACAATGAATGATAAAACAGATCAATTCGCGGGACATAGAGAATTTGAATGTTTGTCTGTATAATGATGGCAATAATGATGATAATAATGATAATCATAATCTTAGCAATAACAATGCCAATAACAATAGCAAGAAAATTAATTAATTAATTAATTAATATTAATACTAATCTTGATATTGTTAATATATAATAATAAACAAGGTGAGATAATCTTTAACCCTTTACACGTTCATTTTTAAATTTTAAGCCCGTTTCCAGCGGATATTCTCTGGGCAAACGGGTAAAAGATGAAGCTGATAATGAAATGATATAAACAATGTGGCAGATTAATTAAATATCTAAGTCCTTGAGTGACTATAAGTAGGCATATATCTCATGACTTGGTTGTAAACTATTTGGACACTTGAGATAATGTTCTGAATATAAAAAACCTATGCCGAGCACTAAGCCAGCGACTTGTTTGGTTTATTCTTCTTTTGATCAGTTTATTTTTGAAGAGCCGGTGGCTAAATATTTCATCCAGAGGTAGCCTAGGGGATATTCGAATTTTTGCAAGTTACGTAAAGGCTGAGCCTTAAGCATAATAATAATAATAACCAAGCATCTGTGGAATCTTTAACTGACAGCCCATACTGTCTACTTGTATTTGCTTCTCAGAAAAATCAATAGATGTGTGAAAAAGAATCAGATGTGTGATCATTGTGACAGAAGCAGTCTCTCAGATGCAGGGACGTATAAGGGAATGAAGCTGAAACTCCCCAAATAAGCTCAAGGCTTCTGCTTGCCATCTACTCGTGTCACTCACAACACTCATGACGGTTGAGTCCAAACGATTCTTTTATGCTTAAGATGAATCATTTTGAGTCTGCTTACGTGTCTCTCTAAGATGCGTCTAAGACTTGAACCAAGCACCAAATTTCGCAGTAAACTTGAAAAGCGATACTTTGACACAACATGTCCATAACATTGATCACGAGAACAACACAATTTTGTCATTTTTCAATATTCTATTCATCTGTCGGATGGATGGATGGATGGATGGATGGATGGATGGATGGATGGATGGATGGATGGATGGATGGATGGATGGATGGATGGATGGATGGATGGATGGATGGATGGATGGATGGATGGATGGATGGATGGATGGATGGATGGATGGATGGATGGATGGATGGATGGATGGATGGATGGATGGATGGATGGATGGATGGATGGATGGATGGATGGATGGATGGATGGATGGATGGATGGATGGATGGATGGATGGATGGATGGATGGATGGATGGATGGATGGATGGATGGATGGATGGATGGATGGATGGATGGATGGATGGATGGATGGATGGATGGATGGATGGATGGATGGATGGATGGATGGATGGATGGATGGATGGATGGATGGATGGATGGATGGATGGATGGATGGATGGATGGATGGATGGATGGATGGATGGATGGATAGGCCTAGTTGTTGGCGAAATAGAGCAGATATGCTCTGACAGAGTTTTGTGCACTGGGCCTACACTTCTAGAATTCTAAAGCAAGTAGCAAGTATGGTAGGCCTGTATGTAATGTGATCCTTTTGACTTCACCAGAAGTGCAAACAACGTACTTTAAATCTAAATAATTATTACATAATTTTACAAGATACAACTTGTAGGCTGTATATTTCTTGAAAAAACTGGACGTGTGAAACGCGCAGGGTTCCGCAAGCAAATAGTGCTTTGAGAAAGATTCCGCCACTAGAAAAAGGTTGAAAACCACTGCCCTAGAGAATGAACCTATTGCTATTGTTGCGACTATAATGCAACTATATCATTGGTGTATAATTATAAATATATTTATGCACAATATATAATTATATATATATATGTGTGTGTGTATGTGATTGTGTGTGTATGTATGTGTAGCTGTGGTGTCACACTGTGTGTATGTGTGTGTGTAGGATCCAGGTACAACTAAGCACCTGTTGTCTGATTTGGAGATGCAAGAAGCCACTCAGCAGGTATACGTACCCCGCGGGGATTGGCACGGAATGAAGGAAGGAAGTAAGGAAGGAAGGAGGGGATGAAGGAAGGGTTTATCCACCGACTAAATGACATCTCATTAAGATGTTAGTTTCCTGTCACCTCCCGATTCTTCTTCTTCTTCCAGCCGACCGGATCCATCCATTGACACAGGAACCAGAGGACTCCTCGCCCTCGGTAGACTCATCACCAGACAATTCATAATTGGACCGAATATTCACAAGTGGATCCGACGGTGGACGTACGCTTAGTTACCCAGCCACCTTTGTTGTGCCCCCGATAAGCAGCCCCCGCTGCTTCGGCTGGCGGCCATCTGCTACAGGGCCACGAGGGGCAGGAGACCGGCCCCGCAGATGAAAGCACGACGGGGGGTGGGGGGGGAGGGGGCAACGCAGGGGCTCGAGAGATAAATCTTTTCTGCTCAGGCCGCCTGCCCGTCAGCAGAACCATTAATTGGAATGTCTTGTATTGTCGTCGGTCCTTCCGGCGAATATATACATTATATGCGACTCAAGAGTGGATCGGCGCGTTGCTAATTGTGACCCAGGTGATGTCGGGCGATCTTTGAGGGCTGCAGCGGGTCGACGCTTCGGGTCAACGCCCCTGCGATGCCGCGGCGGCGTATAGAAGAGTTCTTCGATTGACTTTACAAAGGTCTTTGATTATCACGTGCCGTACACAGTTGCAACGCACCGCGCGGCTCTTTATGGCCGCCCCTCTTCTTCAGACGAAATAGCGCTACGCCAAAGTGGACGGAACTGTCGTCGGCGTCGGCTCGATAGTAGCCCCGTCGTCATCAATGACTTAATCTCGGCGTCGGCACCGAATGATCGGGGTTGTGGCGTTGAAAACTATAGAAAACAGCTCTGGGGTTGAGCGAGTACAGGTTTTGCAGCGGCGGCGGTGGCGGCGTCGTAATTCTTTTGCATGCGAGGTTGCGGTGGCGCACATGTCTGAAGGAAACCGCTACCGGTCGTGAGGCGCAGTCATGCAACGCCGCTGTCGTCGTCGTCGTCGTCATCGCTACGACGTTGCAATTACATTTTAACGGCTCCTTTTATTTCTCGTGCGGTCCGTGTGGCTCTGTGCGATAGGTTTGCGTCGACCCGGATGGATGGATGGATGGATGGATGGAGGGAGGGAGGGAGGGAGGGATGGATGGATGGATGGATGGAGGGAGGGATGGATGGATGGATGGATGGAGCGTGTGTGCTTGCGTGGCAGCTGAAGCATTGATGTCGTTTGAGTCCACCACCGCCGTCTCACGGGTAACATCCGTACAATTCATCAGGCATCCTGTTGATCTCATCCGTTCGCCGATGTTCAGCCCCCGATACACAAACTCAACCGTTGTCCATTCGAAATCGCTCTGCGGCGGCGGCTGCTGCTGCTGGTCAAAGGCAGCAGCAACAGCAGCACTTTTCGATGTCATTCTGTTCGTGCAGCTGCAGGCGCTGAGTTGAGTTCTTCTATTCGCTGCTCTGACTCATTGTTTCGTGCCAACCTCGGAGAAGTGATATATATATATATATATATATATATATATATATGACAGACATAGTAAGCAACACACACATGTATATATATATATATATTTGTTTGTGTTGCTTACTATGTCTGTCCGTGTCTGTCTCTCTCTCTCTGTCTCCTCCGTGACCTTTTCCCCACCAGTCGTCTGAGGCAGTATACATTTTGCTTAGTACGAGTGACTCTCTCTCCCCACTTCTGTTTGTCTGTCTGTATGTCTGTCTCTCCGTCCGTCTGTCTGTCTCTCCGTCCGTCTGTCTGTCTCTCCGTCTGTCTCCGTGGCCTTTCCCCACCATGCAGTCGTCTGAAGCAGTAGGCCTACACATTATGCTTAGTGTATGAGTGACTTTTCCCCACGTCTGTCTGTCTGTCTGTATGTCTACCAGTGTCTTTCACTCCGTCTGTCTCCGTGGCCTTTTCCCCACTAGTCTTCATCCTCTCTGATCGATGCCAGTTCATGGCGCTTGCGTGGCTGGACATGTTGAAGGCGGCGGCGGCGGTGGAAATTAGCCTTGCTGACGCAGCTTCAAATTGCCACATCGGCCTGAGGCGAAGGCGGCGGCCTTTGCCTTACTTAGCCGAAGCCCACCGTCGTTCATTAGGCTGCGTCAACGAGGATTTGTCAGGATACCTTCTTGCCATAATGTTTCTTCATTTGCAAGCACTGCCTTGATGTTTTCCGCTACTACTGTCGCGCTAAAGATGTTAAATTTTTATTAGCTGCGTCTGACGTCTGCGCTGCTTTTAGTGTCAATTTGTGGCTGTAAAGCAGAATGAATGGTCTTTGTCTGTTCGGTTATACGCCTATACTTAGTTCGTGAATCATGATGCCTTGAGAGATGCACACGTGCAATGATGGTTAACCCCTTTAAGGTGGAGCCCGGAATAACTCGGGCTCCGCTAACTCTCCCCAACTGTGCAGCCCGGGATATCTCGGGTTGCACCTTGGCCTATCCCCAATTGCATAATATAGCTGCCTTTCGCTTACTGTGGTGTCCGAGATAACTAGGGCTAATGGTAATAGCTGCAGACATTCGGAGGGGTGATGTTAGAACAGCGGAACAGCCTAACAGCGAACTAGACGACCTCGATTCAAGCCGTTGTCTGGTTGTCTGTAACCTTGACACAAATAGTGTGCAGACTGTGATGTTCCACTGTGTGTGGAACCTTGTTTTGAGATGTATCACACTAAATATAACTATTGAGGGTACACCATACTCCTCTTGACAGTCCACAGAACTGGCTTCTTACTGTACTCTAATGACTAGTTTATATCGGAATAATACAATGAACATGCATGCCAGAAAATCGTTTTTTCCGCATAATCGTAGGAAACTGGTAAAAAATGTGAAAAAATAAAAGTAAAATACAAGTAAAATAACGCAGTACATTATGCTTATAATAATTATAGAAACTCAAAAAAGGCTTTAACTCAATTTTTTTTTCAAAAAAAAATTCCACCGTTGGTGAAAGTTTTCAAAAATTTTATTCCACCGTAAAGGGGTTAATGAGGCTAATGCGGGAAACTCGTTATGGCATGTACTTTTGTATAGTTTGCGCTTCTCAATGGATTATCTCCATGACTTACGTTTGGATATATAATTATGGCGTGTGCTGTGTTACCATGCTCTAGAAATTATCAGTTTCATCGTCATCATCATCATCATTGTCGTCGTCGTCATCATCATCACCATCACCATCACCATCATGCATTAATTGAATACATCTATGATAATTAATACATCTATGATAATTAATACATCTATGATAATTAATACATCTATGATAATTAATACATCTATATATATGATAATACACATATTAATCCAAGACATACTTATCATATAACTGTGGCATGGTGGTGAATTGGTGTCTGGCTTATCCTCTTATAATACATGTCAGGGCTTTAAGTCTGAAATCAACAATAAATGAAGAATATCAGAATTTCAGAAGCTCTTCCTCCTTAACTGCTGGAGGCACTATATATATATATATGTAATGTATATATATATATATATATATATATTATCATGTTCACTACTATAAGCAAAGTCATTGTCTGTGTGTCAGACTGGAGGGCAAGTGTTGTCAAAACATCCTTCAGCTATGAGATGTGCAATGTGCACGCTTGGATAGCTTTGTCTTGGATTGATATGTGTAGCGTATAAACAATGCACTGAAAGATTCTTCAGGCTTTGTCTGAGAACTATTCGTAATCGATGAAGCGTGAAGAGACTAAGTGATTGATCAACTTGCCTTGCAATATCCAGCTTGTCACTTGGTAATGTTCTGCCTCTGTGTAAGGCATCAGGCAATGTAACTATGTATACAATATATACGCAGCTAGATTTTATAGAAAGCCTTCGTCTATGTACAAACTGATGCTATATATATCTTGCTATATGGGTATAAGATATTTTCAAAATGTCTCTGGTATAGGTAGGTGATAAGATAACCTATATGTTATCTGTCCACTCTATAGATGGGAATCTGGTGATTTGGCTCAAGGTATAGGGTTGTATGAGCTTGAGGTGCTCCCAGTTTTATATCTCTTGTAAATTATAATTATTATAAGCATCATTTATGGCCTAGAGTTTTTCTAGGATTGGGGTAACAATATCATAATCTTATATATCTAATTAAAAGACAATAAAATAATGCGATCTACTATGACTTGGTATGCATGTGCTGTGTAAAAAACACAACGATATTAAGTACTATTGATAATGATCCTCAGAACTACCTGCAGAAAGAGATTAATTAATTTATACCGAAACTTAAACTTTGGCAAAGTTCTCCTAGTTCCACTGGCTGGGTTAGCTGCCAGGCAGTGCCGAGCTAATACGGCTGTCCATCTGGATTGGGTTCGAGTCAAAGCTGTGTCTATATTACATGTGGCCAATCAAACTTTGTTTCATAAATCAAGTCTTTTTCTTTACTGTGGCTGGGATGGGAGCGCTCCTGGGTAGGTTTCTTGAAGGAACGCTATATAGGGCCATAAAATGAATGAATGAATGAATGAATGAACGAACGGTCGAATGAATGATTTGCAGCACTTATATATTTCAGAGTATACGGACCTAATAACGTTTACTGTATCTATTTGAGAAACACATCCACACGCACGCACACCAACATGTCACAACAAATAGTTGTTATTATTCTGCATTTGTTAAATGCCTCCATCGAATAACAACGCATCAGTCACAGAACATTTATTAGTCAAGATCTCCACACACCCAGCAACCGCCTCAGGGGATGGAGGGAGGGAGGGAGGCTGGAGCCAATTCTCCCAAGGGGAGCGAGGGGCAATCCCTCCAATCGGGTATATACCATGTCCCACAACGAAGAAAGATGATGAAAGCGTGGCCTCGTTTAAATATTGAATTGAGATTGATGTCGAACTGGTCATCAGGGCCACAGAGCAGAAGCAGAGACAGAAAGAAAGACAGACAGACGGACGGACGGACGGACGGACGGACAGACAGACAGACAAAGAGAGAGAGAGACAGACAAACAGAGAGACAGACAGAGAGAGAGAGACAGAGACAGACAGAAAGACAGAGAGACAGACAGACAGACAGACGGACAGAGAGACAGAGACAGACAGAGAGAGACAGACAGAGACAGAGAGAGACACGGAGAGAGAGACAGAGGGAGACACAGAGACAGACAGATAGACAGACAGACACAGACATACAGACACACACAGACTGACAGACAGACAGCGTTGGCGTTCAGATCTAATTAATGGTAGGCCTATACACGAGGAAAACGTCTAATGTACTTGTAGTACTTTATGGTGCTGGTAATGGGCTGCCGCTATATAAATCGTCTGTACTCTGTCTCCACAAAATCGCCGCCGGTCTATTATGAACGGCGGATTGATGTATACATGAATTATTGGGATTCGTTGGTTTATGCATTGCTTTCTGAATCGCCGCTGGCACATGTATGCATGATAAAATATAGTTATATATCGGGTTATATATATAACTATATATATATCAATATCATATATATATATCGGGTTATATGTATATAACTATATATCAATATCATATATATCAATATCATATATATCAATATGGGATTAGCAAATATAGGTTTCGGTTCCAGAGTGTTTTTGTCAATGTATTTATTGTTGAGGTGCAAGTCTGATGATATGCGGCGGCGATTTATGTTTACGGTTGAAAAATAGCGATAATGAGCCTAATTTCTGTAAATGGAATTTTTTAATTGCTTAAAACTTTTTTTATTTGTTTAGTAATAACTGAAATAGGATAACAACACCCGCTCTGACCTGCAACAATTGCAATTACCATTAATTACACGCTCACGTGCGTAAACACACACGCACACCTGCTCACACACACACACCTGCCCGCCCACACACACTCAACACACACACACACACACACACACACACACACACACACTATATATATATATATACACTATATATATATATACCAAATACTTAACAAATTTTAGGCTCAACTGCAGGTGAATAAATTGTGACTGACTTCAAGCTCTGCATTGATGCTTTATGCATTATATGACAGGGTGAGAATTGCCGGGTGGGGGGGTTGAGGGGTTCAACCCCGGTTGTCTTTCTTAGGGCCCCATAATGAGTCCTCTTTCCATACCCCAACTCTATGTGTATCATAATCTGACCCATCATTTATTTGCCTACAATAATTCTCATACTGCATATGATGACAGTCGTTTGATCAGAACAGAAATTGTTTCATAGATCTATATTTCTACAAGATCTGCATCCCATAGCCAGCTCAGCTTTGATGAATCCGTAGGAAGACCAGGACAGACAGACAGACAGACACAGACAGACAGACAGACAGACAAAACAGACATACAGACAGACACACACACAGACAGACAGACAGACACACAGACAGACACACACAGAAACAGACAGACACACACAGACAGACACACAGACAGACAGGCAGATAGACAGACGCAGACAGACAGACACACGCAGATACCCAGACAGACACAGACACACAGACAGATACACGCAGACAGCTGCCCTTGTTTGTGTAGACGATGAAAATGAAGTCATTAGCATTTCATAGTATTGGCTGCCTCTAAGGTCCAGCTTAAGGGGCCTTTTCTTCTTTTGTCACAACTAGCCGTCTAGCACTAAGTTCACCTCCAAGGCACTACACAGGTAGCTGGTAGCTGCATGAAACGGTGACTGTTCAAATGTTTGTAAAACGTTCTGCACACGATGTAGCTATATCGGACGTACATACAAATTGCAAATTAGTGATAATAATTATCAATTATTGTGACATCAATAATTATTGATGTCACAGTACCTTAAAGCGAGTGTTCAGAAAGGGTTTTGACCACCAGATGGCTGAGGATATCATACTTTTAGAATAATTAAACGTATATTTGTGGACGTTAAACGAGAATCTCGATTAAATTAGGATGATAAAGGCGGGTCTGATGCACCTGATATACTATTATTAAATTGGACGGATGAGCAGTGACCAGGTGCAATTTAGGTGGGAATTGTCTCCGACTGGTCTGGGAAATTGCATTTGGTGCAATCAGGAATAGACATCATCAGCTGCTATACGATCCTCATGGGATGGGTGTTGTATATAGATGAATGCTTAGCTAGGGCAAATTAATGAGGCCAAAGGTCAGAGAGAGGAAAGCCAGTACACAGTGAAGCTAAGTAGTTTTTGGTCTAGATATCACCGTGATAGTGATGATTTGAGAGAGAGAGAGAGAGAGAGAGAGAGAGAGAGAGAGAGAGAGAGAGAGAGAGAGAGAGAGAGAGAGAGAGTTGTGGTGATGTGAGAGAAAAGAAAGCAATCTCTATCTATATTGACTGCGATAAGAGGAGAAAGAAAAGCAAAGCTTATCTGTGTTTAGGTCTGCAATATTCCATTAATGGCGCTTGTTGCAGCTTAATGACACTTTGTCACACTGCATGTGATCCACCACAAGAATTAAGAGAATGTAATGTAAAGATACGTACTGTTGTCTGTTCAAACACAAAACCAGACTGACATTTGACGTTCTACGTTATTAACTGGTATACCAGAAGTGCGTCTTTCACTGTCTCAAAACTGGTTTCTTTGTTTCTTTTCTCTGTCATGTATCTCTCACAATGGGAACACCTCTGACCGTTGTGCACTGTGAAAGGCGCTTTATAAATTTATCTATACAATACAATTTAATATTTCGTCCCTAACACCACTTTACTCAGGACTTAAAGTGTGCATGGACGGCGTCCATGCACTTATTTTAAAATCTGACCGCCGTCCTGCCACTTATTGGCCAGCACAGCCTGGAAAAGTAAGGAGCATCCAGGCACTTCTTTTCCCACACTTTAAGCACTGACTTTACTTTACCCCAACGAGACATCTTGTATACTCATCCCCTGAAATTACCCAGGGATTGCCCTGCATGCACGGCAAGCTAGCAAAGGATGTTTCGTTTTTTCGCTAAGGACGTGCTGAAGGTTATTGTCAGTTTTCCTTGTCTGTCCGTAACTGGAAGGATCTGCCGCCACACCTATCCTTCACCGACTCCAGCCATCAGCTGCCAGTCATCACCCATTTATATTTTACCCAGACTGATTTACTCGCCAGCCTTGCAAAATTCTCGCTCTGCTTGCATGTAATAATGTGCCGCGCAAGTGAGAGCGGCAACCTGTCGGCGGGAGGCGTTTGGAACAGCCTTTGCTGTTTTGCAGATTAGATAAAACTCCGCCTTGCTATGGTGGTGTCGAACGGAAGGATGGAAGGGCGAGAGGAGGAGGACGACGGCGACGATGTTTGTTGTAGTTGAAGTATTTTTGTACACTTGTTAATTAGTTGTGATGCCTTCCTTATGTCAGCTGTCTCTGCAGCTTGTTCTACGCTGGTTCTGAACATATATAAGAATATATATATAAATATATAGGAATATACATAAATATATATATAAACATATATAACTAAGAATATATATATATAAATCCATACACACTTATATGGGGTCAAGAATGATGTTGGAAGGTGTAGGATCTTGTCTTCTATATATGCTAATATATATTACATATGTGTAATAATGTCTATATAAATATTAGGCCTCTCAAGGCCTATATATTATATGCATATATGTAATAATGTTCATATATATATATATATATATATATATATATATATGAAATTGAAAGTTGCTTCTTTAGGTTTTTTGTTTACAGCCGCAAACCATCACGGTGATTATATTTATATTTATTCCGCACACACTTATGTGGCACAATGCCACTGGAGTGTGTGTGTGTGTAGGGCTAGCAGCAGGTGACAGAAGGCCACCCAGCATCTGGTTCGGTCTCAAACCACACATGAATATAATTGCCATCTCGTGTGGCAAGTCTGAGACGGTATATATTATTGTGTATTGACAGCATGTCGCAACCGGAACAATTAATTGCCCAGACTTGCGGCTGGGACTTTGGAATTAATCAGAGGAAATTTGCAGCTTGCCTAATTTGCACTTTCCATTAACTTTTTTAACCTGAATAGAGTCTGATTCAAACGAGGTGACTTTGTGCAGCGTGGAATTAATTGAGCATTGAGCATTTATGAAATTCAATGCAAGTTCTGTATTTTATTGTATTGTCCTACAATGAAATTAGGAAGTGCACACACACGACCATACAATAGACTTGAATAGAGTCTTGACGGAGGTGAGCATTGTGAATGAAGAACCTATTCAAGTTCCTTACAAATAGCAGCATAGTAATAGTAACTTATGCAAATTTGCATTTACTTAGACAAAGTACCAGTGTTTAATCTATATATATAGTTCCCTGCTTGGGGGAATTCAGGTTTCTGGGGGGACGGCCGATTGTTTGTGGGGGGGGGGGGGGGAATTTTACATATAATTATGCATGTAAACAAGTGGAATGTAAAAAAAACCTCGAGAATTTTTCTGGGGGAATGTCATTCCTGGAAGGGGGAACTTTCCCTCCCATAAACGTCTAGATTAAACACTGTGTAGTAACGACCCATATGAAGGCCTGAACTGTTGACCTTACAGACGACAGTGCTCTAACCCAAGTCTCCTACTTTGCTATACATGGGTAGACTTACTTCTGCTATATATATGGATAGGCCTATGCTTGATGTTATAGTTGCAGTAATGTAAACCACTAATAACGTAATACCAGTTATCATCAGCCTAATGATCCCAGTCATTACTACACTCTTAGCCTTTTGACCGTAAATATAACGGTCAAAGGACTGGCAGCTAAGAACACTGTCGAACACCGTCGAGACCGTAGAAAAAAACTGCAGACCGTTGCTATAATATTGACCGTTTTCCCAACGGTCCACGGCCGTCCTTTTTTACTGTCCTTTAACGGCGCCCGACAGTAATTTAGTGCTTCCGGCAGTTTTCCACCGTACTTTTTTACGGTCCTTTAACTGCGCCCGACAGTAATCTAGTACTTCCGGCAGTTTTCTACCGTACTATTTTACGGTCCTTTAACGGCGCCCGACAGTATTTTAGTGCTTCCGGCAGTTTTCCACCGTACTTTTTTACGGTCCTTTAACTGCGCCCGACAGTAATCTAGTACTTCCGGCAGTTTTCTACCGTACTATTTTACGGTCCTTTAACGGCGCCCGACAGTATTTTAGTGCTTCCGGCAGTTTTCCACCGTACTTTTTTACGGTCCTTTAACTGCGCCCTACAGTAATCTAGTACTTCCGGCAGTTTTCTACCGTACTATTTTACGGTCCTTTAACGGTGCCCCACAGTATTCTAGTACTTCCGGCATTTTTCTACCGTACTATTTTACAGTCCTATCCTGTAAACAGATCTGGTTGACAGTGTTTTGTCGTTAGGGTTACCGTGAATGGCAGTATTTAGAATTTATTTTACAGTTGACCGTCGTATTTTTTTACTGTCAGCGACAGTAATACTATATTGCATTATATTGCCCTTCATGTGACTGTCAACCTCCGCAATCCTTTTCGATGCTTTTAATTGTAGTTTTCGATTCTGCTATGACATTTTCCACAAAATGCTGCTGTTTATTTTAAAACTATATATCAACACTTCATTTCTGTCCATCCCTCTCAAGCTATAATTTACAAGAGACCAGAACTTCACAATCATAATAAGAACAAATTTCAGATGTATTTATAACATTGTAATATTTATTAAAACATTATTTCAATAACAAAATACATTTTAAATCGTTCAGTAGGACAAGGCGTACCAGTCTTACGCCAAGCTGCCTTGCAAATCAACAGATGTAAAGTAAAAAAATGCATAAATACATGCACACAAATTATACTATAAAACTGCATTAAATAATGCTAACTCCAAGTAACAGAGTCATCATTGAAAAGCACCAAAACAAAGAAAAACAAGTGATCAAGAAATAAAACTAAGAAAGTCCTGCTCTGGTTATACACGTGCAAAGCTCTCACTACTGAACCTGACTGAAGGATGTAAATCTTACTCAATGCACAAAATCCTTTACACAAATTACACTATTAAACGACATTATTGTTCATATAATTCATTTATATTGCATTTGCTATTGCACCCATTCAAACTTGAAAATAATTACGCTTGAATCTACACCGCGCACATTGCATTGGGTTTCATGGAGAATCGCACTAGCAATAGCGAGCGAAGGACCTGCTCAAGGTCACTACATCGAGGCTCGAGGTGTATTCGAAACCGCAAACCTTCGGCTCCAAGGCACCGGGTACACCACCGTGCCTCACATCAGTACCATGCAAAAAATGTCTATGCAAAAAATGTTTATGCAAAAGTGCAGTCACCATTTTGCAACACCAAACCACACCAAACCACATAAAAGTACTAAAATGTGTCAAAAATCACTTCGTTACTTGCGACTTGAAAGAAAACAAAAAACCAAACTACACTATGCACTTTGCATTTGGTTTTTATGCACAATCGCACAAGCAATACATGCACACAAATTATACTATAAAACTGCATTAAATAATGCTAACTCCAAGTAACAGAGTCATCATTGAAAAGCACCAAAACAAAGAAAAACAAGTGATCAAGAAATAAAACTAAGAAAGTCCTGCTCTGGTTATACACGTGCAAAGCTCTCACTACTGAACCTGACTGAAGGATGTAAATCTTACTCAATGCACAAAATCCTTTACACAAATTACACTATTAAACGACATTATTGTTCATATAATTCATTTATATTGCATTTGCTATTGCACCCATTCAAACTTGAAAATAATTACGCTTGAATCTACACCGCGCACATTGCATTGGGTTTCATGGAGAATCGCACTAGCAATAGCGAGCGAAGGACCTGCTCAAGGTCACTACATCGAGGCTCGAGGTGTATTCGAAACCGCAAACCTTCGGCTCCAAGGCACCGGGTACACCACCGTGCCTCACATCAGTACCATGCAAAAAATGTCTATGCAAAAAATGTTTATGCAAAAGTGCAGTCACCATTTTGCAACACCAAACCACACCAAACCACATAAAAGTACTAAAATGTGTCAAAAATCACTTCGTTACTTGCGACTTGAAAGAAAACAAAAAACCAAACTACACTATGCACTTTGCATTTGGTTTTTATGCACAATCGCACAAGCAATACATGCACACAAATTATACTATAAAACTGCATTAAATAATGCTAACTCCAAGTAACAGAGTCATCATTGAAAAGCACCAAAACAAAGAAAAACAAGTGATCAAGAAATAAAACTAAGAAAGTCCTGCTCTGGTTATACACGTGCAAAGCTCTCACTACTGAACCTGACTGAAGGATGTAAATCTTACTCAATGCACAAAATCCTTTACACAAATTACACTATTAAACGACATTATTGTTCATATAATTCATTTATATTGCATTTGCTATTGCACCCATTCAAACTTGAAAATAATTACGCTTGAATCTACACCGCGCACATTGCATTGGGTTTCATGGAGAATCGCACTAGCAATAGCGAGCGAAGGACCTGCTCAAGGTCACTACATCGAGGCTCGAGGTGTATTCGAAACCGCAAACCTTCGGCTCCAAGGCACCGGGTACACCACCGTGCCTCACATCAGTACCATGCAAAAAATGTCTATGCAAAAAATGTTTATGCAAAAGTGCAGTCACCATTTTGCAACACCAAACCACACCAAACCACATAAAAGTACTAAAATGTGTCAAAAATCACTTCGTTACTTGCGACTTGAAAGAAAACAAAAAACCAAACTACACTATGCACTTTGCATTTGGTTTTTATGCACAATCGCACAAGCAATACATGCACACAAATTATACTATAAAACTGCATTAAATAATGCTAACTCCAAGTAACAGAGTCATCATTGAAAAGCACCAAAACAAAGAAAAACAAGTGATCAAGAAATAAAACTAAGAAAGTCCTGCTCTGGTTATACACGTGCAAAGCTCTCACTACTGAACCTGACTGAAGGATGTAAATCTTACTCAATGCACAAAATCCTTTACACAAATTACACTATTAAACGACATTATTGTTCATATAATTCATTTATATTGCATTTGCTATTGCACCCATTCAAACTTGAAAATAATTACGCTTGAATCTACACCGCGCACATTGCATTGGGTTTCATGGAGAATCGCACTAGCAATAGCGAGCGAAGGACCTGCTCAAGGTCACTACATCGAGGCTCGAGGTGTATTCGAAACCGCAAACCTTCGGCTCCAAGGCACCGGGTACACCACCGTGCCTCACATCAGTACCATGCAAAAAATGTCTATGCAAAAAATGTTTATGCAAAAGTGCAGTCACCATTTTGCAACACCAAACCACACCAAACCACATAAAAGTACTAAAATGTGTCAAAAATCACTTCGTTACTTGCGACTTGAAAGAAAACAAAAAACCAAACTACACTATGCACTTTGCATTTGGTTTTTATGCACAATCGCACAAGCAATACATGCACACAAATTATACTATAAAACTGCATTAAATAATGCTAACTCCAAGTAACAGAGTCATCATTGAAAAGCACCAAAACAAAGAAAAACAAGTGATCAAGAAATAAAACTAAGAAAGTCCTGCTCTGGTTATACACGTGCAAAGCTCTCACTACTGAACCTGACTGAAGGATGTAAATCTTACTCAATGCACAAAATCCTTTACACAAATTACACTATTAAACGACATTATTGTTCATATAATTCATTTATATTGCATTTGCTATTGCACCCATTCAAACTTGAAAATAATTACGCTTGAATCTACACCGCGCACATTGCATTGGGTTTCATGGAGAATCGCACTAGCAATAGCGAGCGAAGGACCTGCTCAAGGTCACTACATCGAGGCTCGAGGTGTATTCGAAACCGCAAACCTTCGGCTCCAAGGCACCGGGTACACCACCGTGCCTCACATCAGTACCATGCAAAAAATGTCTATGCAAAAAATGTTTATGCAAAAGTGCAGTCACCATTTTGCAACACCAAACCACACCAAACCACATAAAAGTACTAAAATGTGTCAAAAATCACTTCGTTACTTGCGACTTGAAAGAAAACAAAAAACCAAACTACACTATGCACTTTGCATTTGGTTTTTATGCACAATCGCACAAGCAATACATGCACACAAATTATACCACTAAACTGCATTAATGCTCATATATTATAGGTATGACGATGAGGCCTTTATGAAAAAATTTCATAAAGGCTTCATCGTCATACCGATGACTGAAGAGAAGATAGAAGAACACGCAATGGCGAGTGAAGGACTTGCTGAAGGTCCCTACACGGAGGCTCGAGGTGTATTCGAAACTGCAAACCTTCGGCTCCAAGGCACCGAGTACACCACTGCACCACCGTGCCCCACATCCGCACCGTGCAAAAAATGTGTATGCAAAAGTGCAGTCACCATTTCGCAACGCCAAACCACATGAAAGTACTAAAATGTGGCCAAAATCACTTCGTTACTTGCGACTTGAAAGAAAACAAAACCAAAAATGTCCTGGTTTGGAGCTGCATGCAGAGGCTTACAATCATTGCAAAATAAACAGATGTAAAATTTGCATAAAGCACAAAATTGCAGAAATACACGCACACAAATTATACCACTAAACTGCATTAATGCTCATATATTAATTTTTTTATCTCACATTTGCTATTTCAACCATTCAAGCTCGCTCCAAACTACACCACGCACATTGCATTGGGTTTTAACGCAGAATAACACGAGCAATAGCTTTGGAAGGAGGCTAAAGGTCCCTACATGGAGGCTTGACGTTGATATTTCAATTTCACATTTTTCATTTCCTAACACCAAACCACATAAAAGTACTAACATCGTCGAAAATCACTTCACTACTTGTGACATGCAAGAAAACCAAAACCAAAAATGTCCTGCTTTGTATGTACATGCAGAGTTTTAACTACCATTGCAAGCTAAACAAACTCAATGTCAACTGGAACCCTTCAGCTTAAGGTCCTGCAAAGAAAATAAATGTTTACTCCAGAGGGTCATTCCGTGCCAAATCAACCAAATTTTCAACTTTTCCCCACACTCCGACTCGGATTTTCTTGATTTTTTCACCAAAAATCAATTATCATCTGGCATGAAGAACTGGAAAGTTTCAAGTGTCTACTGCGAAAATTGACCAAGTTATGGGGTACTGAAGTTGGTGGGGGTAGGTCGAAAAGTGAACGCGAATTTGCGTCTGCGAAATTTTTGTCATTTTCAGACGCCAATAACTTTGGATCTAGAACAGCTAAACACATTTGGTTTTCAGTTTTCAGTTCTGTGCATAGCATAGATTTGCATGGTCAAGTAACATTTGCTCTCTTTGATATGAGGAATTGATAAGAATTTTTGAAAAGTGCCCAACCATATCTTGGCGAGCCACTTTTGTCATGTTTGCAGACACACTACACTGGCAAGACATGCAGGAAAGGAATAATTTTTGTGTGGTTTTATTCATCTACTGGTGTAGTTGTAAATGTGCAATTTATTTGAGCTTTGGTCTACAGGGACTGCTGTAGCAACTTGCCAAAAACCCTTCATCTCCGTGACAGTGGTCACTTTCAACTGACCAAATGGGCCTGTGGGACAGCTGATAAACAAGTCAAACATGCATCATTGGAAAGCTGGAAGAAAAACCTTTCTATCGATACTAATATCCTGATGGTAATCTTCATATAACTCGTTAAATTATTTTTTTAAGATTCGTGATTTTTGAACGCGAATTTGCGCCTGCAAATATTTTGTCATTTTCAGACATCCATAACTATTGATCAAGACCAGCTATACACATTTGGTTTTCTGTTTTAAGTACTGGGTATTGCATAGATTTGCATGGTCAAGTAACATTTGCTCTCTTAGATGTGAGGAATTAATAAGAAATTTTGAAAAGTGCTCGACTATATCTTGCCAAGCTCATTTTTGTCATGTTTGCAGACACTTTACACTGGCAAGAGAAGCAACTAAGGAATAAGTTTTGTGTGGTTTTATTCATCTACTGGTGTAGTTGTAAATGTGCAATTTATTTGAGCTTTGGTCTCCACGAACTGCTGTAGCACCTTGCCAAAAAGCCTTAATCTCCTTGACAATGACAAATGTCACGGAGATTAAGGCTTTTTGGCAAGTTGCTACAGCAGTCCCTGTAGACCAAAGGACATATAAATTGCACATTTACAACTACACCAGTAGATGAATAAAACCACACAAAAATTATTCCTTTCCTGCATGTCTTGCCAGTGTAGTGTGTCTGCAAACATGACAAAAAGTGGCTCGCCAAGATATGTTTGGGCACTTTTCAAAAATTCTTATTAATTCCTCATATCATAGAGAGCAAATGTTACTTGACCATGCAAATCTATGCAATACCCAGTACTTAAAACAGAAAACCAAATGTGTATAGCTGGTCTAGATCAAAGTTATTGAAGTCTGAAAATGACAAAATATTTGCAGGCACAAATTCGCGTTCAAAAATCATGAATCTTAAAAAAATAATTTAACGAGTTATATGACGTTTACCATGAAGAAACTAGTGTCAATAAAAAGGTTTTCTTCAAGCTTTCCAATGATGCATGATTGACTTGTTTATCAGGTGTCCCACAGGCCCATTTGGTCAGTTGAAAGTGACCACTGTCACGGAGATGAAGGGTTTTTGGCAAGTTGCTACAGCAGTCCCTGTAGACCAAAGCTCAAATAAATTGCACATTTACAACTACACCAGTAGATGAATAAAACCACACAAAAATTATTCCTTTCCTGCATGTCTTGCCAGTGTAGTGTGTCTGCAAACATGACAAAAAGTGGCTCGCCAAGATATGGTTGGGCACTTTTCAAAACTTCTTATTAATTCCTCATATCAAAGAGAGCAAATGTCACTTGACCATGCAAATCTATGCTATGCACAGAACTGAAAACTGAAAACCAAATGTGTTTAGCTGTTCTAGATCCAAAGTTATTGAAGTCTGAAAATGACAAAATATTTGCAGGCGCAAATTCGTGTTCAAAAATCACGAATCTTAAAAAAATTATTTAATGAGTTACATGAAGATTACCATCAGGATATTAGTATCAATAAAAGGTTTTTCTTCCAGCTTTCCAATGATGCATGTTTGACTTGTTTATCAGGTGTCCCACAGGCCCATTTGGTCAGTTGAAAGTGACCACTGTCACGAAGATGAAGGGTTTTTGGCGACAGGTGTTAGATTCAACTGACCAAATGGCATTTGGGACACCTGCAAGAGATTGGTATCATAAGAAAGGTCAATCTTCTAGCTTTCATTCATTCATTCATTCATTCATTCGGACATTTATATAGCGCTTCTTCAAGAAAAACTACTCAGAGGCGCTCCCGACTCCAGCGCGCCCAAAAAGAATAGTTTTAAGTTTAGTAAGGAAGGATCCTGGTAGAGTCCCAGGGTGTAGGCGTAGCTCAAAAGGAAGACCATTCCAGACCACTGGTCCAACCACAGAAAAGGCTCGATTTTTCATGGTAGTAGTATGAGCAAAAGGAACTAAGAGGACTCCCCTATCAGCAGAGCGTAACTGACGACGTCCTTGGATACCCAATGTAAAGCTGCATAGCTCTCTGAGGTAAATTGGGGCGAGGCCCTGACAACATCGCCATACCAATGCAGCTACCCTGAACTCAATACGCTGGCGAATAGGGAGCCAGTGAAGTACCTCAAGCATGTAGTTTGAGACATGACCATATTTAGGGATTTTCCCAATTAGGCGCGAGAGAAAAAAAAATATTTCGACACTTTTCATATTATGTGCATTTGACTTGTTTAGCAGGTGGTCAACACGCCCATTTGGTCAGTTGAATGTGACCACTGTCATGGAGATTAAAGGTTTTTGGCAAAGTGCTACAGCATTTCCTTGCAACCCAAACACAAATAAATTGCACAATTAAGACTCCACTAATAGCTGAATAAAACCACACAAAAATTATTCCTTTCTTGCATATGCTGCCAGTGTAGTGTGTGTGCAAACATGACAAAAATGGGCTCGGCAAGAAATATTTCGACACTTTTCAAAAATTATTATTAATTCCTCATATCAAAGACAGCAAATATTACTTGACCTTGCCAATCCATGCTATGCACAGATCTGAAAACTGAAAACCAGATGTCTTTAGCTCCTCTACATCAAAAGTTATTGACGTCTGAAAATGGGTGAAAATTTTGAAACGCAAATTCGCATGAAAAATCACGACTTTTGAAAAAATAGTTTAATAGCTTATTCTTAGGAGCACCAAAAAGAGATTGGTATCAGTAAAAAGGCTTTTCTTCAAGCTTTCCAATGATATGTGTTTGACTTGTTTTGGAGGTGATCCACACGCCCATTTGGTCAGTTGAAAGTGACCACTGTCACGGAGATGAAGGGTTTTTGGCAAAGTTCTATAGCATATCCTTTTAACCAAGACACAAATAAATTACACAATTAAGACTCCACTAATAGCTGAATAAAACCACACAAAAATTATTCCTGCAAACATGACAAAAATGGGCTCGGCAAGAAATATTTCGACACTTTTCAAAAATTATTATTAATTCCTCATATCAAAGACAGCAAATATTACCTGACCTTGCCAATCCATGCTATGCACAGATCTGAAAACTGAAAACCAGATGTATTTAGCTGCTCTACATCAAAAGTTATTGACGTCTGAAAATGGAAGAAATTCGCAAAAGCAAATTCGCGTTCAATTTTCGGCCTACCCCCACCAACTTGAGTACCCCATAACTCGGTCAGTTTTCACTCAGGACACCTGAAACTTTCCAGTTCTTCATACCAGATGATAATTGATTTTTGGTGAAAATATCAAGAAAATCTGGATCGGAGAGTGGGGAAAAGTTGGAAATTTGGTTGATTTGGCACGGAATGACCCAAATTTAGCCCTCCAATAGCACGAAAATGAAGGAAAATAATAAAGCAAGTCTGGAAACATTACATCACTTGAGACACAATAAGTAAAAAGTAAACTTCGAAGTGCAAAAATTAACAAATACATGGATAATATCACAAAACTGCTTGAAAATCTAAAATCGAGCAGTAAACCGAGTTTTTGTTTAAAACGTTTTCACGTGAACAAAAATGATCCTGAATAATACATAAGGAATTACACTTTAGTCTAACTGGGACTATAGCCCTGCAACAGCACCACAATGAATAAAACTAAAACAAGCTGGGAAACATTACATCACTTGAAAGACAATAAGACATACAACCCACATTAAAAATCTAAAACGTGCATAGATTCAGAGTTATTGCCTAAAAAGTTTATTTATTTCTCATATTTTCTAAAGCACCCTTTCAAACTCTCTACTCAGAGGCGGTCCCAACTACAGCACAAACACTGCATCAGAGTTTCACGCTGAAGCGCATGAGCAACTGAAAGAGAAGCACTTGTTCAAGGTCACTAACGTAGCAGCTTGAAGTGTATTCGAACCCAGAATCCTCCGGCTCCAAGGCACCGAACCCACCACTACACCAGTGCCCCACATAAACATTAATGATCACACTGCCTACTCGAACTGCCACCATATATTGAAAAGTGCTAAAATGAAGAAAAGTACTAAAAGAAATCTGCAGACTTAGATTTTTTGAATAAAATAAGACTAAGGCCATAATTGTCTTGGCCTGACATAAATGCAAGGGTTTTGCTGCCATTCCAGCACTGTACAGTACCGTAACGCAAATCAGACCATTAAAATGTAAACATTCGAGCATAAAATTATTGCTGTGACTGCTCAATATCCGTCAGCCATGCTAAACATATAGAGTCGAAAATGAATTCCAAGGTTTCCAGCAATCAGGGTCGCTTGAATCCTGCTACTTGTTGACCATACTACTCCTGGTTTCGAACTCTTCTGCAAATTCAGCACCTTGGGATTTGTGGCAGGATAGATTTCTCGTCCATCTTTGATCACCGGTCCGGATTAATTGGAAATATGCATCTAAAACAGACAAAGAAACAGAATACAATAAGATAATTCCGATCCAAATTTCTAACATTTTTGCAAAATTTGTGCCAAATGCTATGTTATGCAGTGTGAAACTAATTTTGCCAAAAATCTTTTTAAAAGCCACTGGGTAAAAAAATTCAGGATTTATTATGGATATTTTTATAGCGTCCCTTCAATGTTACTACTCGGGAGCACTCCCTAACCAACGTCATGTGAAAAGTACTATGTTAAGGCTGCGATAAAACGCATCTGAGCAAACCCTCGGCATAAGGTGTAAAAACAGTGGAAGCCCATTACTTGTCATGAGGGCCAATAACAGAGAAAGCACGGTGCTGTCTAGGAGCTGTTCGTGCTCCGGAATGAGAAGTTCACCCTGAGCGGAGGAACAATGATTGATAATGACTGGTGGATGTTTAGCAAGCACTTCTGTAGGGCGCATCATGCTTTTATTGGTACACCATCTTCATTCATGACCAAAGGTTTGCGACTGGCACATATTAATGAATTTTCATTAATTAAAATATGCCAGTCGCAAACTTTTGGCCACAAAAATATGGGCAGGACAGCAATGGTCCTACTAAAAGCAATAAGACACAAACTCTTTGGACATATTGCCAGGATGGGAGATGACTTGAAGCTCTGGTATTTGGAATATTTGAGGAAGACAACAAGAGAGGCAGCATTATAGGGAATGGACGAACGACAGAGGATTTGTGCAGAAACCCAGGGCGCAAATCCGGCCTTGACCCTCCCCATTGAGAAATGCCTGTAGAACGTGGCCCCCCCGTCAGGTTTCAACAAGGCAAGTCGGACCAAACGACCAAAAAAATCAGCAGCTTTTTCAGGTGAAAGACAAAAAAATTCCTAAAATTTTGGCGCCATCTAAAAAATTTCTGTATCCGCCCCTGCAGAGGCCCACTACAAGAACTGTTCCACCCGGCACAGGACAACTATGGATGGAAAAAAGACGATGCCAACACTTGACACCTACGATCACACTGCTCATGGTGAATGATGATTTATTAAATACCGAAATACATTTAAACTACAAGATTTAATAAAGACAAATGATAAAATACCAAAATTAATGTAACGAAAAGAATTATATTGTGATGCCACCCACTTTGATGAATTTCTCCCATAGTGCTAATCCCATTTACTGACGGACCTGCTCATTTAACAAGGTATTCGTTGTTTAAATAACCACTTGGCAGGCAGAGTTGATTTGTGCTAAATGGTATACCAAGGAGCCACCAGGATACCTAAAATTGGTACAAATTTTAATCGCCAACTAAATCTTAACATTTTCAACTACAAAAAACAGAAAAACATTGTTTATGTAAGTTTTAGAACGAGTTACGCTTCTGCTTTGCATAACAATCTAAACTGATTTTGCCCCACTTTCAATACTTTGCACCATTAGAAAAAATCAATTTGCAAATTCATCATATTTGCAAAAATTGAAAACAACAACTGGCAAAGCCAGGCTAGCAATATAAGATATATAATATTATACAGGGTGGGAAAATACCCCCTACGGTTTTTGCCAATATCTGTGCCAAAGGTAAGAATTTTTAAATCAAATTTTACAGACTTGAAGGCAATTCTTATTTACTTACAATAGCCAAATCTTACTAAATGATTTCACACAGAACAAAAGTTATATCACTTATAGCAAGTCCACCCACTGTTTATTTGATGATTCAAAAACACAATGCAACAACAACAAAGCAAGAGTCTATTAAGTCACATCTCAATGTAATCGAATAACTTAACTGCCTTTAAACCTGTAAAAGTTGATTTACAAATTCACATTTTGGCAAAAACCGTAAGAGATACTCTATTGGCCTACACTGTACATTAATACACATCCTTAATTCATAAGAACAATTCGCAAACCCTTCATTTGTAGGTGGAAATAGCAATATTAATCTCACAAGATAAAAGGGCTATACCACATGAAAAGCAGATTAAACATAGCTAATTTGGAGGAGACATGCTGAATCAGGCAGTCTCCTGTCTCCAGGCACATGGAGTACATGATTGCCCAACTGGTTTGGCATTGTCACCATGGCTCTGTTCCAGCCTAAGTGAGCTCTGTTATCCAGTATGTTGTCTTAGCTTGCAAGCCCTTCACCCTGCCTCTAACAAGGAGTTTTTGGTCACTCAT
Organism: Lumbricus terrestris; assembly: GCA_949752735.1. Lineage (NCBI taxonomy): Eukaryota > Metazoa > Annelida > Clitellata > Crassiclitellata > Lumbricidae > Lumbricus > Lumbricus terrestris. The sequence continues at coordinate 40,056,091 of OX457047.1, forward strand.
TTGTGTTAGAACCCTAACCTGTCTGCATCACACTTCTCACTTATAGGTTCTTCTGTTTGGCCTAGCATCCTGTTGGAGATCTGCCTATTACCAAGGATTAAGTGATCAGTGCTTTAGAGGATCCTTAAGTCGTATTTGTAACACTGTGGACTGGTAGCGACAATGAGTGGATTTCCTGAAGGAACGCTATAAAAATTCGTGAAATCATTGAACAGGTGAATTTCTGGATTTTTTATTCATGTGATGCCATTCATATGTAGTTGATACTATTTAAAATGCAAAACATACCACAAAAATCAAACATGGTGCAGCTGGGATGTCTGTAATAGGTTGAACTACAGCCGCTGTAGATGTTTCCTGTAACAATAAATAAATAAAGTGGGATATACTTCCTGACACCAGCCATTTTGCAGAGTTAAATTCCTATGTTAGAAACTATAAGTGCTTCAAATGAAAAGCCTCCTCATGTTAACCAGTCAGAAGATGTCTTCCTCATTGGTCTTTTATTATCATACATGGGTGTAATGAAGCTTGCATTCATGTAGTGCATAGTTCACAGTACCAACGTTACCAGCACTGTCAAATTGGTGTGCATGGTATCATCATTAAATAAAGCATAATTTTAGCAAGAGACAAGGGGCTTAAGTCTGCGACACCATATAGAATAGCTATAGTAAATCAAGTATACTTTAAATCATGTAAATTATTACGTTAAGAAAATTTGACTTACAAACTGTCACACATGTTCATTGTTCATCCCCAACAACTCTATAAGTCTCTAACCCCACACCCTGGAATAACTCAAGCACTTGGTCAAGCTGAAAACTATGTATTCCAATACACATCAAAAGTTATCAAGCAAAAGAGGTTGCAAACACTGCCTGACTGAAAAGCTGTCTGCGTGACCCAAATAATTGCCAACATTACATTACCAAACTGATTGCTCAAATTTAGGTCTGCGAAAAGTTGCGGGGTTCCAGGCTGTTTTAGATTATTTGGTGGTTTGGAAATTTAATTGGAAGTTCCTTCCCTAAAGCAAACAATTAACAACTGTATATTTACGAAAAGCTGCATTGATAAACAAAAATACTTCGCTTTAATTAAAAACTGCATTGGATCACATACCGAATCATTGCTTTGGTCTGGCGGTCCTTGCTTGGTGTGTCTCTTCTTCATTAGGACATTTATAATTACTGTCACGAAGGTCAAACTGCAAAGAAATAAAGAAATATTCCAACACCAGAAACATTTTCACAGTTTAATGTATTCAATGCTATTCATGAATGAACAACATAAAATTTTGCAACATAGAGAAACATGAGATGAAAATTAAGATTTTTTCTTTGCAAATGTTTTACAGTGCTTTATAAAAGGGCAGTCAATTGCATGTCCCGAATGTGCATGAGATTTCAAGTGTGGGTCATTCCAGGTCAAGTCATAACAGTGATCCAGCGTGACCATCTCCAATTTGATTAAATTTGGCAATACGGTAGAACCAATGAGAAACTCTAAGATTCAAAATATTAGAGAGCACGTGGGAAAATTACATACAAGATTTGTAGCATCATACTTTACAATGTTGCGAAAATTTACCACGGGCTTTCGTAAAACATCACTCGCAAATCATTGTGAACTAATAAGACAGTGTGGCAATGCGCAAAACAGAATTTAAAAGGAAAATCGCTACAATTCTAATTAATGTATACAGCTCGGACTATGCCAACACTCAAGCGCGAACAAATTGAGCAAAAGACATATCAAAATGATAAATAATCTCAGCGGATGTTATATTGCATCAAGGAATATTTTTAAAAATATGCCGTTGGTGAAAAGAAATTGGCTCAATGTCAATTGTTCTGGCTTTTCATTGAGAAGAACCAACGGTCCCAAATCTCTCGATTTGAACTCCAGGAATAATCACGTGGTGAAGACATGCTGGTGAGGAACTACCACAATAAGCGACCAAAACCAAAAGCGCTAATAGATTTGAAGGCTGCATTTAAGTTGGTTTGGCATGGGAAGGTTTACTTCTGGGACCCATTAACAAAGACATCAAAGACATCAAGAGACTCAGAATATGTCTGGATGGTGGAAGTGGACATATTGAAAACCAAAGTTGTAATGCAGCGTAAGACTTCATGACAGACTCATTTGAGATGAAACTTGCAAAAACGCTTTATTTTTATTGTGTCATCTTTTTTAATCGTCAACAAATAGGGGAATGGGCTCACTAGAAGTTACATAGCTTTTGTTCTGTTTGAAATATTTAGTCGAAATTTGGCTTAGTTACGTATATATTAACTGCCTTTAAACCTGTAAAAGTTGATTTTGATAAATTCCCACTTTTGGCCAACATATCAGCAAAAAATCGTAAGGGGTACTCTATTGGCCTACACTGTTAATAAACATCATTAATTCATAACAACAATTCATATACTCAGAGGTATTCCAAACACCTGCACAGCCAAACACAAGTTTTAAGATGAGAGAAGAAAGTCTGATCATAATCCTGGGAGGTGCCTAGGGGAGGCCATTACAAGTCGACCATCTATCACCCAGATGACTGAAATCTGCAGAAGAGAAAGTGATTTGAAGGAAAGCAATGGTAGGCTACATATATTTAACCTAGCCAGCTGCTAGTAGGTGCAAGCCAGATGAAATGGCGTTTGATTATATCCGTCAATTTAAATACTTTTACCTCTGCACAAGATCCATTGAAGCCGGTGTTGAAATTTCTGATGCTTTCGTTAACGACAAATTTATGGAAAGGATCCATCCGCTATCAACCAAGAATCTCCTAAATGTAAATTAAATCAGTGATTACTAACAACAGACAACTTTTGTGCTACAATTCAATTAATCCACATTAGCATTTCAAGTTAAATGAGTACAATAAAGAGATACTTAAAAAATAGTATTACCGGTAACAATTCAGGGAGAATGTAAGTAAACACACAAAGCTATAAAGAAGGTTGAGCTAATGTTTTTAACTTGATGAAAGTGACAACATGCACACAGTGTTAGGTTTAAAACAGTAAACTGCAAACTCCTGAAGAATAATTTCATTATTATGCTTTGTAAGTGCTCATGCTAATGGCAGTATCTTCAGTTATAGGCTCCCTTGTAACGGCATGACTGTGTTACGGCACCATAGAAATTGCCGCTACAACAGGGCTGTTTTTAAGGAATTTTTAGAACTGCACATCCTCTTCTCTCCTTTCTCAACCCCCATGGTAAATTACTCCCAATCTGAGGAAAATGACCTTTTTTACTGGTTTTAACTGTACAGAAGTGCTTCTACAACTGCACGAATCCATTTAGAACTGCACATTTTGTGTAGAACTGCACGTTAAAAAAATCCCTGCGCTACAATTATAATTCGTACCCTGAAAAGTTGACAAATCCTACATTTGTCGGTGGAAATAGTGCTCAACATTAATCTCACAAGATAAAAGGGCTATACCACATGAAAAGCAGATTAAACATAGCTAATTGGGTGAATCCAAGGTTTGTCTGATTCAGCCTTCATGAATGCACTTTCACTGTCTCCAGGCGCATGGAGTACATGATTGCCTAACTGGTATGGCATTGTCACCTTGTCTTTGCTCCAGCCTAAGCAAGTTCTGCTGTCCAGTATCTGCTGTGTTAGCTTGCAGACCCTTCGATCTGCCTCTAGTCTTTGGTCCCTTGCTTCTGTTAGAACCGCAACCTTTCTGCATCATGCTTCTCACTTATAGATCCTTCTGTTTGGAATATCCACCCATTGGAGATATTCCTGTTACGAAGGATTGAATAATCAGTGTTTTACAGGTTCCTTAAGTCCTGTTTATCACACTGTGGTTGGACTGGAAGCGACGCTGAGAGGGTTTAAAGGTGGGGCTCTATTTAAATTCTTGAAATCATCCAATATATGAATTTCTGGATTTGCTTAAATTCATGCGATACTATTCACTTATAGTTGATATTATTTAAAATGCGAAACATACCACAAAAATCAATCATGGTGTAGCTGGCACGTTTGGAACAGATTGAACTTCAGCTGCTGTAGATGTTTCCTACAGGTAACAAAATAATGTATTTGTTAATAAAGTGGGTTACGCTGTATGACGCCAGTCATTATACAGCAGCAGAGTTAAATTCTTGTGTTAGATGCTAGAAGTGCTCTAAGTGAGAAGCCATCTCATGTTAACCTGTCAGAAGATTGTCTTCCACCTAGCTGTCTCAATCATTGGCCTTTTACAATACACGTGGGTCCAAGGAGCTTGCATTCATGTAGTGCACAGCTCACAGAACCAACATTACCAGCAATGTCAAATTGGTGTGCAAGTTATCATCATAAAATAAAGCATAAATTTAGGAAGAGGAGAAAAGGGAGCAGTCAAGCAAATTATTATGTTCAGAAAGTTTTAATTACAAACTGTTACACATGTTCATCCACAACAACTCTTTAAGTCAAGAATCTAACCCCTCCCCGAAACAACTCGTGCACTCTGTCATAACCGAAAACAATGCATTCCAATACACAGCAAAAGTCACAATTATCAAGCACAAGAGGTTGCAAACACTGCCTGACTTGAAAAGCTGTCTGCGTGAACCAAAATAATATCCAACAATAAAATATCAAACTGATTGCTCAATTAAGGTCTGCGAGCAGTTGCGGGATTGCAACTTGTTTTAGAGTATTTGACAAGTTGGAAGCTTAGTTTTCAAAGTTATTTTCCTAAAGAAAACAATTAACAACTCTATAGTCAGGAAAAGCTGCATTGATACAAAATTCCAAATATCACACTATAATTAATCACTGCACTGGATTACATACCGGATCATTGCTTTGGTTAAGCGGTCCTTGTTGGATTCTTTTCTTCATTAGGACATTCATCACTACTCCGCAAAGGTCAAACTGCAAATAGAATATTCCAGCACCAGAAACATTTTCAGAGTTTGAGGTATTAATGAATGAACAATCAAAAAATTTAACATCAAGAAACATGAAGATTTTTCTTTGCAAATTTTTCACTGCTCACTTTTTAAAAGTCAGTCAATTGCATGTCCTGAACGTACATGGGATTTCAAGTGTTGGTCATTTCGGGTCATATCATAACAGTGACCCGGCATGACAAATTTTAATTAAATTTAAGAAGATGGTAGAACCCAATAAGAAACTCGCAGAAATAAAAAAAAATTAAATTATGGGTAAACCAATTTCCGAGATATGGGTCATTGAACCTCGACCCAAACGCCCTGGTTTACTATGACCGGACGAGATTTAAACTGCTGTATCTCAGCTACTATTGCACCTGGAAACAAAAGTGAGATACCATATAGAAGCTGAGTGAATGCTTTATTTGCCAAGGTTGCTAAAAATAGCAATTTTCAGCAGCATCAAAATTGTGTAAAACTGTAGCCTAGTAACCCTCATATATGTGAAACTCTATACTCTCATATTCTTATAAACTTTATCCCATTCAAAATACTAATCTAGATAGTCAGTGAAAAGTTGAGAAGGTGCGCTCCAAAGAGAACGAACATTAACTCCCCAAACAACTCCCCCAGACAAAACCCCCAGACTAGGACAAAAACCTCCGGGTAGAACATAAATGGCACACAGGCAGTAATCCTCCGAATGGGGGTACTAAGTTTAAAATACATATGTTTGTCGTACACAAGCTGGAAAGATGAAAAGAATTCTCGCTAAATAGAATTCGAATTGATACAAAATAATTTTCACCTTAATGGAAGCTGGATTGATGAAAATATTCTTGCTTAAACTGGAGCTGGATAGAATGATAATATTCTTGCCTAAATTAAAGCTGAATTGATGAAAATATTCTTGCTTAAACTGGAGCTGGATTGAATGATAATATTCTTGCTTAAATTAGAGCTGAATTGATTAAAATATTCTTGCTTAGATTGGAGCTTGATTAATGAAAATATTCTTGCTTAAATTGCAGCAGGATCGATGAAAAATAATTAACATTTAAATAGAACTTTAGAAGTTTGATTAATTAATGAAAGCAATTGTTGCTATGTAAATAGAAGCGGGACTGGTGACAGCGTTCTATCAATTAGGTTATTTGCACAGGTAGGGGTTTTGTCCAGTGGGGTCGATGTCCTAGGATAAAACTGGGAATTTTTTGTCTGAGGGCTTGTCCAGGGTTTTTTGGTCTGAGAGTTTTGTCTAGGAAGTTAATGTCCTAAACTGTCTCGGAAACGGGTTGACCCAAAAATCTAAAATTCTGACTTTGGGAGCTTCTCGTTAGCCTCTATAAACATGCAAAATTCAATCAAAGCTGGAGATGCTAAATTTTATTCAAAACTGTTGATTTGACTTGGACTAACATGTGTGCACGGTGAACATTTGGGTGTGGGACATTAACCCCTAGGCAAAACCACTGGACAAAACCCAGAACCCCACCCTCCTACCTATTTAGCCTAGGACAAAAAACCCGAACAAACCCCCATGCCTGCGAAATAGTCTATTTTGTAGTTAATTGATAAAATGTGTTTCATCTATCCAGCTTCTATTTAAAAAGCAACAATTGATTTCATCAATTTAATTATTTAATTAACAAATTTTGGTTTTCATCAATCCAGCTCCTATTTAAGCAAGAACATTTTCATCAATCCAGATCCAATTTAAGCGAGAACATTTTATTAGTTCAGCTTCCATATAAGTAAAAATGACTTGATATCAATCCGATTTCTATTTAGCAAGAATTATTTTCATCATTCACTTGTGTACGACCAACATATGCATTTTGAACTTAGGACCGCAATTGATGCACTACCAGAGTGGGCTTATGTCCTACTCTGGGTAGTGTCCTTTTCCTTTTCCCAAGCATTTCAATCGCCAGAAACAACGAGCACGTGGCAATATTACAAACAAGATTTGTACCGCATGCTTTAAAATGTTGTAAAATTTAGCCTGGGGTTTCGTAAAACGTGCATTAGCAAATCATCGTGAGGTAATAAAACAATGTGGCAATGCGCAAAACGGCATTTAAAAGAAACATGGCTAGAATTATAATGTTTGCGGCTATGATTATCCCAACACCGAAGGAAATGAGCGCGAAAAATGTGCAAACAGACATATAAAAACAACAAACAACCTCAGCGGATGTTAAATTGCATAGATGAATATGTCAAATGTCATTGGGTTTACCAGATTTTCGATTTTTGGCTGGAAAATGTACCAGATATAAATTTTGTACAAGTACGACCATAACTCGTCGGAATTTAGGAACGAAAGGAAGTCAAATACTCTCGACGGCTTTTAGCAGGGTCAGATAAATTTGTAGCGCATCAATAGCTGTACGTCTAACACGAAGTAACATTAATTTATTTATTTAACAATTTAACGAAGCTTACCAAGATAGAATCCAATCCGAAAAATTATAATAGAAAATGACTATGAACTGCAATTTAATCTCCCGCATGCATACGCAATATTTAACTCATTATTCTAAAGATTGCCACTTAGGCTAGTGTAGTGAATAAACAGATTAAACAATTGCTATCTGAAAGAAGATTATTTTTGATGACGCGACTTTCATCTTGAAATTCACAATGATTTTCTAAACTTCGGAAGTCTACATTGGACCCACTAACCTACGAGGTTTCCTGGACAGATGCTGCGCAGAAAGGTCTATGCGCCCTGTTTGTTGTCGTTTTCTTTTCTCACAAATATCCGAAAATTAGTCAACAGTACTGTTATTAATGTAATGTGACATTAAGCCAATATTACTTCTCCAGTGACGCTGATACTTGCCATTTCACCCTGTATGTTTGTCAACGCTCATTACTTACTTGTTTACTTACTTTAAACAATTTGCACTGTTTGTGATGGAGTCATTTATACCTCCATCTGTTCTGCCATTGTATTTTTAGCACTTGGAAAAAATTACGCGCTGACAAACAATAGCCTAATTAAAAATTTATTTGGCAGTTAAGACCAATAACCTATTAGATAGCCCAGTAATTATAGGCCTATTGATTCTCGTTGTAAATTATTCAGACCTGTAGGCCAATAGAACTTTTTGCTCATCTACTCTGCGCATAGCCTGCATAGCCTGCAATGATCTTCTTGAAGTAATTAAAATGATTACTATCGCTATATCAACCTAAAAATGCAGAAAATATTTTCTCATGTTGTGATTGTACATGCTATAATCTGTTCACATTTTATGTCCCCGCAGTGCGGTTGCAAGCGGTTCAGTAAAGTAGGCTACATACATACTTACATGCTACCTTACTTACTATAGTATTGGTAGATCTCGTAAAATTAGGCCTAATATAAGCGCGTGCATATAGGGTCTTACTAAATTCCAACAATTTAACAAATGACAATTTCCAAACTTTGTTTGAATTTAGCCTAAATTCAATAATTTATGGTAGATTTGGCCTAATCGACTAGCACTTCCGAATGCATAAAAACATTAATGAAAGCTTATTTGTCACGTGTAGGCGAAGCTTAATTGGAGGTCACATTATTCGCAGCGGACTTTACCTTGCGAGGTCTAAATACTGTCTGATGCCGTTTTATCAAGCGGCCGTGAAATTTACGGTGACGTCGGTGAGCTCGCCCAAAATAAACTGTGGGCCACCGTTTTATATTCCGACGATCGTAGACCGTCGTGGAATACTGTCCATGCACCGTTGTAATCACGGTGAAGGCTTAGAGTGTATATAGGCACATCCACATTACTACGTACATCCATTAGGCTATATTGTGACCTTTGAGGATTGACCAATCAATCTCATGCATCATCACATAAACAAGTGTTCATCATTCCAGTTATCATCACAATTTAAACCTAATTAATTATGGAACCCTGCCATTTAAAAGACAATTCCTTTACTGATTCAGCTTTCCTCTCTGAGGATTATAGCTGAGGTCTTTACTTATCAAATGCCTGCAAACGTTTGAATAGTGCTAAGTAACTTATCCTTATTCTGCCCTACCCAGAACTCCTATAGTTTTCTTTTATACCTTTTTCATGCCAAAGTCAGCTCCTTTTATTCCTTTAGGTCTATGCTGCTCTTACATTCATAAATTACCACTCATACGCCATACATTTTCAGCCACTGATATAATTATATGCTGACATCTCCCTTAACCCTTATGTAAATACATACAAGTACATTCGTCAATGGTGTCACCTATGTATGTGTGTATGGATAGGCGACTTAACAACCCTTCAGCAGGGATTTGAGACTCAACTTCACTCTGCTGATTCTTTGGTTCTTGTGCTGTCACAGTTTTGTCGAGCGCTAAGCAACGCTGCAACAGCAAGAGTCTAACTTACGAGAGAATGTTTACGTTTGGTATGAAAGAACTCAGTGATAGTTTGCCCTTCATTACATTAGGTACATTACACCAACGCAATACCGTTGGTAAATATATATATATATGCGCACACACGCACGCACGCACACACATGTATGTATGTGTGTGTGTGTGTGTGTATATGTGTGTATGTATGTATGCATGTATGTAAAATCGAATGACACAGCCATCTCTCCAAACTCGTCTTAATCAACATTCTAATTATCGTTGTCAGCTGGGTGATCATCATCAATGCCAACGAGGCTCATCAGTAACAGTCTTTTGATTGCCTCCTCTAAGTCAGCCGCCGACGCCGCCATGTTCCACTAATGCCGCCTCCTGCGCTGGAATTTACTTTGTGGCTCTGCAGAGCCGCCCTCCTCCTCGTCATGACGCCTCGTCATCGTCGTCAATGGCGGCTGTTTTCTATGACCCAGCAGAGCCGTAAACAAAACTTCAAAGGGGAAAGGCCGCCTCCAACGCCGTAATTAAACTGATCCCAGTTCGAGCAGATTGAAAACACGATGACATGTGTATGATATTATAATACCAACACTTGGCCGAGCGAAGGAAGCAGGGGCGGGAGGGGTGGAGGAGGGGAGGAAGGAGCGACCGAGGGACGATGACGACGATGATGATGAGTAGGAGGAATAAAACACCTAAACGTTTTCCTGTTAGCCGGTCGGCAAGTGAATCTATCAGCGCCCTATAAACGAGATATCCCCAGTTCCAGCGTCTGAGGAGAATACGCCGACCGCAGATGTTTCCAGCTAGGCTGCCTGGTAGCCGCGCTCTCCTCCTGGCATTTTCCACCTAGCACGCAGGGTAATAAAGACAAACGCAGGGCTCCAGCCTCCACGGAACCCGAGCGCCAATCGGGCGCTCCCTCCCTGCCCGGTCCGGGTGTCTGTCGGGTGCTAGGTGAGACCGACGGGACTGACGTATTGGGCGACACCGTACCAACTCGAGAACTGCGAGGGGCCCGTGCACGCTCATGTTGAAACAATCCGGGGGACGTTACGGCGATAGCGCTGACGAGGAGGCACCGCGGACGATGCACTTGTTAGGACCCAACAACAGCATGTCGAAAACGAAAAGTGATGGTTCGTCGTTGGCTACTAAACGGTTGCATTTGTGCGCTGGATGTGGCGCCGCTTGACGACCGACCAACCGATCTATCGACCGACCGCCATTTTGTTGGCTAAGAAACGCGGCGACGGGCGGACGGGGAGATTTATTGCGGTGGTGTCTCCGCCTGACATTTACGCCTCTATTCGAGCTGGGACCGGGCGAGATGGAGAGCATTTCAATAAAACTAAGTGTAATGGTGATTCGGATTGGACGGCAGCAACTTTGAACCGTGCGCTTATATACATGTATTGCGAAGCGAGGCTGATAAAAATGCCGACGGTTCAGCCCACTGTTAAACTATGTTTCCGTTCGCCCCGAAAAGCTGTGGGTTTAGCTTTACGCCGGCTTTGATTATGCGCTATTATCCAACAAATTAGATATAATTTGGAAGCCAGTGATCATGCATTTGAAAAGTGGTTGTACATTGTAACTTGGGTGAAAGTGCTTCAATCTACTCCGGCGATTTCAGTCAGTGTGCAGTGCACAGTGCTCCATATTTTGGTGTCCAACTATGCTTGAATGTTCGACAATTTTCATACGTATAGTTGTCAGTAGAGGATATGTCACCGTATTTTTGAACAGTGGGTTCTCTATTGTGTTAAAAATATTTATTTAACCTTAAGCTGGTATAGGATATAGCGGCTCTTGGCGATAAATGACTGAAGTCAATGCACAGGAAATTGTGATACATTATGCATGTTTGAATGTATCTATATCATGTTTGAATGTATCTGTATCATGCTTGAATGTATCTGTATCATGTTTGAATGTATCTGTATCATGTTTGAATGTATCTGTATCATGTTTGAATGTATCTGTATCATGTTTGAATGTATCTGTATCATGTTTGAATGTATCTGTATCTGGGTATACATATTACAGTGCTTTTAAAGAAAAAGGCCAGCCCTTGTCAATCTGTATGAATATCTGTTACATCTACATTTTAATTTATATGTGTTAATAAAGACCAATTAAGTCAATACGGATCAGCTAAGAACATTGTTATAATCAAACCCCAATGTAATTGTTTAAGCTAATAATTGTATTTTTCAAATCTTTTATTGCTGGCATTCTCTGCCATTTAACAGAGACAATCGAATTCTGTTACAGTTACAGTGTGATTCAGAAAGAGTGCCAGTCAGTCTGTTCCTGTTCTCCTTTAAATACTTCGTTGCTTAGCACAACTCTAGACAACAAATGAGCTGTCGAAATGTCTCAAATCGTTACTACATTACAATTTGTATTATTTTCACATGAAAAACAAGTCATTAGCTGCATCACTTGATAGCGAGTCTCAGGGCGTCAGCAAACTGTTTATCTAAGCCGAGTTATTTCCAATTTCCATGCATTGCCCGCGTGCATTTGCGCATGTGTGTGGAGTATAGAGCGCACTGCTTGGTTCTCTTTAGCTAAATTGGGGAAAAATTTTGTGGGAGTGAATGCCGCAACGGCGTCGCTCTGTATGTAACCCTATCGTTCGTGTATTTCACTCCAGATGTTCGAACCCAGAGTTTGGAGATGGGTGCCAGATGCGGGATGCGATGCGGGCAACAGCAGCAGCAGCAGCATCAGCATCGCATCTATGAGTAAGAGGATTTTCGAAGGCAGTTTGTCTTCTAATTCTTCTGCGCCCTGATCAGCACCAGAACTGGGTCCGGTTTCTTTGATGTTTCGGATAACGTGCATCAAGTGCACTGGCTCCGAACTGTAATTTTATGTGTCATATAGGTGTGTGTGCAGAATGCACATGTACGTATGTGTATGTATGCATGTATGTATGTATGTATGTATGTATGTATGTATGCATGTGTGCATGTGTGCATGCGTGCATGCGTGCATACGTGCATACGTGTATACGTGTATGCATTTATGTATGTACGTATGTGTGTGTGCGTGCGTGTATGTATACATGTGTAATAGTGTGTGTGTGTGAGTGTAACTGTGTATGCATGTGTAAGTAGGTGTGTAACTGTGTATGTGGCCTATGTTTGTAATGTTGTGTATGTATGTATTGTATGTATCTATGAATGTATGTATAATGTATAATGTATTTCTGTATGTGTATGTATATATGTATATATATATGTGTGTATGCGTTTATCAAGACACATCATACAGCACATATATTGATGTACCTTTACCGGGATAAGTGTATGATCAAAACAGCTGAATTGGCTTCTACATGTACGATTTTGTAACGGTTTTCCATCTGTCTCTATACACATTGTAAGCCTTGACACTTTACCGACAGTTGTCTACTAAATGCGATTGCATGGGAAGGAAGCCAGTGCAGCTCATGTTGATATCTATCGAAAAGCGTTGATGTGTATCGCTTATGCTTTCCATTTCTTCTAGATTTGCAACCCCCTCGATTTCTTGTGGAGCCGCAGTCCGTGATCGTCCGTCCGGGTTCCTCCATCGTCCTCTACTGCTCCGTCGAACCGGAGACGGCCACCGTACGCTGGATGTTCAACGGCACCTACCTTACGTCGCAGAAGAGGCGTGGCTTTGACATGCGCGATGGAAGCAACCTTCGCATCATGTCCTTCAATCAACCGGAATCCTTGTTGCATGAAGGTCTCTACCAATGTGTCGCGTCCAACGCACTTGGAACCATCGTCAGCAGGGAATCCAAAGTTGAAGCTGCTGGTTAGTTTTATACATTTGAACATTGATCATGTATGTATGTGTGTGTGTATGTATGTATGTATGTATGTATGTATGTATGTATGTATGTGTGTGTGTGTGTGTATGTGTGTGTGTGTATGTGTGTGTGTACGTACGTACGTACGTATGTATGACATTGTATGTATGTATGTATGTATGTATGTATGTATGTATGCGTGCATGCGTGTATGTATGTATGTATGTATGTTTGTTTGTTTGTATACATGTATGTTTGTATACATGTGTGTATGTGATTATTGTTGTTATTATTGTTTTTGTCATCATCATTATATAATTGTTAAGTGACTATTGTTGCCAGTGCTATTATAGAAACAACCTTGCAGAATTTAAATTGAATAGCTGGGCAAAATGGAAACTCATTTGGAATAGAGCTCTCCTAGCATCATGTCCCTTATTATGAGTTGTTATGCATTACCTAGTAGACAGACAAGCAGACATACACAGACAAGCAGACACAGGCAGACAGACAGACACAGACAGACAGACAGACAGACAAGCCTTCACTGATTCATGCATACTTATATCAGGTGATTTGTTTCCATAATTAGCTTTGTGTAATTTTCTCAGCATGGCGTATATTATGCAAATGCCATTTACAATAGCTTAGTAACCGGTGTGCAATAAAATTGCAATAAAACGCCATTACTCCGTATGGGGTATTTGTGTTTCTGTCAGTGGAGGTTGCAGAGGTGGTTGTTGGCTTTGGGCAAGCCCCTTTGAAGTTCAACAGACTATGTTGTAGCTCCTTTGTGATTGTTAGTCTACTAAGGCATAGTTATGTTCAGCTATAAGGAGCATCCTGGGCCTTCTTCCGGTGCTTGGGTCATTGAAGTTTGATGTTGCCTGTTTAACTGGTCAATGGTTTAACTAAGGCTCTTTACTTCGTCCATGTTGATGAGCGTTTTCTTTTTGATTTAGGAGATCAGTAGAAAGGTATATGGTTATCATGGAATTTTTATCTAGCACCTCCCCTCACAAAGATAACTACTCAGAAGCGCTCCCGGTCCAGCCACGGCTAAATAAGTCTGTCTTTAAGTTAGAAGGAACAAATTAGTAGTTCTAGTAGTAATTCATTCATTCATTCATTCACTTGAAGAGTTTAGTGGAAGGGACACAAAGAAGTGAATAGGAGCATTCTAAAATGTCTGCAGAGCTTTTGACATGTTGTTACAGATGTTGAGGTCAGAGGGGTGGGTGGAGTTGGGGGGGGGTGCCAAGTTCCAAGTGGAGTTGACTCAACTGCTGATGCTGCTACTGCTGTCCGTTCTATTCACCCCAAATTGATGACGTACGCTGCCATATGTTACCAACCACAAAGGTCCCTCCGTCAAGGGTTGAGATAGCTCATTAAACTTCCATAAATACAAAACCAGGTCTGCAGCCAACACACAGGGACCTAAATTTCCTCAACTTTCTTTGTAGCTGCAGGCTAATGCAAGAAACATTGGAAGCCCAGGGACATGTCTTTCGCCTTCTTTCCTCTTCTCTAAGATCTTCTATATATTATATCTTCTATATTTTCTGAATATACAGCAGAAAGGCTTGGGCTTTATGAACCAGTTCTCCAATATAGAATATATATATATAATATATAATATATATATATATAATATATATAATGTATATATATAATATATATAATATATATAATATATATATATGTATTTGCTGTCAAGTTTGATCCATGGATTTCTTTTAGACTTTAGTATGCATCTCTGTGTATTTGAAATTCCATGGGGCCTTCCCCCTGTCCGAGATCTGCTTGATAAGGTTGCCGTATATCGCACAGACGAATGAATAGCTATATAAAATTATATCAGAGTGAGAAATTCACGATCGTGGTACTTACACATATTATACATGAATATTTATGTATATACCCGTTTAATCCTCGTGACGCACAGATACGTCCAGAATCGAAGCAGGAGTCTTTGAGAGGATCTACGGGTGCTATATAAATGTCAAGATACATACATTTG
The DNA here is from genome assembly GCA_949752735.1 of Lumbricus terrestris. Taxonomy (NCBI): domain Eukaryota; kingdom Metazoa; phylum Annelida; class Clitellata; order Crassiclitellata; family Lumbricidae; genus Lumbricus; species Lumbricus terrestris. The sequence continues at coordinate 40,071,214 of OX457047.1, forward strand.
CATATAATATATTTTTAATAATCATATAAGGTGATGGATATATAGATGGATATATATAATTATGTGTATGTGTAGCATTGCACTTATTTTTTACATCACAATCCAACAACTATGTCACGAAATTACACAGTAGTAGCAATCAAGTTATATAATGTAACAAAGTAAAATATTAAAACAAAGGTGAAACATGAAAGAGTAACATGATTTTGGTGATAGTGAGGGCGAGAATTGCCGGGAGTTTGGGGTTTTCAACCCCCAGTCTTTCTTAGAGCTCCATAGTAAAGTCTATTTGTCACACCACAATTCCAAGTGGATCATAGTCCAAGTTTTGTTTTGTTTTGCAACTTGTTCTTATTTTTCGCTCACTATGACTCTTAACATCATTCCGGCTAGTTTGTGCAGAGAGCGCTTCTGAGTAGATATCTTGAAGAGGCGCTATATAAATTCTCAGAATGATGGAATGAATGAATACCTCAGTTGTTTTTCCACAATTCTCACACTGGTGATGGTATTGTTCTGACATTTGACATTATGTATGTAAAGCATTTTAGAAGTGGCTTGCCTCTGATGATGCTATATAAATTGTCTGAATGACATTACATTACATTATTGTTCTGACTCGACTAAAACTGTTCTTTCATTGTCTTTTCGTTGATGTTACCAGTCCTAGGTTCGTATCCAGCTTCACGATCTGTCACTGACATCACAGCCATCGAAGGGAACATCGCCGTGATTCCATGCACGTTGCCAGACAGCAAACCGCGAGCAGTTGTCGAGTTTCTGTGCAACAGTAGCAAACTGTCACCCTCTGGTAAGAACCGTCACTGATTCAGCAATGCTCGTGAATAAGCTAGTGCCCTCGAATGGCGCTTTAGAAATTTCGAGACTGTGATTGATGTGCTTGAAATGTACCATTGCTATTCGTTATAAATGTTTTTTGTGAATTAATTTTGTTTTGTGATTTTTTTGCATTTTATGGATGATTTCTGCTCTAAAAATCTTATGTGAATTCTTGCGATATGAGCTGTCAATTTTGCATTATGCTTGAAAGTCAAACTGCAGACTGGTTGATAAGTAAGTTGGTAGATATATCCTGTATTTGTTTGTATACTGTGCACTTGTTATTATTATCAAGTATTATCCCAATTGCTGACAGCACTTTGGTTTGCAAAGATGTCACTTTCATGGATTAAAGGAGGAAGGTCCAAGACGTGGTAGGGAGTCATGTTGATGTTCCGAAATACATCACCTGCACATCTCCACAGCAGCAGAGCGCAACATGTGACTTTAATGTGACCGGAAAAGAAGCAACTTGTTCGTTGGTAGACAGGCGATTGATACAGAAATCCAACTAGTGAATGACGACCATTTGATGTTGGGCAGTTAAACCTACCACTGTCCTACACCTCCACGTTAGGATTATACACATTGCCTAACAATTTCACTTCCGTCAGTCAGCCACGTGTTTGAAGCAGTTCGTTAGCTGCAGGAAGTTAACAGGTTGCTGCAGCTGCAAATCCTGAATGAACGGATCAGATTATCGTCTTCTTTTGATTCCAAACAGTAAAAGCATCTGTCAGAAGGAAGCTCTTTAGCAGTCTGCCGCATCTTTCAGTCACAGCCAACGTTGTAAATCACTCTGTAGACATAAAACCGACCTTCCTGCGGTACAGAGTGTACCTCGTCAGCGGTGGCGGCCGCGACCCACTTGACTGATGGATGCCCTTTCTACAGTTTCACTCCGCCCGTTACATCACTGATCTGAAATGACAGCACGGTAGCACCGCGATGATACCTTGCAGTGTCATGTTGTAACCGAGATATGTATATATAATTATATGTATAAGTACAATACATATACATATAATTACATGTAAATATAATGTATATATATATACAATGATGTATATATGTAATTATATGTATACCGCGTATATATATATATATATATATATATATATATATATATAATTATATATAGATGGGTCTGTCGGATCCTACCATGTGTTAGTCATGCGTTCTTTATCGCTGTTCATGTATTGTGGTAAACATGAGGATCAGTTTAGACATGTTGGAATGACTTCATCCACTGCCAAGAAGAAGAAGAAGAAGAAGAAGTATCGGCCTCTTTGTCAACAGTTAACGAGAAAAACGTAGGGATATAATTTATCATCCGCCTGTGGTGGTATACCTTTGTAAATGATGAGCTGCTGCTTAGACTGAAAAAATTCTCTGACTATGGATGTGATTTATATCCAATCAGATAGAGTGTCAAGACGACTTAATTATATGTATTGAGTTATTTATTTGAACCCTGTACAAGTCAACCTCTCAAGTTTGATATATATAATATATAGCTGTCAGTCTGTCTGTAAAAATCTGTATGCAATTATATATTTATATTGCACACATGTGAGCTTTGATAAATACTGTAAATTACATGTGTGCCAACATGCATGTAGTGACAATATCTTTATCCGTATTCATTCATTCATTGTGGGTGGTGTAGTGGTGGCGTCGTTGCCTTGAAGCCGGAAGGTTCGAGGTTCGAATCCACCTCAAGTCGCCGCGTAGGGACCTTGGGCAAGTCCTTCACTCGCAATTGCTCAGCGCTTCGGCGTGAAACTCCGATGCAGTGTCCGCTCTGCAGTCGGGAGCGCCTCTGAGTAGCGGTTGAGGCTGGAAGAGGTGCTATAACAAGTGTGCATACAAACAAACAAACAAACATTCAAGTATTTATATAGCGCCTCTTCAAGGAAACTACTCAGAGGAGCTCAAATATATGTATGTTATTCATACATTTCTATGGTGCCTCTTCTATGTCGTTTTTGTGTAGGTAGACTCGTGTCTCTGCCTTCGGGACATCTCCAGATAGCCAGGGTCAGCCAGAATGACCAGGGTCTCTACCAGTGCAGTGCTGTTAATCTAGTGACTGGCAACAGCGTCATGTCACCGGCTGCCTTCAGGCTGCAGGTTGTTGGTAAGTCATTTCGTCCTTATCTTATGGCTAATTGACCTGTATGCTTTATTCATCAGTATGGCTAATTCACCAGTGTGGCTTATTGTACTGTATGGCTAATTGACCTGTAGGACCGATTGATCAGTATGGGTAATTGACCAGTGTATATATATATAGGCAGGCCTATGTGTATCGAAACACTAGAGAGCTAGAGAGCCTCTGAGCAGTTCTCTTGAAGAGGCGCTATGTAAATTCTTGAATGAATGCATGAATGAATGAATGAATGTTGTTTCCGATTGATGAATGGGTGATGATTGATGAATTTTTGCCTCAGGTGTTTGATCAGAAGCAGTTGGTTCTGATATTCCGATTGATTGATTGATTATTTATTGACACAATATTATTGATGATGGGTAAGATTATTGCCCCTGTGTTTGATTTTCTGCCGATTTGTCTTATTTAACGGTTGAACAAAGAAGTGATTGAACAATTGTACTCGATATATAACGTGATTCATCATCGGACCAAATGTTGTCTGATTTGTGGTTGACTTGTCGGTTGAGCAGTTTGTTTTTGGGCTGTTTTGCTTGACTAACCACATTTGCCTCTGCTCCGATTACATTTGCAGTCAATCCTAAGATGCATTCATTTGAATCAGTTAGGTAGCTGATGTATAAGATAGCTTCACACCATATATATGCATAATTATGTATTTATCCTTGATGCATGAAATAAACACATCATGCCTAGGCTATATATATATATATATATTTTATTTATATATATATATATATATACAATAAATATTTAGGCTCTGTGGTCTATGTCTATGTCAATTGAATGAAGGAAGTTGTTAGCCATTGTAAGGTGAAAAGAAATCTCATTGTTGGTTTCGAGGCTTTTCCTTATTCTGCTTAGCGCTCAGCATCATGCGTGAGATTAACGGCGCTGCAGTCCTACAGTGACAGCCCCTGTCTGTATATTTGTTCTTTTTGTGCAACGGCCAAACAGAAATCGATTTTCGTCGCTCGTCTTCTCAGTTTTATTTTATTTTTTATCTACATTGACATCGTTTGATGATGTTTTATTTTATTTTATTTTTATCTACATTGACATCGTTTGATGATTTTTATTTTATTTTTTTATCTACATTGACATCGTTTGATGATGTTTTATTTTATTTTATTTTTATCTACATTGACATCGTTTGATGATGCCTTTGCCCATCCTTTTAGTTGTATGAACTTGTATCTATTTGACTCCTGGTGATGCCTGCAATTCCTTTGTTTGGCGTGTTTACCAAATAGCCATCAATTGTTTCGACGTTTTTGATTACTAGCTGTCTGTCGTTTGATTTTCTGTAAATTCCATATACAAGAAGGTTAAGCACTATCTAATGTGAACATGTTTTGTTGTTTGCGTGGAGTGGGGGGGGGGGATGGCAGCTTGGCAGACAAAATAGACAGAGACATAGACAGACACAAACAGACAAAGGCACCCGGACACGTGTGCTTGGCCGGTTGATTGACTGGCCGGCTGTCTGGCTGACTATTATTAAATTGACCATTTTAATTGTTTGTGTCCATTTTAACGGTTCAGTGTCTTCTGTATTTGATGGCGGCAGATTGTTTGGAAAATTTAGTCTTTCAGCCTTAGATCGAAATGTTGATTATAATCTCATATATAAACAGAATATAAAACTTTGTTTCATGAATTAATTATCACATGTGTAGCAAACATCCCGGAAGTTGATATATAATTCACCAAAATGAGTTCCGTTCTTGCTACTATAGTGCCATGCATAGCCTATTCATTCATTGATTCGTTCATTCATTCGGACACTTGCATAGCGCTTCTTCAAGAAAAAAATACTCGGAGGCGCTCCCGACTGCAGCACGCCCAAAAAGAACAGCTTTAAATTGCCTATATTGATGTATTTTATGTTACATGTCATGTTGTTATTGTTAGTTTGCAATGTTAAAATTTTTTTTAGTGTGACACATTTTTTACACCAAGTCGCAGAAATGCAAATCTGATTCGTGGGTTTATAGTTCTGCATCAAAGGTTTAAGCCATGAGCTTTGTGAAGTCTGGGCTGCATAGATTGCGTTCTACCTGTTTGTGTTGTCATCTCGTGACGAGTGACCATTCGGATAGATCGAAGATGAACTTGGGGTTGGCTGTGAATGTCGACGCGGCGGCAATGTCGACTACTTAAATTAGGCTTTTCGAAATAATGCTGGCACATAATAAGAGGCAAATGACGACCGAGGACAGATTACGAATGGAAATTAACCGCTGGACGTCTCTGTAGTCTGCTTTTCGTTGGTCGTTCGGCCGCTGATTACAGCGGACTAACACGCGATCGACTAACTGAAAAAGCGTTGACTCGATCATGGCGGGTTTTGGGTCAGGTGATGGGTCTTTGCTTATTAATCCATGCTGCCGCGTGGTCTCCTCCCGGGAGAGAATGACGACGACGTTGTTTTGGTCGGCCATAATGCGGTCGATTCGAGCGTCTTTCTTTGTTCGTTCGCGTTGGATTCGAGAGAATTCATTATATTAGTCGATGGAACGCGGCCATTTGTGATTCTAATGATGACTGGTTTTCCAGTTGCTAACGTCGTCGCTTGATTTAGAAGATCTCAGCGGAGTAGTACTCGGCATGCATAAGAGATCCCCGTTTGGCATTTGGGAGCGATCAGCGTCGGCCCCCAGGGTGCCAGATGGTATTGGCCGTGATGGGCTATATACGAGGATTTCCTGGGGGCATTCATTGCAGTGTATCTACCCTTAAGTAAACACATCCGGCTGTCTGTTTTCAATTTTTAAGTATCCGTATTGGTCGGGATTCACGTGTATTTATATTGTTTGGTATCTGTCGTCTATATTCTATAATACCTGGCCTGTAGCTTCGAGCATCTGCCGGTGCATTATTCAAATAACTCTAGCGTGAAGCGTGTAGTAGGCTACCCATCTGTTTTCGGTGTATCTGATTTTGACAATTGTCATTCATATTTACATACCATTTATTTACATACTTATATGCATACATAAATATACCAATAAATCCTCGAATTCAGTAGAGAGTTGCAATAATATTATGCATAACCATTTTTGGCCGACGGCAACGACCTCTGTTGTCATAAGCTGTCGTTAAACTGTGGAGTCCTCATCCTCCTATGTATGGGAATTAATCCTATTGTAATTTCTTTAAATAGCTGAATTTTTGGTTGCACTCTTTTCTAGTCTATAGATGTCACCTCACTTAAGTTTTTATTGCTGATATTAAATATCACGTTTTAAATTTCCACAGATGACTTTTCTGTCTTGAATAAAAAAAATTGAATACAATTAACTGGATACATTCGCTATGTATAATGTAAGCAAGATTAGTCACAATTAATGTGCAACATATTCAAAGAGTTTCCAGTCTGATGCATTACAAGTCTTTGCCTACGTAGGCTATTATAGGCCTACATGGATGTGCACACGTATACATGCATAAATCATATCGGTATATACAATTATACGTACATAGTATTAGTACACACATGGATGCATGCTTATAATATGCACATGTATGTACAATTATTATACATGATACAATTGTAATGATTTTAATACAGATACATACATAGAGATATATTATATATATTTGTATGCATGCATACAGATGCATATATATGTGAACATGTATATATAGGCATACATACATACATAATTACATATATATATATATATACACATTGGAATGATCACATAATCTTTGAAACAACAGTAGTATACAGTATACTACAGAAGTCTGCAATAGAATAGAGTATATAGGATATTGAAAGAAACGTGGCAATTCATCATCGTCCTGCAGCCAACACTTGATGCCTGGCATTTCATGGGTGGCACGACCAAACAAGTCCTTAGATTGGAGCACAAAGCTTCATTTCTTTTGCGCTACTCCGATTTCATTTGATTGTGATCTGCAGACGGCATTGTTGTCCTATCAAAGAGACCGCGTATAATTAATTTATGACCAATTAGACAGTGCCTTTGACTGCCGCTCTGTGCTTCAAAAATAGACAGCTTGTAAAAATAGACAGTGTCTTATGTACACATTGTCATGTGTAAATGGCGGACATCATCTTCTGCCAATAAAGACTCTCTGTATACTTGTTGTTTGCCTATGCTTACGTATCATTTACTTGTTCTCTTGTTTACTTATTTGTTTAACCGGCTTGCTTGCTTACTTGCATACTTTAAATATTTACTTACGTGCTTCTTATTTATTTGTTTGTTTTCTAACTTTGTTTTCTTGCACGGTAATGTATACTGACCTGTGATAGGCTAATTCCCTGCTATTTATTAGCTTTGTTTCAATTGCTGCTTTTGCTTGATTCTTCCGGACATCATAAACGCTTCCGTTGGCAGAAGAGGGGGAGGAGGAGGAGGTGGAGTGTGTGGGGGGTATGGCCTGTGCCGTTGTCATACCCAAGTGCGCCTTGAGGCTACGGGCCGGACCGCGCCGAATTATTCGAATTATGGAGAGTCGTAATGGCATAAGGCACTTAACAACAACTGAACTCGTATGACCTTTCCTGGCATCTGATACTTGTTTAGCGGCTTTCATTTCCCCCCCAAAGTGCCGAGGAGTTGAGGTGTTTGGCGCATCTCTGATCCCTTAATTAACCCACACCCTGCTGGGGGGATGGTGTTAAATCAACAGCTGACTCCCAGCTATGCTTGCTTTTAATTTGTGGCAAGGCTTGCCAAGCACCTAAAGGGTGATTGATTTGGGGGCTTGGCCGGGCAGAGGAGCCAGCTGGTCAGCAGCATCATGCAATCGTCCCATCTGCGGATTATTTTCTTGTGCAACCCCTCCTCATCTCAAATGAATTCGTGTACTAATTAATTTGATCTATTTCTTCCCCAATTTTGAGCAATTCGAAATAGCAGGCGTCAAAGCTATTCCAAAAAACGGTTAGGCATTCAACAAAGTTTTTAATTATAAAATATATATTTATTTATTCGTGTTTGTGTAATGTATGTAGAATGTAAATCTGAATATTTGTTTAGTGCCTCTTTGGCATTTTCGAAATGCTGCAGGTTAGGGGTATGATATTGTTTGTGTTTGTAGAGGCGCCTTTGTAACGGCATGTGCTGGGTTACGGCGCCATAGAAATTGTCGTCATTATTATTATTATTATTATTATTATGATATGACTTAACTAAAATTAGAGCTATTTCTTAGCTAGGTTGTAATTTTTGCTAATGTCCAAAGACGCTCAGCATATCTGTCAGATGTTGGAATGGTAAGTTGGGCTTCAAAAGACATCGTTATTGTCTGTTTAGCTCCATAATAATAGCAATGACAATTTCTATGGTGCCGTAACACAGCCATGCAGTTACAAGTGCGTCTCACATATAGGATACAACTAACAGTCGGAGAAGCCATGCTGAGCAGGATAGGCCATGCAGAACAAATAAGTCTTGAGTCGTGAGTTGAATGTCTATGGTTGAGACCAAAGATTTTAACAGTTAAAATCTTTGGTTGAGACGGTGGTAGTTGGAAGATGTTTATCTTCGATTAATGGCCGATGCTGTCGAAAGACGAATACGAATCGAAACAGTTGGCGTGGCGTCCGATGCCTCGAAGTTCGTGTAAGCCGTGCTGACATGTATGCTAACGAGGTCATGGTAATAGGAGGCTATGGAGAATGACATCTGCGAGCAGACCTTTATCAGGTTAGGGGGCTGTCTGGAAGTGGTGCGCGCTGACGGACGCACATCTGGTCCAGATCAGTTGGCTTAAGACTTTCCAGGTTGTGTCTGTCCGCTTCAAAGCAGGCGAGCAGGGTTTGATCTTTTCCCGTTTGTCATACATGTCCGATTCCGTTGCTCCGGATTGTTAAGTGGATTCATTGAATGCATAGACTATCTCTCTCTCTCTCCACTGGAGTCGTCATTCCGTCTGTCTTGGACGCTTGTTCCTTGGAAGAGGGCGCCCTTAGTATCCGGGAGCAGCCTCTGACATCTTCTGCTCTCCTCCTGGAGGTCTCTCCCTCCATACCTTAGACTCCCTTGGCTCCAGTCATCCGAGAGCAACGTTTGTTTTTACTGGCCAAATTGGAGGATTTGTTTTCACTCTATTCTCTTCAGCACTGTCTATATACTCGTGAGGAATTGAGCGATGCGTGCTCGAAAGCAACTGCTCGGTTTTAGTGGGAGGTTAAATTAATGCCACCCACTGGTTGTGTTATCATAATAACAGCTACTTTTAATTTTACCACGTTGTAGGGTGTGCGGCGTATATTTACGGTTGCCTGTTTATTTACTTATTTTATTTATCAACTTTCTCTTTGTTTACAGTTGAGTTGTTATTTTCGTATTCGTGTGGTTAGATGGAAGTTCATTGAGTTTCTGGTCCGCAGAGTTTCTGATGCAGTCCGTTTGGTTGTGAATGAGACAAATGAATGATTGTCATTGATTTTGGTTCTTTTCAAGTCTAAGACTTCATTATAACATGACTCTTAAGATAGGATGTTGGTCTGGAATGGGTTATACCTCCCTACCTGCACCTGCTGCGAATTACGAGTCCCCTATGACCGTCCTATGCAATCTTAAAACTTTCCTCTTTAGTCGAGGTTGAGTCGGCTGCACTCCTGGGTATAGTAACCTTGAAGGGGCGCTATATAAATCCTCTTAATTAGTTTCTTTCATCGTGGTTATTGTTGTCATTGTGCTTTCATTCTAATCTTTGTGATCATTATCTCTGCATAATCTGATCAGTGTAGTTATTACGACAATCGAATCATTGTAATCATCTTAATCTTGTACAGTAATCATAATTTCGTTATCCATCTAATCTTATAGTCGTTGTAATCATAATCTTGTTAGTGCTGTATGCACCTGAGCAGTTTTGATATCTTTGGCTTTTCCGGTGCCTGAAGCTTTGAATTTGCTATCCAAATCGATGAACGCTGTAAATCTTTGATGTCCCTAGGGTACAATCTCTAAATCCTCTGTTTAATATGGCTCGCTCCTTGTATAGTCTGCTTGCTGAACTCCCTGATCAATGCATTGAATCTGGACTACATTTCTTCAACCATTTTTATTGTGAAGTAAACGGCTACAATTTTCTGTGGCACAAAGCAGTCTTCAGGCTTTAATAATAGGCTATATATAGATGAGATACATGAGGCTTCTATGACTATTGTTAGGACTGATCATTGATCAATGCCTCACTGACCACTGGCAGCCATGGATGTGCCGGATAAAATTTGTCTCTGTTCACTTTCTGACCGTATATAGGCGTAAAACCAGGGCTATTCTGGTTAAATTTGAGGTTAGTGCACGCTATACGGTCGAATTTTCTGATACCTTTTTATATAGTCATCGAATTTTTCTGACTTTTTTAGCCATAGAATTTTCTGATACCTTTTTTTAGTCATTGAGTTTTCTGACCTTTTCTTAGCCATAGAATTTTCTGACGTCCATTTTTTGGTCATTGATTTTTTCTGACTCGATCGAATTTTCTGATGATTTTTTGGTCGTAATATGTTTACCACTGCATGAAATGCACTAATGTCATCGTTTTTAAAGTTTTATTTATTATATTCTTGTCAGAATTCTGTTTATGACATTTGTTTTTATCTCTACTCTTTGTGACGTCAGTACATGCTGTGTGCCCTCATTTTCAGAAGTAAGTACATTATGTCCAAATATTTTTTAGGTGAGTACACGCTGCATACCCGCATATACACCCGTGTACAGCCTGGGTAAACTTCTTGGTCTTCAGATCTCGACTGTCATGGTTCTATAGTTTGTTGCAGCACTCACCATGTAGTGTAGTGATGTGAGCGTGACAGTATGCCCTGAGACCGTTTCTGTATGGGGATCTTGATCGAGTCCTTCATTGTAATACTGTTGCTCAAGTCCATTGAGTGATGATGCTCTGTAATAAACGCACAATACTTAAAAAATAATAAATATTCATATTCATAATGGAGATTTCTAGACAGTGGGCGCCCATTGCATACCACGGGACCAATAACAGAAAGCACAGCGCTGTCTAAGAGCAGTTGGTGCTTGGGGAATGATAAATACCTGGTTATAAATACGTAATATTCGTTAAAGTTTATACACGGCATTAAATGGACGCATGAATGCATGATAAATATACTTGGTAATAAATACGTAATATTTGTAAATGTTTATGATGATGATGCTGTCCATCCTCATTTCTGAGGGTCGGAGACCAGAGACAATGACAGCAGCTTCCTCCATTCCTCTCTGTCCTGCGCCCGTCTGACACAGTCCACAGGTGATAGTCCGGTCCAGTCACAGACATCATCCATCCAGCGCCTCCTTGGTCTTCCCCGTGCTCTGGTACCCTCAATTCGTCCTTGTATTAGCAGTGTTTATGCTCGGCATTAAATGGATCAGAAAATTCGACCGTAGCATGGTGATAAATACATGATATTGATTGAAGTTTATGCTGGGTAATAATACATAATACTTGGCAATAAATTCATCGTATACACGTGATAATAAATAATAAGATTCATCTATTTTCTGTGACTCATTCCTTCCTTTGTCTGTTTCAATGTCTTATTATACAATCCATTCAATCAAGCTTGCTCTGAATCTGCCTTGCACAACGATTTTGCTTGCTACGACAGTCAACTGAAGTCTAGAGCAGATTTCGGTGGTGCTATAGAAATTCTTAGGTACGCAAGAAATGCGGTTCTACATATGTGTTGTCATGTAAACTGAACTGAATCTGCAATGGCACCTATGGTCGTTGTAATCGTAATCATCAATTTATGTAGCACCATTTCAAGAGAAACTCCTCAGAGGTGCTCCTCCCGACATGACGGCACCAAACCACAGTCGAGGAGAATGGTTTCCAAGCACTTGCGGAAAGGCGGGGGGAAAATACCAAAATATTTATTTCAGAGAATGCTGGGTACCTTATTTCGGAGACTGCTGGGTACCTTATTTCAGAGACTGCTGGGTACCTTATTTCAGAGACTGCTGGGTACCTTATTTCTGAGACTGCTGGATAACTTATTTCGGAGTCTGCTGGGTAACTTATTTTGGAGACTGCTGGGTACCTTATTTCGGTGACTGCTGGGTACCTTATTCCAGAGACTGATGGGTACCTTATTTCGGAGACTGCTGGGTACCTTATTCCAGAGACTGATGGGTACCTTATTTCGGAGACTGCTGGGTACCTTATTCCAGAGACTGATGGGTACCTTATTTCGGAGTCTGCTGGGTACCTTATTCCAGAAAGATGAGCAAACCATAATGAAGCTTTTATGCAGCACTGTGAAAGTTGGAACCATAGTGGGGACTACATTGTGACTTCTCTTTATATGTGTCCTGTCAAGTCCTAAAGGGTAATGTGTTGGACTCCAAGCTTGTAAATTTATGTTTTCTCTGGGTTATGGAGTATACATAGAATATTGTCGGGTTTTAGTGAGACAACCGTGTTGTAGCGAGCATAAGAGGGGTAAGAATTTCGTAAAGATATAAGGTTGAGTCGGTTTACTTATAGTCCTGTGGTTATGGGTTATTCGAGATTCATATCTGGGCCGGTACACCCTGTGTGGCCTTACTGGCTTTGGGGCTTGTAGCTATAATTTCTTAGACTACAGTGAGCCAGAAGAGGTATCATCGGCTATGAGGGTGTCCCGCCAGCAGGGTACCACTATAATCGTTTCAGTTAAGGCTAATTATAGCAGTTGAAGCTGTAAACACCCTGGGTAGGGCCACCCTCCAAGCCTCGGATCGTATGGTTCCTTCCTACGGAGTTATCATAAGCTTCCGTCCCATACGGTGCACTGGCAGATGGTAGGAGACCGGGAATTGAAAGATTGATTGGACAGGGTTTTTGGGGGTGGACATCTTAACCCGTAATGGGTGTTAATAGGCTGCGGGAGACCAAAGGGGGTGGGAATTGAGGAGCAGCTGTTGCGAGAGGAAAACAGGGCAAGGGAGACAGAGGATGGTTGGGTTAGTGACAGGTACTGATGGGGTGGGCCCGTGGGTGGGGGGGGGCTGAGCCAGGCAGCTAAGTCTTTCCTTTCCATGTTTCTTTAACCACCTGCGGTTCAATGTCGTCTGTGTCACACTGTAAGAACTGCTTCCATCCCTTTTCATAGACATCCAATGGAAACTCGTTCTACGCATTTGTGAATTTATCATGCAAGAGTAAAAAATTCTATAGTATGGTGTGAGTGAGTGAGTGAATGGGTGATGAAATGAGTGAATCGGTTAGCAAGTGAGTTAATGAGTGAGTAAGGTGAGTGAGTGGGTGAATGGGTGAGTGAATGAGTGAGTCAAGGGAGTGAGTGGGTGAATGGGTGAGCAAGTGAGTAAATGGCTGAGAAAGTGAGTGAATGGGGAGCAAGTGAGTGAATGGGGAGCAAGTGAGTGAATGGGGAGCAAGTCAGTAAACGAGTGGGCAAGTGAGTGAATTTGGAGCAAGTCAGTGAACAAGTGAGCTAGTGAGCGAATGAGTTACCAAGTGAGTGAACGGGTGAGCAAGTCAGTGAATGGGTAAGCAAGTGAATGAGTGAGTGAGTTTGTGGGTTGGTGAGTATATGGTCACAGTGGATCCTGTGTTTGTAGCAACTAAGAACTGATCAGGGAGAAATCGGAAAATGGAATTCTAACTGAACAATGCATTGAAAAGTTGCCTGTGGTTATAAAATGGCATTCAGCAAATAAAATATCATTTAGATGTGGTAACATTTGTATTGACAACAATGAAAGCCATTTGTTTCACCTGTTTTATCACATTGTTAGGTTTTAATTATTGGTGACGTTATGCTGCTTAAAATTTTACATGACTTCAGAAAACCTGTTAATTTTTTCTTTCATTGACGGACTTGGCTGGATGTAAATTTAAATGTCTGTGTATCGATGTTTGTCTGTCTTCATTTGCCTTCGTCAGCTTCTCTGTTGTTCTGTCTCCCAACAAGTATCTCCTTTTGTCTGTGTGTGTCTGTCTGTCTGTCTGTCTGCCACAGTTGCTGAACGCCTGTCTGTGTTTTAATGTCTGTCTGTCTGTCTGGCTCTCTCGGACTGTAAAGCCATCTATTCATTAAATCATTCTTTTCACGGTGGCTCGATTGAATCCTTTCATTCCATCGTCCATTTTCCATTCATTGCGTCTGTCGTTCAGACACAGACCATCGCTCTCTCTCTCTGTCTCTGTCTCTCTTTCTCGTCGGCGAAACACAATGACATCCCGGCTGCCTCAGCCGCCGTCTCCAAGGCAACCCGGTGTGCGCCGCCTCCCTACGCCTTTGTTTTGGAGAACTGGCGTTGTCAGGTGGACAACGGGCCACATTATTAATGGCCTCCGTTGCTTTGCATCATAAGAGCCCGTTCGAAAGATGGACACTTCAACATCACCAGGTGCCTTCCTTGTCAATTTTCTGACTATAAATCTATGCGCCTGCCGCCGCCGCCGTCGCTCAATGAGCATGGAACACGGAAACCCGTCCGCGTTCTGGCATATTGGCATTCTCTTCAATCTCTTGTAGCCATGTACCATTAAATTACCGCTTTGAAAAGCTTTGTGGACGGTGACAGTTCGGGCGGGTGATTTTTTTGTCAGTGTTCGAAGGGTTTGATTTACGCTGTTTTTGATGGATTCGTGGAGATATTACTATATTGCATTGTATTTGATCTGTTCTGATCTCGTCTAAACTTAGCTTAGAACTTCTGTAACGTTTGTTTACTATACGGAATCAGTAACGATACGCAGTGCCAGCGGAAATGGTGCTATGCTGTAGACCAGCGGTTCTCAACCTTTTTAGTGCGGCGACCCCTTCGTAACATTTCGAAAGTTGTGGCGACCCCAACAGAAAAATTGATCAAGCTACTCCCAATTCACTGCATTTTGTCACCATTGTCCAGTGCTATGCATAGGCCTACACTACCTAATTCGAAAGCTGCTTTTGACAATTTTGTGAGGTTTCCTCATTTTTGCGATTCGGTAGATTGAAGCAGAACTTCAGAAGTTTCATAAGTTAGGCCTACGTCTTGCTGCTGGTGTTCCCCATGTGTGCCTTCTTGACGTTATCAGCGTTGTTCGAAAACTGCTTTTAAAAATAGTCTAAAGGGCTGACTGGTCGTGTTTTCCTGCCTAGTTAGGATGTTTAGCATCTAAATGGCGTTTCTGTTTATTTGTTGGGTTTCATCTATTCAACTGACAAAAGGTCATTACAAATAAAACGCTTACGCTTCTCTATTCATACTGCAACTGTTAAAGAAATACGCTCCTATAAAAATTGGTCAATTATAGTACTTTTCATACCACTCATTTCACTTGGGCTGATTCGTTTTGGGAGGCTAAAATTTCATAAACTTTAATTATAATATAATAATAATAGCTTTTCTTTAATTAAACGCCTGCAAGACGCACTGCGCTTTACATTTACAGGTTATGCAGTAATCTTAATTAAACTTAACTACCAACTGAACAGACAGCTTTGTAATTACACGGCGCCAATGGCAGCCTACAAAGCAAATCCGCCCAACGGGGCTCGAACCTGCAACCTCTCGCACTCTTGGCCAGCGTGTTAACCACTACTCTACCGCCCCCCTCCCCGTATGAATCTTCCGAGAAGGGGTAGGGATTTGTGGAGGGCAATATTATTATTGTCAAATTTATTTTGAATCCCATCACTGCAATGGTGTCATATTGGGCTGTCATTTTAACGAAATTACTCAAAATTTCAGTGCCGATAGTCGTGGTTTAAAACTTCCAAAGTATTCCCACCCATTGTTTAATTTTTTAATTAACACATGGTAATGACAGCATTTGCAACTGGCATCTAAACAAATTGCTCGTTGTTCATGGACAAACAGCAAGTAACACTGTAGAAATATATAATGATATTTATGAAATATTTATGTTAAGAAATAGGCCTACTTCAGAATCTGAAACATTTGGAGGATATTAGCAGCTCGGCTCCACCACAATTTTCGAGGGACCGTCCACCTGTCCCCCAAAGTCCCCGCCCATGTATAGACCTCACTAGCTGACAGCATATAGACTATAGATCGCTTGAGCAAAACGGGTATTGTTTTATTTTTAGAAGCATGGTAAAACTGCAATTTACATTTGAGAATAAAAATGGCAAAAATTAAATTCGCGGCCGCAATCTAGCGAATAAATAATTATATGAATCATAACAAAACTATAAGTTAAGATTGTCTCTAAGTTGCTATAGTGTGGCGTTGAAATTGCTAATACTTCTACATATTATAGACCCACAAGTTTACATCTTTTTGGAAATTCTGAAGGCGACAGGCGACCCCTGGCAAATCGTCAGGCGACCCCCGTGGGGGTCGCGACCCACAGGTTGAGAACCGCTGCTGTAGACAGTTCGAAAATTGAACTCTGTATTTGCTTAAAGGGGAGGCTTTTTGCAATATCCAACAGTTGGCTATATACTGTTTGTTGGTGTTCAACGGCACCATGTCATATGATCATATCACGGATGATTAGTGTCGCCCTCCTCCTTTCTTCACGCTTGAGACTGGCACTGACGAAGTGCGAGCAGTGACGAAATTGAATCTAGCATTAGTAACAGTACTTGAAGCATTATTCTGCAGCGTTCAGGAGCATTGACAATTTTTCTCTCTGATGTTTGCCTCCTCACCGGCTTGGTATGGGATATAGGCCTATACGCTATACATGGGATAGGGACAGACTCGAACCTCGTTATGGACAGAATGATGCACAGCGGTCCCTTCCCTTCCAAGGCTCATGAGGTCAAAGATTTGTCAATAACGGCGGATGAATGCCTGTTTAGAAACTTTAGAGATGCAGCTACAGATCCACAGCATATATACGTTTGCTACGCTGAACCTATTTGGTACATAATTATTATTATCCCAGGGACCTGACAAAGTCATTATAATTTTTTTCCTTTGTTCAATAATCCGGTTGAGTTCGACTGATCGCATTGCAACCGGTTAGCCTACAATAAGCAGTCATGCAGTACGAAAGATGAACAAGTTACACAATTCAAACGATTCACTAGAACGCAAATCACACTGTAAGACAGATATCACAAAGGTGCAGCCATGCCTGGTTCATGTAGTCTCTATGTACTGTCTACTTTACCTGCCACATATATGGAATGAAGGAAGAGCTAAACCCAGGGGCTCTTAGGGATTCGAACCGCGTACCATAAGCACTTCAAGGCAGAGTGTTATCTCTCATACTAACCCTCCCCAAATTACCATCCGCTCTCGGCCTGAAAGTTTTGCTTAGGCCTACATTTGAAATTTTGAATGTTGTCAGTAGACCTGTGTCATGCAGTATTCGTATTCGACCGAATAGTTGGTCTAATTATTCGACCGAATAATTGGTCTAATTATTCGTCCGAATAGTTGGTCTAATTATTCGTCCGAATAGTTGGTCTAATTATTCGTCCGAATAGTTGGTCTAATTATTCGTCCGAATAATTGGTCTAATTATTCGTCCGAATAGTTGGTCTAATTATTCGTCCGAATAGTTGGTCTAATTATTCGTCCGAATAGTTGGTCTAATTATTCGTCCGAATAGTTGGTCTAACTATTCGTCCGAATAGTTGGTCTAATTATTCGTCCGAATAGTTGGTCTAATTATTCGTCCGAATAGTTGGTCTAATTATTCGTCCGAATAGTTGGTCTGATTAATCCTCCGAATAGTGATAATCGCCCATTCAGTACAACCCTATAAATTAGTCCGTGTGGTTCGGGCGTATTACGGTATTAGCAATTATTATTTACAACCGTGTAAATCTAAGTAGGGTAAGATAATGAGATCGTAATAATGACCCAGTTTTAAGGGGATGATCGTGTGCTTGGCAGGGTTTAGTGCGCTTGCAATTGGACCGATATACGTATGATATTAAAGATGAAAAGGCTTCGTGCGTGCGCGCTCCATTCAGCTTGATTGGAATCGTATACGCCGTGTTTTGCTTGTGCTTATTAGATGCTGTGGTCAGGTAGACTGAGTAATAAAGCCGGGGATAGAGTGAATTATGTTATGGGATCAGGTGGTAGGAGTTAATGAGGGCATTTCGACGAGAAGCGGTTATCATCTACTCCTGCATGCTGCTGCTATTCGTGGCTCTGCTAATCTGGTCTGTTTTTCTGGCAGACAAGACCTGCATAACAACAATTAACCGTATACCCATATTTTTTTCCCGTATATTATGTATATTTGTTTGAATATGCGAGAAAAACTTCTGTAGCGCAATTTTTGAGGAAGTGCTACAGTGCTAGTAGATATGTCTTGTGAACTATGTTCAGCAACAGGTATTGCTCTGACTTTGTATATTGTGTGCAACCTTGTTTGCTGTTAGTATTTGTACTGTAACGTTAACTACAATTATTGACATATACAATCTTTCAACATTATTCAACATTGTTCAACATTAAACAATGGAACTTTTTAATGGTTCGTCTTTCAAGACTGCACAGTCGTTGGACATAGTTTTGAATTTTGTTTGACGGAATAGAACTGTACCTTGGCAACTTTGGGATAATAATAATAACATTAATGATGAAGACAATAATGATAATGATTCTTTTGGGATAGTTTCCGAAAGCTTGAGGGATTATTTCTGCATCGGGCCAAAAAAGTAATGATAGTATAATAATGAATAGGGTCTGTGATGTATCCTGTACACCTCGGGACCAAAAGAAAATAATAATAATTTAAATAGTCAAGATGGCTGATGTTGATGGTCATGATAGTAATAATAATAATAATTGTCATTGTAATTATAATAAAAAATAAAATATAATGGCTGATCAGTGTTCACGTTGTGTGGTAGTGAGAATGCAGTCCATTAACTATAATTAATTATAGCCCATGCAGAAGCAACTATGTGTACGAAGTGTTAGAACTTCACTTTCTTGGTCTAGGCATACAATGTTGTGCGGCCAGTTCTCCCCCCTCATCACCTCAATTCCCACCAATAGTCTAGGAGAGTCTGTGTACTAATTATGACTTGACTGGCTAGGGGCGGAGGCAGAGTAGAATCCGAACACAAATTGCTGCCTTCAGTTCCTGACGAAGATATGAACCCAATCTCTCCATTGACCATTCACCAATTCAACATACTGACCACTTGACCACTGCGTACTGCAAAACTTATGCACTAAGTCAGTTGTCCAATCAGTCAATCAATCTATCTATCAATCAGTCAATTGGAATTTATATAGCACCCCTTCAAGATTCCTACTCAAAATGTGTTGTTTCGCACAGAATTAAATCTCAGTTTGTTCTTTCACTTCTTTCCATATAAATTTAATATTTCTGTGAGTGTTGGGCATCCGATGTTAGATATATATTCTGTTGGTCGTTTCTTCTTTTCCAATCGCAGTTCCGAAGGTGGAGATTGGCCCAGTGTTTACGTCAACACCAAACGACTCCGTCACGGTCAACCAGGGCAACAACCTGACCCTGGAATGTGCGGCCGAGGGTTGGCCAGCACCTCATATTACGTGGGAGAAGTACGGAGGTCATCTACCTGTCGGCAGGTTCTCACAGGTGCTTGGTAAGCACGGCTCGACTCGAGCGGAAAGTTCTAAATCTTCATCTCCTGTATTTATTTATTTCTCGCATTTGCCATAGCAGCCCTTCAAGCTCGCAACTCAGAGGCGCTCCCGACTATGTTGTTCATTCATGCATTCAAGAATTTATCTAGCACCTCTTAAAGGGGACTATTCAGAAGCGCTCCCGACTCTAGCACGGCAAAAAGTAGTTTTGAGTTTAATTTTTTTAAATGCTTTAGTAAGATAAGTAGCTGTCTTTATATCCTAAACAATGGGTTAACAACACGCTAAATCAACAGACGTAGACACTTCGTATACACAACTCGCACGACACAAAACACCAATCTGGGAATTAAATCGTCGGCTGTAGGAGGAAGTTTCACACAAAGTCTAAAAAACGTTATTGAGACGTCATGCGTGAAATGATTTGTTGGCCACAGCCTTCAGAAGTTCACAGAGCCGACCGGGGTCTCACCGGCGCAAATAAAGCGGTCGTAATGCGGACTAATGGACTAATATCGTCTGTCGGCGACGCCAGCCTTCGTGATTATATGTTTGGTGAGCTTTGGGACCGCCATTGGGCGCTCCTTCGCGTGCAATACATTCTGATCTATAGATCTGCGGTCTTTTCAGGCAATCTGGTTATCAGCAGAATACAGAGATTCGACGCAGGCACGTACCTCTGTCGCGTGAACAAAAGCAACGGAGGAGGAGGGGGAGGAGGAGGAGGAGGTGCACCGCTGGAGAAAGTGATAAATGTCGATGTTTTGGGTGAGTGTTGTTATTCGAGCTATGCGTGACATCATTCTTTAAAGTAATGTGCATGCGGAATTCTCGCGTTACATCTTAGTAGAGTTCGGAATTCAATTCTTTGTGGCTTTGCCTCTGTGTGTGTGTGTATGTGTATATATGTTTGTGCATGTGTGTGCATGTGTGTAATCTGTGTATATGTATGTGTGTTGAACCTTATGTGTGTGTATGCATGTGTGTGTAAGCTATATGTGTGTATGCATGTGTGTGTAAAACTGTATGTGTGTATGCATGTGTGTGTAAAACTGTATGTGTGTATGCATGTGTGTGTAAAACTGTATGTGTGTATGCATGTGTGTGTAAACTATATGTGTGTATGCATGTGTGTGTAAAACTGTATGTGTGTGTGTGTGCGCGCACGTGTGTGTGTGCGCGCATGTCTGTGTCTGTGTATTGTGGGAAAGATTAGTGATTTGCTGTTGTTGAAGGATTCCTTTGTTTGTGATAGAGGCGGTTGGACAGTGTGCTGGCCAGGAGAAGATAACCTGGTAGACACTAGACATCATTTTGCTGTCATGATACACATGTGGTTGGAGTAGGACAGAAATTGTTTCTTTATATTTGAGTTTGCATTCATTTGAATCAATTTTCGAGTGATTATTATTCGGCCTTACAGCTGCATTAGCATGAAGCCTTCCATGTTATGTTCTGCTCTTGATTATTTAGGATAGTTTTATTAAAGCATTGCTGATGGAAATGTAAATTGCCCTGGTCATCTTGAAAATGTCTCCTTTTTAAATGTGAAGTGAGGATACAAATATTTTTATCACACCATATAATGGCGTGTCACGCGGTGATAAAGAATATGGATGAATGGATTGGTGGACGGATGGATGGATGGATGGATGGATGGATGGATGGATGGATGGATGGATAAGGCATTGAATTTGGTTTCACTTAATTTAGTTAATGAATGCCGAATCACCAGATATGCGCTTAAGTCCGTGCGGAATTTCTGCCGAAATCGGTTTGCCTGGATAGACGCTAAAGGTGCTTAGCAAGAACATCTGCTGCAGCTGGATGGTTGTCAATGTTTGTAATCCCTAGAAAAGCCTGCCTGAAGCTAACAGAGGCCAAGTGATGTAATCGAGGCCAGGGGTGTCTTAGCCGACAAAGTCTCCTTCCACCTTTGGACTCACGGGCTCCTCCTATACCCCCCTTGAGTGACATAATTAATTAATGCCCTGAGGTTAGCAGTGGCTTCAACCTCCTGTCGGTTAAGTAACGGTGGCTCGGTGGCTCGTGTCCAAAGGCCCTGCCAACACCCTGTGGTAAGCTGGGGTTGTGTGTGTAGTACACAAGAAGTTGTCTGGCGTAGGGCCAACCTCTTAACCCCATTATGGTGATTGCACACAGGTGTGGCAGTATATTTATTGGCCCACCCCACCTCTCTACCAAGCTAGAAGAAATAAGAAGCAGATTTTATTGGCCCTTGCCATTTTGTTGAATGTTGAAGACAGGAGGCATAGCCTACTATAATAGTCAGTTTCGAATTATCTGACTAGAGGAGACTATTTTATCAAAGCCCGTCGAATGTTTTAGAAATGATACAGAGGGTACCACAGAAAACTAAATGCTACCGGGGCATTGAAGCACTGGTTGGTGATTGAGAGCTGCCGAAACAGAAAGAGCTCTGGCTTCTCTTGTGCATGTCTCCAAGCTGAATGATTAAATCTATGTATTGTATGTATACTTGTTATAGCGCCCCTTCAAGAATTCTACTCAGAAGCGCTCCCGACTACAGCGCGGACACTGAATCGGAGTTTCACGCCGAAGCGCTGAGCAATTGCGAGTGAAGGACTTGCTCAGTGTCCCTACGAGGCGGCTTGAGGTGGATTCGAACCTGCAACCATCCGGCTGCAAGGCAACGAACATGCCCACTGCACCACAATATTCAGTTCATATATCATTGCATTCAGTCATTCAATAATTCACTCAGTCATTGGCTGCATTCATCGATTCAATTCCATTTTAATGCATTGCATGAATTCGTATAATCTGCTGCAGAACCTCCGAGCATAGAGACAGCTCCTACGGATCAGACAAGGACGGAGGGCAACACGGCAGAGTTCAAGTGTCGTGTGCAGGGCTCTCCGAAGCCCTCCATTCAATGGCTGTTCAATGGAGAGCCGATCGGTAGCGAACCATTTGTTAACATCAGAGGTTCGTAGCCGTAGTTGCACTTCATGTCTCATCACTGCACCATGTTCTGCGTTACATTACAAGCTTTATGTGTTTGTTTGTTTTGTTTGTATGTGCACTTGTTATAGCGCCCCTTCAATGTGTGTGTTTGAAGCTTTACATTACAGGCTCTATGTGTGTTTGAAGAACTAATGTCATTCATTCATTCATTCCAAAAACTTATATAGACCCCCTTCAAGAAGCCTACTCAGAGGCGCTCTCAGCCCAGCCACAGCTAAAAAGAATAATATAGGTCTTGAGCAACTGGTAGAGAGCAGGCAAATTATTCCGTCGATAATGTCGATAAATAGTGTACATAAATACAAGGTAGTTTATTCAGCGATCAACTCGGTTAGGGTTGACATAGAATGATAAATTTGGTGTCATTGCAGAGAGAATGTGTTTCCTGCACCTGGTTCAATCATGTGAGAGTAACATTGTTAACCAACACACATACATACACACACTGATACATGCATGCATACATACATCAGGGTGAGAAATTGCTGTGTTTTGAGGGGTTCAACCCGTCTTTCTTAGGGGCCCCATAGTAAAGTCTACCTTTCACACCACAAAAACTCTGACCCAGCCCCATCAGTTTTTTTGCACACTTCTCATACAGACATACATACATAAATTAATACTAGAAAAATGATTAATGCAGATATATAAATACATAAATCTTTGTCCAGATACAACTCTGGCACTGTCAAACATCCACCGTAGACAAGCTGGAATCTACCAATGCATCGTTCGAAATCGACTGGCCATGGTCCACGCGTCTGCCCGGCTCACCGTCATCGACCCTCAGGCCAACGCGAAGACACCGCCACCACCGCAGCAGCCGCCGATTGCCCAGCCAACAGCCCCAGGAAGACAGCAGCCGTTCGACAATGGTCGGTCTTATTATTGATTGTTATTTTTGTTTATTAGACTTTTCTGTATTTGTTTTATCGGCGGTATCTTATGATGATGGATTCTTACGATGGTGTTGATGATGGATCAGTTGGTGTCGTGGAGGAGGGAGCAGGTGCGTGTACTATTAAGTGTGAGGTCTTGCAGTAATATTGTATGGGGTGATTAATAGCAAAAAACACGTTGGCCCACAAACAGGTAAAATGGAAGAGACAAACAGAGAGGGACAGACAGACAGACAGACAGACAGACAGACAGACAGACAGATGATGATGGACGGACAGACAGACAGACACACACACAGAGATGACCGAAGGACAGGCCAAATGAGCAGGACTGGTGGAAAGAATGAGGCAGAAGGACAGACAGACATACACAATAATTAGACAGAGACAGGGAGTGACAAGATGAGAGAGAAACAGAGGATGACAAAGAGCATGGCACATTGGCACAAGACAGTCAGACTGAAATGACTAAGAGGCAGGCAGTGTAACATGCAGGCAAATGTACACACACACACACACACACGCACGCACGCACGCACGCACGCACGCACGCACATACACAAACATAGGCAGACGTACAGTGAGATGGACTAAGTGCTGACCCGTGTCAATGGGGGGCATCTAATGGCGTTCATCTGCTTGAGAGTGATTGCTTGTCCTGTCTTACTTGCCCCTGGCGCCATCTAATATTCATTCGGTCTGTGATGAAAAACGGCTTCGGCTTCTTCGCTGTCATCTTGGCCGATCCTCCTCCTTCCATTGTTGTTGGTCTGACTATGGCTACTGTCGCTGGCCAGTCTTGCTTGTCAGCTGTACACATCATCTCACCTTAAGGAAGCCCTCCAGCGCTATTCTGGCAATGAGTAGTACAGTTTGATTTGGCTAATGTCTGACTGTCTTTTCGTATCTCTCTTTTTCTGTCGTTCTTTCTGTCTGTCTGTATTTATTTCTGCCTGTCTTTGTGGCTGTCTGCGTGTTTGTGTGTGTGTTTGTCTTTATAGCTGTCTGTATGTCTTTCTGTCTGTCTGTCTGTCTGTCTGTATTTGTGGCTGTCTGCGTGTTTGTGTGTGTGTTTGTCTTTATAGCTGTCTGTATGTCTTTCTGTCTGTCTGTCTGTCTGTATTTGTGGCTGTCTGCGTGTTTGTCTGTGTGTTTGTCTTTCTGGCTGTTTTTCTGTCTGTCTGTCTTTGTGGCTGTCTGCGTGTTTGTCTGTGCGTTTGGCTTTCTGGCTGTCTTTCTGTCTGTGTGTCGTACTGTCTACCTGTCTTTCCTGCTGTCTGTCTGTCTTTCTGTCTGTCTGTCTTTCCTGAGCACTGTTTATCTGTCTTTTCGTCTGTCTTGTCTTTTTGTGTGTCTTTCTGTGTGTCATTCTGTCTGTCAGACAAAAGTCTCTCTGTCTTTTTTCTATAGTCGTCTGGTTGTGCCCCTTCAAGGCACTGATTGACATTGCAAGCTAAACAGAGGCTCTGTGTAAGCAGTGCAAGCCTCTGAGGCTATTTGCTTGCATGCCATTACTTAAAAAGAATGAATAATATATGGTTTAATGGCTGTTAGCATCTATCTGATGTTGTTGCTGTTGAAACCACATCATGGAAAGAAAATTGAAACGTTTTATTTACTTAGACCAACCAGACATAGCAGTCTAATAAAAATAATAATGACGACAATTTCTATGGTGCCGTAACACAGCACATGCCATTACAAGGGCGCCTCTACAAACACAAAACA
Source organism: Lumbricus terrestris (assembly GCA_949752735.1). Taxonomy (NCBI): domain Eukaryota; kingdom Metazoa; phylum Annelida; class Clitellata; order Crassiclitellata; family Lumbricidae; genus Lumbricus; species Lumbricus terrestris. The sequence continues at coordinate 40,096,383 of OX457047.1, forward strand.
GTCATGAACGAATTATGTAGAAATTAAGATTAAAAAAATGTCTTGTTGAATGGAATGAATGCTATATGATTATAATAAGAAATTTATTTCTTCATAAAACCCAGCAAGCATATCTACATAGACCAATCAAGTTGACTGTTTTCAGTTAACTGTACAAGTTTATAAACCATCCTACTCCTGACTTTTCCTGAAGTTTATTTATGCGAAAGGTAGAACAGGCTGAACAGCCTGGTCACTATGTTGCAGAACAAGGTGTTGCAGACAGGTGTCCATAGTTTTATTCCAGTCATTGAGTTTCATATTTGGAATTTTTTTAGTTCTAAAGCTGCAGCTTCTTTGTTTGATGTGGTTTTTGTTCGCTGAGAACTTAGTCTTGTCTTATGTTGCATTAATTCTTCTTTGGATTGTTTTTTAACAGCTGGTTATGATGAATACGAAGATGAGAATGAGGAAGAGGAAGACGAATACGACTACGATGATCACGATGTCGTCGCCAGAACCCAGCCGAGTGAAACGACAAAACGACGTCCAGACGACGAAAAGACGAGAAACTGGAATTCAGACGATGCTGGAGGTTCGCTGAAACATCTTTTGTTTTTTTGGTTAACAATGCTACAAGAACAAATTATGACAATATTTATAGTTTCTGTGGACACAAACGGAAGGCGCAGAAGCTTTTGTGCAGCGACAAGCAATGTTGAAGATTTGCGCTGACAATGCTCGAAATTGACAATTTGCTTTGTCCTAATATAGATCCTTTGTTTGTTTTTCGTAGAGCTGCTGGCACCTACCAAGCCGAAGGTGACCGTTCTTACGAACACTTCCGTTCTACTGAACTGGAAGATGCCGCTTGTCGTGGCTGGGGAGCCAGTGGTTTCCAAGTTCAAGATCCAGCAGAAGGAGATTGTTGAAGAGTCGTCTCGTTGGCAGATGCTGGACGACGATGTTTCATACGCTCTTCGAATGTTTGAAGTCGGAAATCTTAGACCAGGTGAGTCCTTCAGATTTGTAGGTGCATGCGAGAGAGTGGTGCTGTTTTCTGTTCGTATTATTGTTGGTTTTTAGTTGATGTGCAATTTGTGCGTGTGGTCACTGAGGATTTATAAGATTAAACATGTTGCTTTTTACTATATGGCTTTTTGAAACTTTATTGTGTTATTATTTCAATATTGTATATTTTTTTATTGTTTTTTAACATGGTGTACAAAGAATCCTGCTGCTACTACTACTACTACTGCTACTGCTACTGCTACTGCTACTGCTACTACTACTACTACTACTACTACTACTATTATTATTATTATTATTATTATTATTATTATTATTGTTATCCCAAATTATTATTAGCACTAGTATTATTATTGTTATTATTAATATTGTTATTACTGTCATTATTAATATGACTGTTATCATCATTATTATTTTCAGTGTTATTGTTGTTTTTGTTACTATTGACTGTTGCACAATATTATGAATGGCTGGTTCAGTTAAACATTTTTCTCTTTTATTAGGAAGGACATACAGATTTCGTATTGTGGTCGTTTATTCGAATGGCGATAGTAAGCCGGGTCCAGTGTCTGGACGCGTGACTCTGTCCATGACGACCAGCCACAGATCTCTGATGCCTTCACCTGTCGTTGTTGAAGCGCGCCCTCTATCCAAGAGTGAAATCATCATCGGATGGCAGGTAAGACATTTAAATAATAGATTCACTACTTCACCTATCTACACAATTTTTAATTATATAGGATCGCCACTACAGGCGTGTCTACCTGTAGTTGCAGGTGTGCAGATTTTGTGTTGGTCTGTCCAAACATATATAATGTATATATTGTCTTTTATCTGTCTGTCAATCAAAACGTCTTTCCAATTATCATGTTTTCCGTCCATCCACTATCACTCATTCATTAATTCATCCATTCATTCATTCATTTATTCATTCATTCATTCACCCATCCATTCATTCATTTATTCATTCATTCATTCATTCATTCACCCATCCATTCATGAATTCATCTATTTATTCATCCATTCATCTATTCATTCATTCCTTCACTCATTCATCCATGCATCTTTCCATCTATCAATTCATTATTCTGTACGTGAAAACAACCATCCATCCAACTATCCATTTAATCATCTGTCAATCTAAATATCCATCCATCCATTTAACTTCCCATCTCTCTATCCATGCGTTGTTTTGACCGTTTTACACCTACACGATATGGTAGTTAAATGGTGTTACTGATAATTGACTAGTAGGATTTGTGCATCTTTCCAGACACACATGCGTACACACCCACACACACACACACACACACACCCATGTATATACATATATACATATACACAATCTTTGTGACTGGAACTACATTGCATCGTCATGAATTGTAACAAAATTACCACCATAGTTACATCCAACATTTCGACGCTGTACGGTGGTCTAATATTATCATGTGTGTTAAAAATGCAACAATTGTCTTCCACTGATCATTGTCTTCATCATTGTTGTTTGTCTGTATACGCATGGTCTGGCTGCTATGGCAGCACTGGAACCTGGCATAGAATGTTGAAACAATGAAACGCACATGTGCAGTTGCCCTGATGCTGTGCACTAATTTAAAAGGCCAGTGGGGACCAAATTTGTGTTCGTGCCGGTTGCGATTGGCCATTTGTTTCGATGCAAGTTTTATCGGTGGTAGTCTCGTGAGTGGAGTGCATCAATTGTGTCGTGTCCTTTCAAGAAGCTGGCGACTTGACAGCCGGACCTGCGTCATGCCGTTGGGAATTGACGGTCACTTGGGCACTGCTTTGAACCATGCCATGGACGTTGTAGTTGCTGTAGCTACCGCTGTCGTTTCCTTTGTTTTTATGATGCTTTTGTTTCTTCGCCGTTTGTTGCTGCGCTGGCGCCAGAGGTTTTTTCGTGGTGTGCGGTTCTGCACAAAAAGGACTGTTGTGTGTTGTGTATGGATTTGTGCGGCCGTAAAAACATTTTTGTGCAGTTAAAACTGGTTTGAAATGTTCGTTGTTATTCGATTTGGAATGATCAGAACTGTAGTTGGGGGTACATTTTGCGGGTTATACAGAGTGTATAATTCACCGCACAAATATTTGTGTTTAGTATTCAGGGAAAATGACCTGCAAACAGACCTAGGCAACTGTAGGGTGTACTCGCCTCCAATTTTGCCACTGCAGCCCTGGGATTAATTTGCCATGGAGGGTGGAAGGGAGATATGGGGGGGAGCTGTGCAGTTGTTAGATTTCTTTAAAGAAGCTTTTGGTGGTGTGTTTAACTGCACTGGTCACAGATCCTTCATCAGATCGTCTTTGGCCGCGTCCTTGTTAATCATTGTCTTCATCTTTACATTCACTTTACATTTCAATCGACCTCTTGCATAATATTATGACCGAAATTTTAGCTCTCGGGTTCTTTGTAAGAATGCAATGTTAATTTTCAGACCTCAGAGCACAATAGCTATTCTATCTTTTAATTCCAGTAAGCTATTCACTGCAGTAAGCTATTCACTGCAGTATTTGCGACCTCGCCTAACCGCATAATGATCAATGCACGCAACCAAGATGTGTCAGCCTGAATCTAATAGATAAGCAGATTTTGATTGATTGATTGATTGATTGATTGATGGATTGTAATTGTAATTGTAATTGTAATCGTACATTTATATAGCGCCACTACAAGAGAACTCCTCAGAGGCGCTCCCGACCTGACACCTAACCACAATCAAAGAGAATGGTTTTCAAACGCTTGCGGAAAAGGGGCAAAGAAATACAAAGAAGTTCATTGCGAAGACTAATAGGTAACTTATTCCAGAAAGACGGACCAACCATAGCAAAGCTTCTATGTAGCACTGTGGAAGATCGAGCCCTAGGGACAACCAGGTCACCATGCGTAGCAGAGCGAAGGAATCTACGACCTGGGATGGACAGCACAGGTACACAGAGTTCCATAAGATAGATCGGAGCTTGGCCTGCTAGGCAATTGCGCATGAACATTAAAATCTTAAACTCAATACGTTTTTGCATTGGCAACCAGTGCAGTTCTTCCCGTATAAAACTTGATATATGCCCAAACTTTGGTATGCCGCCTATCAGGCGGGCCGCAGCATTAAGGACAGATTGCAACTTATTAATGCGTGAAAGTGTTAAGCCCGCATAGATGGCACTACCATAGTCAACTCTCGTGCATATAAATGCATGCATCAGAGTAGTGGCAGCTTTGGTTGTAAGTGAGCGACGTACCGAGCGAATTTGACGAAGATGGTAGAAGCAAGTGCGACAAACATTCCTCACGTGATCAGAAAGGGTCAATTCTTGGTCCAAGGTCACACCCAAATCACGCACAGTGGTAGAAAAAGTCATGCCAGGAAAGCAATGTTGCAGATTTTGCATATCAATTTTAGAAACTTGCACACGACTTCCAACCCAAATAAATTGTGTTTTACCAGGATTTAACCTGAGGCGATTGGATGACATCCAGGCACCAATCGTTTCCGACGTCATAAGTATTTTTTCCACAAGTGAGATAGCCTCTAAAGCTGGACCCTGGACATATGCCTGTGTGTCATCAGCATATTGATGTGCAGCAACCCCCACATACATACATACATACATCCATCCATACAATCAAACACAATTGATTGATTTATTTCTACAAGTTCTCAGAAACGATTGCAATGCTTTGTCGTTTCCAGCAGCAGGATGTCGACCAGTGGCCTGTCGAAGGCTTCTACATACATTACGCTCCGTTTGGCAGCAATGGCAACTTCCAGAAGGTCATCGTGCCAGGGTCAAGCGTGCGGCACCATGTCCTCTCGCACTTGGCACCTGCGACGTCCTACACCATTCGAATGCAGAGCTACGGCAAACCAGGCAGAGAGAGCGGCTTCAGCAACACTGTTGTGAAAAACACACCTGGTGAGTTTTGATGGGTTTTAATTGCCTTAAAATGTGTGTGTGTGACTGTGTGTGTGTGGGTGTTTGTCTTTGCTTGTGCGCATGTGTGTGTTTGTGTGTTTGTGTGTGTGTGTGTGTGAGTGTTTGTGTGTGCATGCGTGCATGCGACACATGGAAAGTAGCGCGATTACAAAAATTTATGTCTTGTTTTATGAAATTTTGCCTCTTTTAATTGACTCTTTGGTGCTATCCTTCCCTCCAAGGTATGTGTAATGGTGTATTGTGTAAAATGTTCCAGAAACAGTTGAATCGCTTTATTTCCTTCTATTATCTTGCTGTTTTATTTCAGCAATATTTTGCTCCTATTTTTTCCCAGAACTTTATTTATTTTATAGTTTCATTAATTGCTTTGCTTAATTGCTTAACATAATTATTTAACTAGTCAGTTATGTGCTACTCTTGTGCTACGAGTATGTGCTACTTATTTATTTTTTGTCTTGTTTCTGTTAAAGCAACGCTTTGCATTTTACTGAATTTACTCAAATGCCTTGCAATTTACCAGTGCAAGCTTACATATATGCATACCATACATACATACATACATACATACATACATACATACATACATACATACATACATACATACATACATACATACATACATACATACATACATACATACATACATACATCCATACATACATACATACATACATACATACATACATACATACATACATACATACATACCATACATACACTCTTGGCAATTTCTTGCTTCTATTAAGGCAAGGTGTTTGTTATGTGCTTTAAGGACTCTATATTATGTGTCTGCCTACATACTTCTCTACATGCATACATTTCTGCATACATACAAGCACATATGATATGTGCATGCATGCATATGTGTAAAAACTATGTATACATTATTTCAGTAATTTTTGGGGTGTCACTCGACCGCTTCATTACTTCAGGATTTTAATCTTAGTTTGGAATGCTGTCTGTTCGTACTTGCAGAACAATCAAGGAATTTTTGAGTTTCAGTTTTACTGTAAAACAAAACAAAATGGTAATATAATCTAGATTTGTGCTGAAGACCACTGATAAGAAAATAATAGCCAGAGGCAACCACTATCAGCAGCAGTTGACAATGGTTGTCTCTGCTTTCTACACACACACACCCACACACACACACACACAGACACATCAACACATACACACACACACGCAGGTGCACACACACACGCACGCACACGCATGCACAGATGGGAGAAAAGCTGATATTATGGTTGTGGAAGATTAACACTTTAAAATAATGACGAGAGTGGGCAAAAACTGACTGGTTAAAGTGTTAATGGAGCCACACAAAAAAACGCTAATAGCAGATGAAACTCTGGTGAAAAATGTGGGGATTTGGTACTTGGTACAACCAGCAGGCAAGTCAGCCAAATCTGTCCTGAGAGACTGAGATACTCTGTTTCATGTCAGTTGCTTGCTAGTTGTCTTAAGTAGTTTTTGTTAGTCTTTGCAAGTTTAGAGTAGGGTTCTGCAAACAGTTTGTAGTGATTTATGCGTAAAAAATCAATTTTGGTGACAGAGTTCATCACCAAATCTTGAACTTTTATCTAGTTCATGTTGAAGCTGCTTTGGCACATTCTGATTATCAATCTTAATTTAATAACGACAGAATTGAATATTTAAGTGTAAAAACGATAAATCTGTTCACAACTCCAATTCTCTTGACAGCTTATAACGACGAACTTTTGCCCGGCGACCACGTTCCGAAGTTCCCACCCGGCGGGCGCTACGCCAGCACCCCGAGGGGCAGGGAAGCGCCTGCCACTGATCGTCCGGACGAATGGGAGCAGGCGCTTGGAGACTCTGGCAGTGATGGAGGAAGCGCAGAGCGTCAGCAGTTGACGTATATCATTCTGGGAATTGTTTTGGGCGTCATTGTCATCGTCGTTGTTTCCTGCGCGTCGGTTTGTGTCTGGAGACAACAAAAGAACAAGCGATATGGAAGTAAGTGCGAAGTTTGCTGTTAATCGTCTGCTTGGCGCCCGCCGTTAGCGGGAATTTCTCCCTTGTTTGTGTGTATGTGTGTGTATGTATACATGTTTGTGAGGCGTAGCGTTACGGCGCCATATAAATTGTCATTATTATTATTGTTGTTATTATTATTATGTGTATATGGACATTTATAGCGCCTTACAATATCCCCACGAAGGCACTTTATGTAGCTACCTGACAGGTCTAAACAGGAGCGATTTTATTCGCACACGGGTAGCCACGCTCGGTATTCACATTTGAAGTGCTTCTGACTAGAAAACCTTGAAGTGGCGCTATAACAAGTGCACATACATGCAGAACGCCACACGCCATATCAATGCCTTCTGTATTGTATTGTTATCTGAGCTTTTATAAAACACCTCCAGTAGGGTGGACCACTTAAAGGCGCTCCCAGTGCGCAATGCCCCACGAAAAGAAGCAGATTTTGAGCTGAGCAAAGAAAGAAGAGAGGCTGCTAAAAGGAATTGTCGAGCGAACAGAAAAAGAAGGCACATCATTCCAGAGAGAGGGACCAATTGAGAAAAATGATCGAGATCGAGCAATAGCAGTTCTAGAGCAAGGAACCAAAAGTCTGTTGGATGAACGAAGTGGATGGTGAGCAGAGGCTGAATGAGACCTGGGTTGCCTAATTGCTCCCTGCTGATGATAGAGTGCTGCGGTAAAGGCACATTGATCAACGTCATGGTGACTATGCCACAGGTCAAGAGAGCCTTTCCTTTAGCTGCATATGCATAGAGAAGTGAACACTGGTCCTAAATAGTGTTTACATGGGAGGTTAATTAATTGGTAGACCTGAAAGCTTCATAAAAGCATTTAATTAAATCGTTATAAATAAATAAAGATATAGCTTCATTAATGTATGTTCATTATAAATGTAAATGTTCAGGTAATTAGCTGGATATTAAGTTTCATGAAAATAAATATGTTTGCATGCAAGAAGAATGCATGCCTGTCTGTATGTATGTATGCATGTATGCATGCATGTATGTATGAATGTATACATGTATGAATGTACGTATTTATTCTTGCACAAAGTTAGTTAATTCTGAATCCTAATTGAAAATTGAAAATCATTTTGAAAATCTTTTATAAGATTCTTGGTATTATCAGAACTTCATGTGCAGAAAAGAATTTGACAAAAAATTATTACAAAATCAAGTGTGCTATAATTAATCACAACAAAGTTTCAATGAATATTTTTCATTTGATATTTTTAACAATCTCCAGATAGCGAGCAGAAGAATGCGGACCAGGCGACTGCATTTCTCGGCAACAAGCGACCTTCGAAACCGGACGGATTGGTGAACATCAGCGACTACACGTACAAGGTCGACAACGGTCATTTGCCGAACTGTAACGGCGACTGTAGCCTTTCGTCTGGACCTCACGCAGGCAATGGTTTCTGTGCTGGGAAAGACTCAAGGGCCTGCCCTCCAAGACCCAACTGCCAACCAAGGAAGGTTTGTCTGTTTGTGTATTTATTTATTCATTCATTCATTCTATGAGCTTGTATAGCGCTCCTTGAAGAAAACTACTCAGGAGTGCTCCCAGGCCAGCCACGTAAAAATAAAAGACTTGAGATATTTATGAAACAACGGTTGATTGGTCAGATATAATAAACGCAATTTTGAAGGATGGAGCTCAGTCTAGACCTTCCTTCCAAGATCAAATCCAAGGTCAATAAAGTATGAATCTGGGTAAAAGTATAGACACGCAAAGGCTAGTGTGCATGAAGAATTTTTCCACAGTTGTTACCTAGAGTCTGGTTAATAAGGGCAAAACTGCTGGTGGACATGGTTATGGTGAGACTTGACTTAGTAACACCGACTTCTGCTGTCTCACTTCGTCTCACTTTGTCCCCTCCCCACTTCGTCCCTGCCTCACATTGACGTGATCTGTTTATCTCGTGGCTCTACATTGTGCTTTTCCAAATGTGGGCCATTACTTTTGAATTACCTTCTCTATTTGATCTACAGGTGCTAGGATTCTTGCAGGGTTTTGTTATGTAACGATGATAATCTCTGTAGCACACACACGCACACACACATTCGCCGATGCCTGAAACGTTTTTATTTTCTTGGCGCTCCTACATCGTGAGTGCCTTTGAATAGTAATAATACTCTAAGAATCACTTACTTTACATACTTACTTTACATACTTACTTTACATACTTACATAAAGTACAATATAATTGGTTGAAATGCTGTGCATTAGAGAATAGAGACTGATGATGCCGTAGAATTTACCGATTAATAATTGTTGATTTAATTACGGACCTAGCGTGCCACCGTCGCAGTCGTGTCGTTAAGTAGGGACTGTTGTTGTGTTGTTGTCCATTCTGTCTGAACAGGTCTACGTTGCAATTGTTTGTCGTTCGATAAAGCGAAAACTTTCAATTGGGCAATTTGCCTGAATAGTCAAGTCTTTGATTTATCACTGTTATTATCAAAACTGACGTTTGCAACACGCACTGTGGTTAAACTACGATGTCAGTGATGCATGCAGATTTGCGGGTAGTTTACGAGTGCTACACAAGAAGCTGCATCGTGGATGCATTCAGTGTGAGAATTGTGGAAAAATAACTGGGGGGGTTGGACCATTATCCACTTGGAATTGGGGTGTAAAAAACATACTTTAACATGGGGCTCTAAGAAAGACTGGGGGGGTCGAAACCCCCCAACCCCCCCGGCAATTCTCACCCTGGATGCATTTACTGGCGCTACATCAAGTCCAGTCAGCGTGTCCCGGTGCCGGGTTAGATCCGGGGTCAAGCCACGGATTGACTGATTAATTGATTGATTAATTGATTGTTATATTAGGCCGTTGAGTGGTTGCCTGACGGGTGATTGATTGGACATTATTTTCTTGGCTGTTTTCCAGTTGGCACCGGATCTCGTTCTTCCTCCGCCTCCTGCTATGCCTCCGCCTTGCCATCCATACCACAGCGCGGCGAATCCGGAGATATCCATCTACGACACAGGTCATTGTGGAACTGATCTTATGTTGACTTATTAAAACTTGAATTAATTGGTTGAGCAATTAAACAAAACAAAATAGTGTAGCTGAAGAGCATTGTGATAGATATTAATTGCATTAGGATAGATATTAATTGCATTGTGATAGATATTAATTGCATTAGGATAGATATTAATTGCATTAGGATATATATTAATTGCATTAGGATAGATATTAATTGCATTAGGATAGATATTAATTGCATTGTGATATTAATTGCATTAGGATAGATATTAATTGCATTGTGATAGATATTAATTGCATTAGGATAGATATTAATTGCATTAGGATAGATATTAATTGCCTTAGAATAGATATTAATTGCATTAGAATAGATATTAATTGCATTAGGATAGATATTAATTGCATTAGGATAGATATTAATTGCATTAGGATAGATATTAATTGCATTGTGATAGATATTAATTGCATTAGGATAGATATTAATTGCATTAGGATAGATATTAATTGCCTTAGAATAGATATTAATTGCATTGTGATAGATATTAATTGCATTAGGATAGATATTAATTGCATTAGGATAGATATTAATTGCATTAGGATAGATATTAATTGCATTAGGATAGATATTAATTGCATTAGGATAGATATTAATTGCACTAGGATAGATATTAATTGCATTAGAATAGATATTAATTGCATTAGGATAGATATTAGTTACATTTTGTTAGATATTAATTAAATTAGTATTGATTCTAATTACATTATGATTTGTCTTGTTCACTCATTGATCACCTTTCGTGAACACATTTTCATAATCAATCAATCGATCAATCGTTCAAACTCTACCATTATTTGATCATTGACTGTGGGAGTGTGTTAAAAAGGTAGTCTCAAGGTTCTATTATTTATATATAAATGCAGGGTGAGAATTGCCGGGGGGGTTGGGGGTTTCAACCCCACCAGTCTTTCTTAGAGCCCCATAGTAAAGTCTGTTTTTCACACCCAAATTCCAAGTGTATAATGGTCGAACCCCCCAGTTATTTTTCCACAATTCTCACATTGTATAAATGTACAATTACATTACATTACGTTTTTCCTACTTTCAGTTGATGACGACCACCAGCGAAGCAGTCCAGCGTACGCCAAAGTGTCTAGTCTCGACGGCGATTCCACCGGTTTGTACACAACCTTTCCGAGTCCACCGGTCTTCGGAAATCTTGTCAGGCCTTCATCGGACAATATTCCAAAGCCGCTGGACAGCCACGCGTACTGGGTTCTCGAGCAGTCACGAAACCAGAGCCTCCCGGACAGACCAACAGCCCATACGGAGCCGTTTGCTGGACCACAACCATTGCCGTACAGACAAAGCATTAGCTCTTCATCACAACCAAGCAACAAATCGCTGACTAAATCGCCTTTTGACCGAGGTACTTAAAGTTCATCTTCTAAGTAGCGGTTCATTGCCTATTAATGGGACGCGGTGGCAGATTGGTTTTGTTTGTATGTGCACTTGTTATAGCGCCCTTTCAAGCACTCTACTCAGAGGCGCTCCCGACTGCAGAGCGGACACTGCATTGGACTTTCACGCCAAAGCGCTGAGCAATTGCGAGTGAAGGACTTGCTCAAGGTCCCTACGCAGCGACTTGAGGTGGATTCGAACCTCGAACCTTCCGGCTTCATGGCAACGACGCCACCACTACACCACCGCGCCCCACAAATATGCATGCACAAATATGTATGCATGGAATGTAAATACATGCCATGCATGATTCTACGGATTGTACACAGCTGCTAGGCAATGCTGAGCTTTCTCGGTTGTAGGTAACATATATATGCAGCATTGCAGCTCTGATGGGATGACATTGCTTCAGAGCTGCTTATATTACATCTGACCAATCAAACTTTGTTCCTTGAATCACTTATATCTTGTTTACTTTAACTGTGACCGGGCTGGGATCGCTCCTGAGTAGGTTTTGTGAAGGAGCACTATATAGCTTCATAGAATGAATGAATGAATGAATGAAAGTTTATAAGTATTCACATACTTGTCTGGAAAAGTTTTAAGTAACTTGCAGAAACGCTTACGTTTGAGTTGCAAAGGAACGCAAGTTCATCTATAATTATGAGCATTAATTATTACGATTATAATATTCTGATTATTTTTATCATCGCTATTATGATGATGATGATGATGATGATGATGATGATGATGATGATGATGATGACGACGAGGACGACGACGACGACGACGACGATGATGAGGATCGTTTTGTCTATTTTTGTCGAGATTGCATCATCCAGAACAGCACGGACGAAGAGATGGATCGCTACGAGAAGCCGACCTCACTCCGCGGAGGAGGCAACGTCCTCCACTCCGGCGGTCTCCCTCCCACCTCCTCCGCATTCAACGAATGCGACCGAATGAATCCACCAGACACCAGCTCCTGGCCGCCGCCCTCTTCTGCGCCCGGCGCCAACAAACAGTCGAACAACGATCGACTGTTCCAACCGGATCCGATGATCGGAGGACGGAGACCCCTGCCGAAGCCAGGGGATGCTTCCACATCCGGCTCCAGCACCAGGGACCCCGTCGGACACGACAGCTGGAAGAACCTTACCAGTCAGGTTTCCGATGGTCAGTACACCATCCAGTCCGCCCCCGCCGTCCCCGCAAAGACCGGGGCGCTTTCGACGGGTTTCGCCCTGCCCCGCGTCAACGACTACCCCTCCTCGGATCAAGAGGACTGCCGGTAGTCGGTTTTACCGATCGACGTTCCGAGCGCAGAGGCGGATCTTTTTTTCCGCGGCGTACACGTACAGCATACAGCCATGCCTCGTTCTTGCCACCGCCGCGTGCAATGCGCAGTTCTGCCCGCGAGGCGAAATCACGACGAAAATTACAATTACATTACGTGGTATACATACAATTGTAATTTGAACTTTACACGGCGTCCTTTGTACAGTCGTCTGTTAAGTGCGAGTTAAGTTATAGTTGTGAACGGAATTGCTAGAATACTATTTATACGTGAGGAGCAGAATGACGATAGTAAACGAGTAGCGTGTGCTCAAACTTAGCCAGAGTTGCTGCCTAGCCTTGCCATCAATCATTTCAGCCGTCTTTGTGCCATTGTCTTTGTACCATTGTGTTTCGCTCAGTTTTGCCAGAATCTATAAGTATGTTCGTTTGCTTTGAAGCCATTGTTGAATTATCTTCCTTTGTTTGCGTCTCAGGAAACCCTGTTGTATCCCTTTTTTTATTCCTTCGTATTTTGCGACGTTCATGCGTTTTATTTTGAAACGAACACGTTCATTGTTCACCTGCCAGTCTACAGTTCATTTCGCCATTTCCTTGCCGGCTCGAATTAAGTAATTTATTCTGCCTCTTTCAGCAACTGGAAGAAACCGATGATTTTTTGCGAGGCTGTTTGTACATAAAATTCATTTACGTCGTATCAACAAGCTGCATGTGTATTTATAAAGCGTAGAGCTGCAAAGCCAAACGGTTACGGCAATAAAATCCATCTTACGGTTTATCGACAATCTGTATTAATGCATATTTATGAACCTGCATGACTGAACAGTTGAATGGAACACCCTCCTCTTTGGAACACAGCTTCAAGAAGCCATGTAGATTATGACCGACTAGAGCAAGGTATTGGAGCAAAACCAAAATTTTTAGGGCTAGTTTACGTTGTAATTTGTGTTCAGTTAGAATGTATACGGGCTGTGGTGAAGCGTATCGTAAGGAGTCTAAGGACGGTGCGGTCGTGTAAGCAGTCTCGTATTGATCCGCACGACTTGTGTATTCATTCGCGTTTGGCGCGAACAATTGTCTGTGTTTTTATCGATTAGATGTCAGGAATGTGAAATGCGCGCGACGACGACGTCAGCGCTTCTTGCATTATGTATCATCTGCAGCTCCACAAAGACCTGTTGCATACTGTATTCAGGCATCGGTTTTCAGTTTTTGAGCTTTCATTCTTACTGTTCCACTACCAGTGGCGTAGGCAAGGGGGGGGTTTCGGGGGTTAAAACCCCCCATTGGCTCCGAAAAAGGTTTTTTTAAGGTAATTTTTCCGTTTAAGTAAGAAAAAACAGCAAAAAAACAGGGTTTCCGGCCATAAACCCCCCCATGAAAAATTCCTGGCTACGCCACTGTCCACTACTGCCGAAGATGGGCTATTGTTGTGTACGTGTGTGGATGCATAATGCATACGCATACCCCATCCCTCTAGGGTAAATTTCTGTTTTTTGGTTTTTTTGTCCCGCCCTGCCCCCACCGAGCCCCCCCACCTCTCCGGGGAAGCCGGCTTTGCTCGGTAAATTTCGTTTTTTCGACCCAACCCACCCACTAGGGTAACCGGCGTTGCCCGGAATATTTTGCTTCACCCTGCAAATTTTTGTTCACTCCCCTTAACACACCAACCAGCCTTGTTGGGCCAGCCCCTCCACTGCGTGGTCCTGGTGGCACTCCGTCTAGTTGCAAGGTTTCAGGTCAATAGCTGCAAAAATGTGAGCATGCATTCTGGACAAACATACACACACATGCACACACACACAAACACATCCTTCTTTATAGATAAATATAGATAACTTATATAAATATAATTATGTAGGCTGTATATATACATTCTCTTGTAATAAATAAGTACGTGCTTACATAACATTGCTAAAGAAGCAGATTGAATTTTGTGGCAGTTAAGTAAAGTTGTGTCTGTATATTTTGAAGTTGTACATGTGAAACGAAACGTTTGTTGTTTGTGTAAATAAAACTAAACAGAAAACTAATTACTCTTCGAGTTTCTACCGACAAAGTCTGTCTCCTTCAACTCCTGGGAGCCTTGCATATGTATCCTCGGCCAAAAGGTTATGTTAGCAAGTGCAAAACTTCCCTAAGACCAGCTTTGTCAACATTCTCTAATACAGCCATATGATAATGATAAAACTTCAGAGACTAAACGCACACCATCTGTCTTAGCCGTCACTTTTGGTCAACTACAATAAAGAGTAAAGACCATTCATTCCCACTGCTTGAAGACCGAGGGAACTAACAGAACAAACCACTTACTAAATCGTTGACGGCTGAGCCTTCTATTACAGTAATAGAAGGCTCTGGTTGACGGCCGCATAAAGGGAATCAGATTAAAAGCAAATAACAGTATACAATTGGAATTCCTTTTGCAGTGCTTCTATTCGTAACTCAGGGTTTAAGTTGCTATTAAGGCCACAATAATCTCTGCTTTATTCGAGCAGTTTGATTCTTTCATGCTCTCCATTATTGGGAAAGGTACTATAATTTATAAATCATCCTATTATTATTTGACAATTTTTTTATTTTATTATTTTTAAAAAATTTATTATAATTTATGTACTTCAGCCAGAGCAACAACAGTTCCACAAGCAGGACTAATTTCTCTATGAGCTCCTTAGTACCGTACAACAAAACCTTAATCAACGAAACCTAAATCAGGAAGAACGAAACCTAAATTAGGAAGACCTCAATCAACAAGTTCTTTAAAAACAAGAACTTCATTAATAAAGACCTTAATTATTGTGAAAGGGATGGTTCAATAATAACTTTCATAAGGTGACATTCGCATACAGGCAAGATGTATCCAGATGTGAAGGTGATGTTTACTTAACGTGAACGTGTGCATTCAACTTCTGTGCATATGGTTTTTTTGTAATAATAGTCTAGTCTTCTGGTTTTAACAATAAGCTGCATTGATTTCCCAGTCACGTTAAGTACATTCTTGCAATTAAAGTGTTAAATATTATATGAACTGCATATTGAATCTGATAGACTCCCTTCGACTGAGGGCTTTCCGAATGCCCCTAGACTGGTTTTGTGGCACACGCTCCCCATTCACAGGTAATTTCCTCAATTCTACTCCCTCCGAATCCCAACCCTTGCTGAACACAGCATGATCGCAGCACCAAAGCATCTCACCCTGTGCAAATTTAGCCCTGTCAGATCAGCCTTAAAACGCTCATTCATTAAATTATTTAACCTCTTCTTCAAGAAGGGTGCTTGAAAGGTGCTTCCAGCAGTCAACTCCGCCACTGGTTGTTCTCTGCCAATGCCAGTACCAAGCCTGAATAAAGGAGGAGGGCGACACTAATCATCTTTGATATGGCAGTGTCGTTAAACATGTAACAAGTGGGTGCTTCCAGACTTCCAGTCCAGCCATGGTCCAAAAGGTTTCGAACACTGGTAGAAAGCAGACAAAATAATGGCAGCAGAAGTGCGGACATCTTCAACAGGGTGTAATTTAATTCCATACATCTTCAAAAGGGTGTATTGTAATTCCAGATGTAATGAGATGGAGGAGTGGGTCGAAGTACATAGCTTTTGATGAACCTCTTTCATGGACAACCATAAAAAAGACATCAATTAAAAAGGCTTTAATTAACAACGCATCAGTCAGTGTCTGATGCACAATGGGGTCATTAAACAACAGCATGATGATGAATGTTACTAATTAATCAACACAGACCTCATTAGCAAACTTCAATTCAAAGCCTATGCACGAAATTGAAAGCAAAAACGCATAAATCGTATTTGACATCACAATTTTTTTCAATGCGGTACATAAATGTTTCATCTTGG
Organism: Lumbricus terrestris; assembly: GCA_949752735.1. NCBI lineage: Eukaryota > Metazoa > Annelida > Clitellata > Crassiclitellata > Lumbricidae > Lumbricus > Lumbricus terrestris. The sequence goes on from OX457047.1 coordinate 40,112,956, forward strand.
CTTTTATCTCGACAGTATTGCTTGCTACCTGAAGACATTAAAACTAGCTAAAACACTTAGTCTGCGGTTTCATCAAACTGGTGCCTTTGTGAACGTCGGTAATCGTGCGGTACAAATGATTCATGAAATGAAACAATGAATACAAGAAACAATACATCTGATACAGGCAACAGAATGGCAAATGCACTTTATAGCCTGGCAACAGGAAAAATAAGTGGTCGTTCATAGATATTATGTATGCAGCGAGGGGAGTGAGTGATAGGATTAAGGCGATTTTTCATATGGGTGTGCGTGGCGGGGAGCAGTCTTGACTAATGCAGGGCTGTTTTTAAGGAATTTTTAGAACTCCACAACCCCTTTTCCTTCCCATCTTCCATGGTAAATTACTTCCAATCGCAGAACAATAACCATTTTTTGCTAGTTTTAACTGTACAGAAGTGCTTCTACAACTGCACAAATCCATTTAGAACTGCACTTTTTATGTACAACTGCACGTTAAAAAAAGCCCTGGACTAATGCACGTACACAACATAAAATGTCTAATTGTGACGTCCACATTAGTCTATTTATAATTTTAACTGTAGTGTCCCATAGTGTGACGCCACTTGATTACACTATAATTAAATTCCGTTAAGATTTAAACAGTAAAACAAAACAGTTAACAAGTTTTAGCTAGCAAATATGGTGTTTAACAAAAATAAATAGTAGCCTGTGATAAAATTAATGTTTATAGATAACTTTAGCTATTTGACTTTTGTAAAAGGGTGGGGATAGTGAAGCTTATTTGTACGTACGCAAGGGAGAGGGTTCCACAAAATGTACAAGGTGCAAGAGGGAATGGCAGGGTAAAAAATACGTAAAATGTGGATGGACACTATACGGGTGTGAATACTTGCTTATAATTGATCCCTCTGATAAAATATTAAAAAAAATTCTCACATTTGCTATAATGCCAATTCAAGCTCGCTACTCAGAGGTGCTCCCGACTACAGCACGGATACTGCATCGGAGTTTCACGCCGAAGCGCACGAGCTATAAATATTTATAGCGGCCCAACAACCTGACTACGCATATGCACAATCACAGTTCTCTCAAAGCAGCAGACAAACCTCATATATACAGGTTTGTGTTTTCAATTTTCAAACATCTGAAGGATAACATCTTTTGCATACTTTTTACTGTTTACTTGTACCGGTAATTCTTTCTACTTGATCGCTTCTGATAAGCAAGTGACTACTTCCATTCATATTGAGGTGATTGAAACTAAATTCCCTTTTCATATGCTGTTGTCTGAACTCATCATTTCACTCACACTTTCACCCTGTATGCACGTTTTATTGTTTCACTTGTAGTTCTTTCTACGCTCAACAATCCACTGATTATATTTCTTAGTTCAAAATCATAATTCGTATTTTGTCTATTCAGTCCGAGTTCCAAGATGAGCCTGGTCTGTTCTCACCAGCTCCAGCTTATTTCTATAGCGTGCCTGCTGCCAAAGAGTTTTATTCTGTGACTTCACTTCTCTCCTCTCCTGAAAACAAACGACAAAGTAACAATAGAGTTATCAATAACATAGAGTTATCAGTAACATAGGGTTATCAATAACATAGAGTTATCAATAACTATCAACACTGCTGTTACATCTATGCTACCCAACTTCAGTTCTACTTATCCGACACCAAACTAACACTGAATGCAATGGTGTTAACCAGCTGCTAGTAGTTAGAGCAATTGATGTAGACTGTCAACAAACTTAATAGCACTTCTGTCTTTGAGGCCATGCATTTTAGCGTAATTACAGACGCATGATGATAAAATCTATTAAATTAATCATAAGTGATAGCAGTGACAAAAGTGTCGGCCTAAAGAGTCATACTAGTTCTAAGTAACATATATTTCACATATCACTTTCAATTTTGAGACTCCTTATAACTACTGTAGTGTAGTAACAAATACTTCAGTTATCACTTTGAATTTTCAGACTCTCATACATACCATTGTTCAGATAATCTGATCATTATTTATATTAGATTATCCTCACTCTATGCTGCTTCCAACATCCGAAGCATCTTGAATACTGGCTGCATTGTTACAATTAGACAATCAGATCAAGTCGAATCAGATCAGAAACGTATTGTTTAAATAGAAATTAGGCAGAAAATTAGGTCAGGTCATTTCGTATTGTTGATATTGTAATTGATCGGAAAATTAGTCAGGTCATACCCTGCGTTGTTCTTTAACTTTCTGCTTTCTTTCTTTCTTTTCCTCCTCCGTCTCATTTTTATTTCGTAGGATTGCAACCGGTTTCTCGTGATCTAAGGCCGCTTTTTGTAAACTGCGAATGCTGGCTTTTTTCTGGAAAGATAGAACATCACCTCCCCTCAGTACTGTACCATCAATCATAATGCAATCAAGATAATCATACAGCGACTCTTCAGAACCTGAAAACTTGTTTTACTTCGCCGATAATAACTTATGTATACAAGTATCACCATAAGACAGATTACAGTGTGATGGCATACATTGCAGTGGTTCTCAACCAGTTTCCAAGCCAGTCATAAGTCCATGGATTAAAGTGTGGCTGGACGGACATGGACAGCATCCATGAACTTATTTTCAAATCTGAATGCCGCCCTGCCACTTATTTGCCCAGCACAGCCTGAAAAGTAAAGGAGCTACACTTTAAGCACTGCATAAGTCACACTTGTATATATAAGTTATATATCCATGAACTAGCATGTTTAAAAGTTCTGCAAAGACATCAACTGAAAGACATTCAATCAATGGGATACAATTAATTTAGGGCCTAAATTTCATTAAATTTTCTTCCTGCTAGCTCCTTGTTTTACAGATGAACAATGTTTACAGTATTATTCAACCATAGTGTTGCAACAACTTCTGCATTATTTCAAGTTTCAAAGTTATACTTAATAATAATAAGCAGTTATTAAAAATTTTTTAAGAAAAAGTTGCACAATATTGTCCATAGAGCAGGTTTGCAGAACTCAGGTACTTTCTCCAACACTGGCAAACTGGGTGACATAGAATAGCAGGATATCAATAATCAATTTATGTCCTATTTTACTTGCACTAAGTAGTATCAATATTGTGATTTAAGCTCAGCATACCACTGAAGATGTGGGCTCCAGACCATTTTCTGATTCTTTCGAAGATTCTTTTACTTTCTTCAACTGAAGTGTACACAAAAGCGGTCAATTGTTAGAGATACAAAAAATTTAGTTCTAATCATCACAACGAGAATATTTTTATTGTTTAATATACATAGCATTACACCAACAATATGGATGCTTGATTATGATATTAAAAGATGATTATAAGATGATTAATCACAATAATTATAGCTACAAGACAATTAATTACAATAGTTACAAGACAATTACGATTGTTACAAGATAATCAATAATGATAGTTACAACAAAGTTAAGGTTACTCACAAATAAAAGAATATGACTTCAAGAAATCGAAAGAATATGACTTCAAGAAATGGAAAAGTCATTAAGACTGGCTAGGACTGTTGTCAATTGTTGCCTAGAAGGCTCTAGATATAACAATGCCTGATTACATTAAATTTATCATAATAATTAGCAACAATGAAACACTAAGTAAAACACAATGACCGCCACAAGTGGCCGCAACCAATCGAAAAACAAATAATTCAATATAAAATCACGAACTGTTAGATTCAGTTACAAGAAAAATCGCCATCTTGAAGCTACTGAGCTGCATGTCAAGACAATACCTTGGCAGGTAGAATGTCAATTACTGTTGGCGCAAACTTCTTAGTTGACGGTTGACCTAAAATAAGAAAAATCCATCTATATGTAACTCAGCAAACTGGAATTGGCAAGAAGAAAACTTATTGTGAGAGGGCAAAAGAGTATCAAAGAACAATTCTTAGAACGATTTGCTAAAAATTCTCAATGCTCGAACTGGTTTGGAACAAACTTTTAAAATACACATTTCTTAACAAAATAAAAGAATTTTTAACAAATTTTTAGAATTCTATACAAAAACTGAAAAACACAAACACACTATTTATCTAAGGTTCTCCAACATAATTTACCAATTTTGGTCTGGACTGCCACAACCAACAAATCAGTACATCAGTCTAATCGATTAACTTCTCTAAAGTCTAACAGATTCGATAATTGAATAGACAAACAGCCAATTCTAAATGATTAGCCACAAGATTTTGCCATTTCTAATTCATTAGCAAATTTCATTCTAATTTCATTCTAATCACTTACCAATTTTACTAATCATGCCCATGATTCTGCTCACTACATCCATCAAATAAGCGCCTAACTTCTTTGCCCCTTTTCCGCAAGCGTTTGAAAACCATTCTCTTTGATTGCGGTTTGGTGTCAGGTCGGGAGCGCCTCCGAGGAGTTCTCTTGAAGTGGCGCTATATAAATGTACGATTACAATTACACAGAACCTTACTATGTATAAATGACTCGCAGTCCCATCCGGCCATTGGATCGACGTCTTCCACGTGTTCCTCCATCTCCTCTACGCTGCTGTCGTATGCGTAGCGGTCGAGAATTCGATCCACGTCGACCGCTTTCTCAACGAAATCTTTCATCAGTCTACGTCGAAAATCAACAATCAAACGACCGATCAAAACATGCACTTCGACAGCAATTTACACTAATCGTTCATTTAGATATTATTAAATGTTTTAAAGATACAAAGATACAATCGTTCGTTTAGATATCCTTAAATGTTTTAAAGATACAAGGATACAATCATTCATTTAGATATCCTTAAATGTTTTAAAGATACAAGGATACAATCGTTCATTTAGATATCATTGTTTTCAAAGTACGAAAAGAAGTAAATTTAATAAGCGACTGGCAATTTAATTTTTTTAAACCTTGACACATAGGGCCGATAGCCAGTTCTCCTCCTTACCATGCAATCTTCTCTTTACTTGGGTACCCATATTCTGTACCATTCTTTTGATAGCTAGCTCTGCTAAGGTATGAAGAGAGAAATTCTGGGTACCTAGGCAGAGCAGTCATGGTCTCTAAACTACGTTATGGCTCTATGAGAATTTTTTTAACTTTGCATTAAAATAAATACCATGAAGATAAAAATAACATCCAAAACAGCGTTCATTTATATCTGAATCCACTGCAGTTTGAAACATAATAATCCATATAAAAATTAGTAGAAATTATTCACAAATTTTCTGTACTGACACGATGTCCTTTTCTGCTTCCTTCTCTTCTTGAATTCTACGAAGGATTTTGCTGTCATGCTCCGCATTCTCCTCAAAATCATCGGAATCCTCGTCCTCAAGATTCTGTGCTTTCCTTTCGAGATACTGTGTCAAGAAGAAGAAACAAAACCAATTCGTCCGTCATCAATAAGAAAACAACGTTAGCAACTTGTGAATGCACAGACTCATTCGCAGAGTTCCTCCTATTATTCGATATATGCTGAAAACACATAATTTCTTCTCTAGGGCTTATCCCGTCGGTAGGCTGTTTTGCAAGGCGCCCTTGTGATGGCACGGTTGTGTTACGGCACTATAAATCATCGCAATTATCATAATTATTATTAATAATATTCGTCTGTCAATAACTGTTCAAATTCCTAAGCTTCACAGAAGCGCACTGAATCTAAAATCTGATTGCAGCTTTGAGTGACAAAGGTTTGAGCAAATTGCTTGTGAATGGTATCTTAGGCTTCAAAATCAGATTTACATGTGCTATCAAGAACCACCCTTCCTGCTTTTATCCAGTTTGAGGTTCTCTTCCTTATCTGTAGATCCCACCTGGGTCTAGACGCAAAGAACCCAGGGCTGCGAGTCTGTTGGTCAATCTTCGTTTTTCTTCTCATCATACTCTTCTCATATCGTTTTGGTCTTGGATTAGGACTGCTCTGACCTGACCCTCAGCTTATGTCAACACTGCCACAGGTCTCACTGTGACAAAACCGATCTTCCACGATCAGTTCGCTGTGCAATATTCTGGATGAAAGTCCTGTAGCATTTCTCTCCGATGTATTCAATCTGGTCTTTTCACTCAGAATCCTCTGCACAGTTATGTCTACACCGCAAGACAGGTTTAAGACCAGTGGTTCCCAACCTTTTTTGACAATAGAGCCACTTTTTCTAAGTGGGAGGACACGAAGGCCACCTTTTCTTAGTGGAAGGGCATTAGGGGGCCACAAGGCTAAAATTTAATTAACTAGAAGCATATAAAATTGAATTGAAATAGAATGTTTTATGTTATTTCTAGACATAAAAATAATAATTCGTAATAAAAAATAATTATGTGTTCTATCCTGTCCAAATTGTCAATTTTTCATATATTTTTGTTAATTCTTTGAGAGATGAGGGCCATTTTTATATGCCTGGTGGGCCACTTTTGGCCCACGGGTTGGGAACCACTGTTTTAGACAATCGTAAATACAATACAAGACATTACTCTCTTGTGCACATTACAAGCGCAGCAAATAAATAAATGATCCATTGTAACACCATGTCATGAAATGAACAGCGCAAACAAGTCCTCCAGTCTTTACAAACATCGTACATGCAATTAAAACAGCAACACATTTATGTAGAGCCTTTGTCAGATATAACATAGAGCAATTGCGTGTGCTAGATATAAGTCTTAAGAAGAGAGCAAACCTTTTCAAATCCTTCGTCGAGAATTCCCAGCTGTCCACATCTGCGCGTGACGGTGGCAAGCGACGCGTCAGTGACGTCAGAATTGTTGGACCGTACGTCCTCAGCCGAGAGATGGCGCCCTTCACCATCCGCATCATCATCATCATCGTCATCATCATCCTCATCCGTGTCCTCCTCTGAATCATCTTCCCAGTTGAAATCCTCATCGTCACTCTTTGTTGACACTTTAGCCGTCTTCGGAGGTTTCTGTTCGTTAGAATCGGATGGTCTACAAGACAAAAGAAATGTATAGGACACATCCTGAGAGGAGAATCCCTTCTGAAAGTGATCATTGAAGGAAGATTGGAGGGGAAAAGAAAAAGAGGAAGACAAAGACAGAAGTTACTGGACTGGATGTTGATTGAAGATTATGGGAAACTGAAAGAGGAGGCTCAACACCGGGAGGAATGGCGCCATTGGAAGTTCGAACCTGCCGTGGGGCAGAGAGCATGAAGAAGAAGAAAGGTCTACAAGACAGAAGAGCCATGCAATTTGGCTGTAACAGGCATAGTATTTCACAGATGACATATCACGCTCACTGACACTGTCACTCAGGAAACATTTTCTAAATCTCTTAAATCGCATCTGTTTAGATCTGTTGAGTAGCTACGTTAAGCGCCTTTGTGAGATTCTTCTTAAGGCGCTATATAAATGGTCATATACATACATACATACATACATACATACATACATACATACATACATACATACATACATACACACATTTTGTACATGATACTTTCTTCTTAGCATCTATGATATTTTTTACTCTCTCAATATCATGATCACTTTTAACACAGAAACAAAATCAGATGTCCATTCTTAGTGAACAATTGGAATCGTTTTCAAATATTTCAAATAGTTTTAAAGACAAAGTTAAATAGGAACATACAAAGCATTCAGTTGGTTGAAAAGGTCCTCTGACAAGTCCTCATCAATGGCTTCATCATCATCCAGCGCCGCTAATACTTCTTTAATCTCCGGATCAGATTCCTCTTTGTCGTCTGCTACAGAATAAAACAGGTTGCAAACAATTGTCAGGTTCGTGTCTTCAAACAATGACACTTCTCACTCCTATCATATAGACTTCTTACTCCTAACAAAAAAACTCTTCCTTGTTGCGTTTTAGACAAGACTCTTCATCCTTCTCAGGGGTAGGACCCTTGCAATAAATACAATTATTTTTTGTTCTTTTTTAAAAAACATGTTGTGATTAGTTTAAAACTGCATTTTAAACCAGAATTTCAAGTACCCTGTAAAGAGTCTTAGAAGCTCCAGTGAATCCATGCTATTAATAGTATAGTTCCACGTAAAGTGAACTAAATGTCTCTCACACATAGGTGTCTGATGTCTTCAGCACTGTTACAGCACACTATGGAGTTTCAAAATGAAAGCACAGTTGAATAAACGATATACAATATTACACAATATTGCACACATTATTACGTTAAAAAAGCACCAGTGTTGCTAAGAAAACTGTTTCTACTTACTTTTATCGAACAATTTACAAACTAGGTCTTAAACAAAAGAAGCACTGTCACCACCTTCACCAGTCGTATGATTGTCTAAATTGAACGGCCTTACTATACCGAACCAATGAGGCTCCATAAAGTGTTAACGTTGACAGAACTTGACAATTATTGTTGACAATCATCAATCAAATCAAATAATTTTAGTTATATGTTGACAATTATTGTCAATAATCAAGGCATAATTTGTCCATGATAGAAATCATCAATTGATGCTGTGCTGATAAAACAATTCTGAAGCATATTTATGAACATGAATGGAAAAACATTCTTTAATCCTTTAAAAATGATGAATTGCACTGGAGACAGAGTCATGTTGAGCAGACTTTCATTTTTAAAAACATCAAAGAAATATCCATTGATGACTAAAATAATTTCTAGCTCGCCAAAGCAGAACACAAAATCTCACCTTCTATATCAAGTTCTTCCGGAGGGAGAACCAAAGCAGATGCCTGAAGAAACAAAAACTGATTCAGATCACGGAATTACTGGCAAACCACCCACTCACAAGCTGAGGCTAAGAAAAATAGAGTTGCAAACACTTCATACCTACGGCAGCTTCGGAACTAGCTTAAAAAAACTGCCAACTTTAGGTAAACCAACAGAATAAAATTTAAGAAGGCAAGATCAGATCCCTGCAGGATTATGTTCTGTGCATGATCAAGTCTTATGAGACCACATGTTATGAGACTAGTCAGACCATGTGCTACGAGACTACACGCTATGAGATTACACATTATGAGATTACATGTTACGAAACCAGACGTTACGAGACCACATGTTATATGACCACACTTTATGAAATTTCACATGAGACCACATGTCATGAGATCACATGTTATTATGAGACCACATGTTATGAAATTACATGCTATGAGACCCAACATTACGAGGCCTCACGTCACGAGATCACAAGTTACGAGACAACATGTTATGAGGCCACACTTTTTGAAACCATACATTACTAACCCCTAAAGTATTTATGTACACAGACCTTGCCGCAATGCACCATTTCCAGCAAGTTCTCTGCACCAGTTTTTCCATAGCGAATGATCGTCGTGCCGTCAGAAATCTCTCCAACATTTCGCATGTGCTGTAGGTAGTTATAGTCATCGTCGAATTCTATACCGAAGTCACCTTGCAACTTCTTTCGAGCCTGGAGATGAGAAACAAAAAATTTACTGTCACAGGTCAGTACAAAATCATATGGTATTAAACATCAGAATGTTCAATGTCATTTTAATTCGAGCCTATCCACGGATGGATGGACGCTTCTCTGTAAATTGCAGAAACGAGGCACTGGAATGCGTAGCAACATTTTTAGCAAATAATAGTTTGGTTAGCAATTCGATTGGTTAAGTTTCCAAAGAATAGCACTAAGCATTGCCCTAACTGGGAATTTAGCAAGCAGCAGCTGAGTTTTTATCAGCAGAATCATCCATCAACCTGAGCAAAATGTCTCTACAGAATTTCTTGAAATAAAATTATATTTATCATGCCCAATGTAGTTTTCTGCCACTAAACAAACATTTTTAAACTATGAGCAAGATACAGCTGTTGTAAGCCAAAAAAACACACGAAAACTAACATCTGGATCTTCAGCAGATTGATCTGTTTTTGGAATCAGGCTGTAAGTCCTGATGTTATCCGTTTTCTTGTTGATAAACGGCTTCTTCTTCCTAGGCTGAAACAAATAAACACCAGTCCACGTGTGACAACAAGGTGTTGTATAAAATCGCACGAAGCGTTTGTGAATCATGCCTAATTGTGCAGCTTATGCAATGTCGGCGGTTAAATTAAATGCAAGTCCATTAATGAAATGCAATTGATCGAAACCGTTAAAAAGCAACCAACGGCACATGTCACGAACTGGCGAAAAACTCTATTATCGCTCATACAAGTAATCGTCTTATCAGTAACACAGTAAATCTGTTATTGTCTTACCATGTTGTCGGTATACGGTTAAACAACTTCTATTTTAATCAGAGACGAGTTAGAGCTGATCACTCAGATCTTCTTAAAACAATCGACTTAATTTAATAAAACTTCAACAACGAGGTATCAAGCTGTATTAATAACAACGAAGACAGCCGACCGGAAATAAATAAGGGACGATTCACGTGTGCACGTGGTCGAAGTATCAACCAGGGTTGCCAGAATTGGGAAGAAAAAAAAGTCGCGAAAACCGCAGGATTATCGAGCTTTTCTACATGCCTTACAAAACGTTTTGTCCACGCTTGAGGGATCACTGGACAGCCACCACGTCGTAAAAAAACACATCACTAATGATTTAATGGTGCCATGAGTCTTTCCGGGAGTCTGTTGCACATTAAGTATTTTTGCATTTAGTAATGAATTTCACCGCAATTTCTAGTTACGACTAAATTGGTTTACAAATCATGAATGAATCGTACATGTATATAAGGTTTAGGCCTATGTATTGCAGTGAATTGGGAGTGATCAAAAGTTTCAAAACTATCTTCACAATCTGGGAGTCGTTCCCAACTCTTGTTGTATAATTTCACATATTTCGCCAACTTCCCAATAATATCATTTAGAGAAAAATCATAATTATAATCAACACTTTTCCAAAATAAGCCAAGTGCCCGTGTATACCTCGTGCATGAAAGATAAAATTTGCCGCCAATAATTGGCGGCAAATTTCAGCCAATTATTGGCGACAAATTTCTTGGAGCTTAATAGAATCATACGCGCATAATGAAAACATAATCAGGTGAAAATTTAGATGATATGCAATTTAGTGATTATTTGGTTTTTATTTGTATGCGCACTTGTTATAGCGCCCCTCCAAGCTCTCGACTCAGAGGCGCTCCCGACTGCAGAGCAGACACTGCATTGGAGTTTCACGCCGAAGCGCTGAGCAATTGCGAGTGAAGGACTTGCCCAAGGTCCCTACGCGGCGACTTGAGGTGGATTCGAACCCGCAACCTTCCAGCTTCAAGGCAACGACGCCACCACTACACCACCGCGCCCCACGATTATGGTAAATTAGTTCATGCTCCTTAGAGAATCAATGCTTTTATTGTTAGTTGGACAACGCCACACACAACTAATCTACAGCGGTAAATTTGTGAGATTTGAAAATGTCGCCGTGGCGAGCGCGAGACAATTCAAAAGTCGCCCAAAAAGCGCGAGGTCGCGAGGACGAAATTTTCAGTCGCGAGCTTTCAAAAGTCGCCCAAAAAGCGCGAGGTCGCGATGACCTGACGACCCTGGAATGGAGCTGCATTCAGCCAATGAGGGAGCGCGCCGATTACGTCATATATTTCTAGACAGCAGTTCATGAATAAATTTATCGCCAAGTTCAAGGTGACTTGGAGGATAGGTTTTTGTAGCAACAGAGCTAGAATGGTTTGATGATGGACGCCGTTTGCTGTTGATAATTCATCTGTTTTAACATTCCTCTTTGCCAAGGTATGAATTCCATCTGATTTTTGCACATATTATTGCCTACGATCTTGGTGCAGTTGGATGCAGTGTTGTCGAAAGGATAAGTTTGTTATGTGCGTGCTACGTATGATTCGGGCCAAAGCATCAACGATGTCGTTGAAATAATGTTGTAAAATGCTTTTTTGGCCCAGATAGTTTTGCTTGCACTCTGATTTCAGCATTTTCACGATGAAACTTTTGGAGTTTTTAAGCCGTGATGGAATTTATATGTTGCCATCGATTTTGAGTGTGGAATATTTCCACTTACAGAATGGTTTGTGATTGATTGTGAAAGGCCGCGCCCCATTATCGATTGTGCAGGGTGCAAACGCATTAATTTTTTTTAAATCAGAGTTATTGAAGTTCGTAATCGTAATCTACAGCAGACTTGTAAATCGATACTCGAAAGTCTAGCTAGTGCAGGGCACCATCTTATTCACGAACGCTGTTAGTCTCGCTGTTTTTAATGTAATGTAGACATGCATTTGTATGGAGCCATTGAATTACGTATCAGATGAAGAAGCAGGGAAATTTAGATAGATCTGAAGAGCCATACTCTGAGAAGAAATCTTTCGATAATGCAGTTTTTAATTCTGATAGGCTGCCCTTTGCATGATCATCCATGTAGTGGTAAAGATACTGTTGTGAAAACATTTAGAGTACTTTGAACAAAACTGTCTGGTTTGCCATTGTTTAGGCACTTGCTTTGCAAGCATTCTCTACCCATCTTATTATCTGCTGTCTTCAGACATCTATCTATAATGAAGCAAGTGCTTTTTGGTTCTAATTTGCCCTTCCTTACTTGCTTTGCATACTTGGAAATGTCTAGACACAAGTATTGTGTTTGAGCATTTGCAAAGTGCCTTTTGTAGGGTGAGCCTTTCATAAGTGCTTCTTGTGTGCAACTGTATGGATTGGGAAGAGACGCTCTGAGGGACAAAGTTTACCGGTAATCTCAAAAACTGAATGTCTGTCCAGGTAAACAGTACAACTTCGCTCAGACAGAGCGCTCCTACCCAAAAGCCATATCCCATGATGCAATGCACTCAATAAGTAGGTAATTGGTAGTATGCTATAGCATTTACAGGTCAGTTCAACTTCCATTAAAGCAAGGACTTTTTCATCAGTCTAACCTCAATTTAATCAAGAATTGTTTACATTAATCTTACTTCTGTTTCAGTAATAATAGTTCTCATAAATTCAGCATCTAACTTTTTTGTACCTATTATAGTCTATTTCCAGGTATGTTAGAACTTTGTTTTTATGTGGGGCACAAGCAATAAAGAATGCAAACATAAAAATAACCATTTTTATGACCTTTTCGAAGACTCACTCTTGGTCTATATAGCAATAAAAATTCCTCATTACTTAAAATTCATGTTGAATACTTACGTGTTGAATGCACTGTATGATGGGTTGTGGCTGGTAGGTAGCAGCACTCTATCTAAACAATGTCTGGGGTGGCCATATTGTCTGTGTACCGGTACAAGTACTCAATCTTCGGGATTACCAGTTTGCAATACAGCTGATATCCACCCAGTGCTCAGGGCTGAAAGTGGTTTGGTAATGGAGCTGGGTCTGAGGCGGACAGTGGCGAGACTTTTGTCTGAAATTTTTTCCCGACGCGTTTTTTTTCTTCTGATGACTTTTTAAATATTTGTTGTATGAATATATATGTAAAAATTTTGATAATTGGTATATCGAGTTTATGCTGAATGCTTAGGCCTAAATGTTAAACATGTGACCCAGGTAAGACCCGGCAACAGCAGGTCACAAAAATCAATGCCGGGTCACAGATCCAGGCGGTTCACTTTTAGCCCTTCCATCGCTACAGAATTATTTCATCCCAATGACTCTAACGTCCAAACGTCTATTGTCAGTCAACAGGAAACCTGTTATGGGATTCTAAGTGTGTGTGCTTTGGCCCACCACTCTTCACTTTTCCTGTTTATATACTGTGCATTGCCTTGTTGACTGATGCTATATTTAGTCCAGTTCTGAATAACATTTAACATCATGCAGGCTAGCATATAGAGCACCTCTAATTTGTTTTGCTCTTTGGTCTGTGCTATATTAATGTCCAATTATATGTACAGTTACATTTGCAATTACATTTAGGTACTATTACATTTTCAATACAATTTCAATATAAATATTGCATTTACAATTTCACTTGCAGTTACATTTGCTATCACATTTACAATTACATTTATAATTACAATCACAATTGCATTTGCAATTTCACCTGCAGTTACATAAATTTACTGTCGTGTTTGCAATTGCATTTATGACTACATTTGCAACCAATCACATTTACAATTGCACTTAATGTTGCATTTAAAATTCTATTTGCAATTGCATAGACAATTACATTTGCAATGACACTTGCAATTGCATTTACTATTGAATTTACAGTTACATCTATGATTACATTTACAACTGCAATCACATTAACAATTGCATTTACTGTTACATCTGCAATTACATTTGCAACATGCACAGACAACTGCAATCACATTTACAATTACATTTACTGTTATATCTGCAATTGCGTTCGCAACATGCACAGGCAATTGCAATCGCATTTACAATTGCAATCACACTTTCATTTACGTTTGCAATCACATTTACGTTTACAATTTAATACAATCGAAGTTTCTGTTACAGGTCTTTGAAGATGGCGGCGTCTCAGTTGAATCGTGTGTTGAGCCTCAGTCGTCTGTTGCTGAAGCGCCATCTGGCCAACGTTGGAAGTCGGTGCCAGCGACTGATGCACATGCCGATCAAACAGACGAAAATCTACGAGGAGGGCGGTCCGAAGGTGCGGGGAATTGAGCTGCTCAGAGACCCACACCTGAACAAGGTAGGCAGATGGGTGCATGAATGTTTATTCTCTGAGAGAAGAATGGCAATGGCTTGACAGCTTTGAACAGAACAGTAGCCGTGGCTGGGCTGGGAGCGCCCCTGAGTAGATTTCTTGAAGGGCGCTATATAAATCCATAGAATGAATGAATGAATGAATGAATGAATGAATGAATGAATGAATGAATGAAAGTGTAATATTAGCGATAATGGTAATTATTATTGTGTTGTGGATTATGAAATAGTATCAAATTGTTGTATTCACCGATAGCTTTACAGACCTGTACAAAGGTACGTGTTAAAGGTAATGATTAAGGGGCGATGGTAAAATTTTACAGTAGAGGGTTAAAGGTGAAGATTAAAGGTGAACTTTAGGCAAATGGTTAAAACGAGAGGTTAAAGAGAAATGGGACCCTGCTAAGGATACAGTTAAAGATCCTGGTGAAAGTTAAAAGTTAAAGGTTAAAGGTAACGACTAAAGGTGAAAATGAATGGTAAAGGTCAAAGGTGATCTTGATCTCCATTTGCTAGTTTGATCCTAAAAGCTTGAGCGTTCTTTCTCGTTGGTTGGTTGATTGGAAATGATAAAAAATTCAATCGATTTGAGTTCACGCTGTGTGTGCAGCCAATGGACCACTGCTGTTCAATGGAGCAAATAATGCCTAGACTGAGCACTCACTGTTTGCAGGGTTTCATGCATTTATTGACATCTGACTCGTTCTGATTGACCGTGTTTCTGTTCAATATCTTTCTGTCTTCATCTGTCTGCATCTGTCTGTCTATGTTTCTGTTTTTTGGTCTGTCTCTCCATCTGTCTTTCTTTCCCTCTATTCACCAAGTGCATCATCCCCTGGGACCAGTATCGTAGTTTTTCAGCTGTTGCCTCAAGACTAGTCTCCATGAATTATGTAAATATAATCAATTGTGATTGGTCATGACCTGTCTGGTATTGTGGTAAACAGACATTATCCTACTCAACATGATCCCCCCTCTCCGACATCATCCCCAAGCTACGATATAATTGCCTAGGCCTATAGGTAAATGATGCATAGAACATCTATAAGAAAAGCTCATGTTAAGGTGTATATCTGTTAGATATTGTGGGGCGCGGTGGTGTAATGGGTATGTTCGTCGCCTTGAAGCCGAAGGGTTGCAGGTTTGAATCCACCTCAAGTTGCCACATTGAGACCTTGGGCAAGTCCTTCACTCGCAATTGCTCAGCGCTTCGGCGTGAAACTCCTATGCAGTGTCCGCTCTGTAGTCGGGAGCGCCTCTGAGTAGGGAGCTTGAAGGGGCACTATAGCAAGTGCACATACAAACAAACAAAGAGACATCACATTATTTTTGTATTCTTAATTGTGTGCATCTATGAAGCAAAACAGAAATGATAAAATCCATGTTCTATTATAGAATCAGGGTACCGTACCCAACTCATGTGATCCTTCACCTTCCAGTTCTTGACCAAAATCACACCCACCTTAACAGCTGCTCTGCCTCTGATCCTCTGAGTCCTAATTTTTGGACGACCCCATCTAACTTGAGGCAGCCCTCGGGAATAAACTTGTGCCCTGCACTTGACTTTCGAGTTATGCTTTAGAAGTTACGATCATGATATATTAACGACTCGTTTAATCTGATCAATTTTTTTTCAATGACAAATGAGAAACTGGAATTTCCTGTCTTTCTGGTCTAGAATAACTTACTGAGAACCCTTAGAACTGTCAAGCCCTTCTCACGCTTTAAATAATAAATACGAGTGCACATAGCAAAAATGATATCTAATCTTGAATAAAAAAAATTTGATTGAGCCTTTTTTTAATTACGTTTCTTGTTAATACTATTCTTCCAACAACCAATTGTTGATCTTCCAACATCTTAGAGAGATTACCTTGCACTTAGGGCACCTACCTTGCAGGTTTTTTCAATTAAGATGAAGGCAATAACTTGATACCGAGACGGTGATGCTAGTTATTGGTTTCATTTGGTCCAAAGTTCCGGTTTTTTATGGTAATTAGCACACCAATGGTAATTCTGTTAATCAATGTGCACATCAATGGTAATTACATGCTGCATTATTAATTAGCTTCACAGTTGATGTTAAACAGGACCAAGGTGCTTTGATGAAGTAAGACGTGGTTACTAGGTTATTATCAAAGGATTAAATTGATTAATTTGAGCCTGCACAAAGGCTTTTATTAACTTATGATATTATTTGGCATTTTGAAGCTGGAGCTTTATTCACTCATTGTTTGAAATTGCCGGTTTGTTATTTTGTTACTGACCTTATCTAATATCCATGAATTGATATAAAATTACATGTCGTTATTTCGACATATAACACAATTTTTGCAGTGTGTGTCGTTTGGGATACGGACAACATGCCCTGATCAAATTTATCCACAAATTGCCTCCTCATTATGTACACAATACCTGATAAAATTCTACATTGTTGCAATTGTTTTATGCATGTATTGTATGTGTGAATGTATATATGTATGTATGTACATGTGCATGTATGTATATATGTAATAGTATGTATATATGTATGACGTTACGTATTTATATATTTATTTGTGCATGAATGTATGTATGCATATATGCATGCATGAATTTTTACATGGCCATTATTATGGTCATGGCGATATGGAAGTTCTTAGATTGCGTTTCAGATTAGATGAATGAACAGTATTCAATTATTTGTATGGTTGTTCTTTCAGGGTACCGCCTTCACCCTCAAAGAGAGACAGATTCTAGGAATTCACGGTCTTCTGCCGCCGGCGATCTTCACAAGCGATGAGCAGGCGAGCAGGGTCCTTGCCAACTTCCACCGCTGCACAACTGACCTTGACAAGTTCATCTACCTGTCGGCCCTTCAGGACCGAAACGAGAAACTCTTCTACAAGGTCGTCTCGGAGAACATCGAAGAGATGGCTCCGATCATCTATACCCCGACCGTCGGCCAGGCCTGCCAGAAGTATGGATTCATCTTCCGAAGACCGAGGTAGGCATGCGGAGGCAGGGTCGTCGAGAGCGGGGGACAAGGCGAACAGGTGCCGTGGGTCTGGCGATTTTATAGAAATGGATGTGACATATGACACATTTTGATGACATTTTACATACATTTTACTTCTTTGATGCTTCACTCTAACTCTCAATGTGGGGCGCGGTGGTGTAGTGGTGGCGTCGTTGCCTTGAAGCCGGAAGGTTCAAGGTTCGAATCCACCTCAAGTCGCCGCGTTGGGACCTTGGGCAAGTCCTTCACTCGCAATTGCTCAGCGCTTCGGCGTGAAACTCCGATGCAGTGTCCACTCTGCAGTCGGGAGCGCCTCTGAGTAGAAGGGCGCTATAACAAGTGCACATACAAACAAACAAATCAATGCTGACTGTTTACAGAACGTGTGTAAAGCATCCTGGAAGTAGTATCTTACTGCCTCCGATGCTATAGAAATTGTCGTTAATATAATACAATGAAATACGATTTTTAAGGTCTGTGTAGTTACATTCTGAAGTGTATGATCTATGTCTTTTTAAATTTAATATTACCGACACTTAGCTGTAATAGCCATAAACTTAAAATTAACAGCTAAAATCTAAAAAACTTGTGCGTATATTGTAGATTGTATCAGCTCTTTATTATTTCAGTTGACTTCTAACAAAGTGTTTCTCTTAAAACCCAAAGATAGTTTAGGGAACCATGATTGCTCTAACTAGAAGCCCGGAATTTTGCACATTGGCTCAAGCTGAGGCAGGTATCTGGGTTCTAATGTATCGAAGAGTTTTATTGAACCGTCTAAGTAGGCCCTACCTGAAATAATAAGGCCAATGGTTTATGCGATTTTATCACTGTATGCGAGCCTGTCGGGTAAATCTCCCAGGCTTTTTGTGGCATTTAATTGTGTAAATGAGGTTTATTTGTTTTGTAAGTGAGTTTTAATTGTTTGTCTAGAGGGCTGTACATTACGATAAATGACATTGGCCACGTATATGAAATACTCTGCAACTGGCCTGAGCTGCAGGTTAAGGTATGTTGATACACACAGGACGTAGTAAATATTTATTATTATTGAACATATTAAATATAGATTTTAAATATTGTAGAATTTATCACAGTAATAGTCATTATTATCGATTGATAATCATGATCTGGGTAATAATCGTGATGATTATCATAAATCATGACTGGTTCGTTTCTTACCTTTGTTGTCAATGTACAACACGAGACGAGAGTGCGATTGCTTGTTGTTTCTTCAACAACAATGCTTAAGAACTTGCGCTAGGTGTTCATCATTACCATGCTTTGTTGCGTCAAATTCAGTTTTTGTCTGCGTGTGTTGTCATTTTATTCACGTGGTGCTTGTCATTTTATTCGCATGGTGCTTGTCATTTTATTCACATGGTGCTTGTCATTTCATTCGCATGGTGCTTGTCATTTTATTCGCATGGTGCTTGTCATCTTATTCACATGGTGCTTGTCATTTTATTCGCATGGTGCTTGTCATTTTATTCTCATGGTGCTTGTCATTTTATTCACTTGGTGCTTGTCATTTCATTCACATGGTGCTTGTCATTTTAGCAAATGGCTGTTGTTATTTTTAGCGAATGGTGGTTGTCATCTTAGGCAAGTATTGGTTGTCATTATAGGTGAATGGTGTTTGTTGTTGTAGGCAATTGTTGTGACTGACGGGGAGCGAATTCTCGGTCTTGGAGATCTTGGTGCGTTTGGAATGGGCATTCCAACTGGGAAGCTGTCGTTATACACGGCCATGGGTGGGGTTCCTCCGTTCCAGTGCTTGCCTGTTGTCCTTGACGTTGGAACGGACAATGAGGTACGAACAACTTTTGCTGGAAATTGGTTGATGTAAACCTTTCTGTTATCGTACCAAGAGTGAAGAATTTTGATGCTGCTACGTATTTTTGAGATTATTTAAATTTTTTTAATTGCCTGTAGTAACTTTCTGTCTTTCTGACCAGTGTCTATTGCAAATGGCATCTACTTCTGGCACATTGAGACATGTAATGGGAATCTAGAAAATATCCAGAAGATCGGTCCAGTGATCACAGAGGGTGTGATGGATATTGCAGTTGAAAACATTTAAGTGTTTAAGAAGTAAGCAGCTGAGCAGAGAGAGCTCTCGAATGTAAGTTCAGTAGTGAAAAATTTATTTTCGAAGAAAAGTTCTGGTTATTAGGTAGATAAATTAGCACCTGTGAATAAGATGGTTGCCACGACTTAGGTTTTTTGGACGCTATGGAAGTTTCGAGATTATGATTACGGTTATGTCTGGGGAACAAGGACCAATCTCAAATATTTTGGGTAGCGAGAACTCTGTTTAATTTTTGAAACTCTGGGACCCAATTTTTATGACCCGTGCCATGTAGCTAAGCCAATGCAAAGACTTGAGCACGGGCATTGTCCTTTGATATTGTTGCTTGTTGGAGAACTTGGGAGACCGACACATTAAGAAATCACAACAGTTAAGCACTGGAGGAAAATTTTCTTTTTCGGTGCACAATAATTATTGGTAGCACAAACCGCCAGAAAGCTTGAGAATCATTCGGAAATCAAGATTAAATCATCGAAATTGTGTTGAAACTGTGCAGACATCAACCTATCTTGATGAATTTGTGACTGCTTTGGAATTGCTTGCTGTTGTTAAGACAATGCTGCTGGTTGTTTTATTTCAGCGCCTGCTGGAGGACCCGATGTACATCGGTCTGAGACACAAGAGGGTCCGTGGCAGTCAGTACGATGCACTGATCGACGAGTTCATGGAATCTGTGGTCCTCAGGTTGGTCTCAAGACCATCATCTGTCTTGTCTAAGTTGTTATTATGAGTGCCAAATAGAGTGAGTTTCTTTGAAGTTTCAAAATTCATATATTTATGTATGCATGCAAATGCTTGTATATGCGTGTATTAGTATTCATTCATTCATTCATTCGGACATTTATACAGCGCTCCTTCAAGAAAAAACTACCCAGAGGCGCTCCCGACTCCAGTGCACCCAAAAAGAACAGTTTTAAGTTTAGTAAGGAAGGATCCTGGTAGAGTCCCATGGTGTACGCGTAGCTCAAAAGGAAGGCCATTCCAGACCACTGGTCCAACCACAGAAAAAGCTCGATTCTTCATGGTAGTAGTACGAGCAAAAGGAACTAAGAGGACTCGCTTATGTATATATGTTTGTGGATTGCGAATGTTTGCATGTATGTACGAGTGTATGTTTGTTTGTGTGCACATGTATGTTAGTACACACATGTGCATAACTGCTGGATGGATAGAATTAGATAGCCCAGCATCGTGAGGAGTGACACCATTGGACATTTGAAGTGGTCTAAAGGAGTTGAGCGTGGAGAAGTGTTGTTGTATAGAAGCACTGAATCTAAACAACCAATTTCTGCGTTTGTTCTAGATACGGACAAAACACGTTGGTGCAGTTCGAAGATTTTGCGAACCAGAATGCGTTTCGACTGCTCGAGAAATACAGAAATCGCTATCTCACTTTCAACGATGACATTCAAGGTTTGATTAAATTATAGCACGCTACTGCAACCATGTTTGATTTTGGTCTCCTTCTGAAGTTCATGAGTGCACAGATAACAGAAAAAGTCAATGGTTTTGAACAATTGTGCAGGAAGAACTTGCACAAAATTCTATTTAAAATTGATTCTGTATTGTCACGACCAATTATATTCTCTATTTTTTGTATTGAAGGGATTATAGCTAATTATCTCGGCAACTAGTACAACAGTAATATATGTAAATGTAATCGGATTTCATGTAGCGTCCGTCTATGGTCTCAATAACCCTGTTCATTTTTCAATGAATTTGATCGGGTGAGATCCTTCACCACCGCTCGCCCGTTTGAATGGACGCCACGCCACGCCATTTACCCTAGGTCCCTGTGGATGAACCGTGCTAGCCCGAGATTTTGAATCTCTGAAATAGCCACCTTCGGGCAATATATTCTACACCATAGATCTATGCATTATATAAATTTTTGGCATAGCGCAGATTCTGCTATGAGGCAGCCAATTAGTTTGGTTACAGAGAATTAATATCACATTTATACCCAGGTACAAGGATATTTTGAAACAAGTTAATCGAATAACTGTACATATAATTACGTACACACTACTGTACAGAGATGGAGGGAGGAGGAGGTAACTGAATTTAGTTATTTGCGTACTGCAGGGTAGGGGTCTTGACAAATTGTACAACCTTTTGCATGGGTATTATATGGATGGGCCCAACATATGTTCATCAATCTCTGTTCAAAACTGGGTACACTCTGATGTTTTATTATTATTATTCAGAAATTCATATAGCGCCTCTTCAAGGTAGGCTACTAAGAAGCGCTCCCGGCCCAACCACGCCTAAATAAAAGTTTTTAGGTTCTTAAGGAACAGAGTGGAGTGACCCCTGTACACCAGGTAGAAACTTGTATACCAGGCAGGTACCAACGAGCATTGTTCTCTTATATATACCAGGTAAGTCTTCTGTCTTTTTACTACGAGTTAACTCTGTCGTTCTATCGTACGGTAGGAACGGCATCTGTTGCGGTGGCTGGAATAATTGCTGCGATGAGAATCACAAAGACGAAGCTTTCCGAGCAGAAGTTCCTTTTCCAGGGAGCTGGAGAGGTTCGTATTGGATGGACTTTTGACGTGTCGTCGTGCTTTCATTCCTTTGAATGCTCTTCTTCAAAATGTTTATATGACAAATATTGTATGTATATTTCATGCTTGGAGTCTGTTGGTTGTGTATGTGAATGGTGGGCTAACCTTTCTCGGTAACTTTTCACACGAATTTTGCGAACTCTGGTCGTATTTAGGGGGGGGGGTTTACGTGTTCAAATCTCTCCCTAATAAATGTTCCTGAAAATGCTTAACTTTTCAAAACAGCTATGACCTCTGGAAAACCTGCTGATGTGGGGAACCCCCTGAAATAGGGAAACCATCTGAAATGGGAACCATCTAAAATTGGGAAAACCGTCTGAAACGGGGAAACAGTCTGAAATTGGGAATGCCTGCTGAAATGAGGATGCCATATTAGTGTATAGTATGCAAAAGTAAAAGGATTAAATGCTTTGTGGGTTGTTTATTGTGAAGACTGATTGATGGTATTTGGTTAATAGTTACATACTCATTTGCATTATTATTATTATTATTAATATTATTGAGTTTTTGTATAGCGCACCTTCAAGATAAATCACTCAGAAGCACTCCATTTCCAACCATGGCTGAATAAAGCTGTTTCTAAGTTCAAAAGAAACATAGTGGTGGGATCTTTAGGCACCAGGCGGAGTGCAACAGGAAGCCCATTCCAGGTTCTAGAGCCAGCCACCGGGAAAGAGCGCCATTATTGACATTACTCATGTTTTAACAGTGTACGGTACATGTTGATAAATAGTTCTCACGGATCAACCTTTGTTTGTGTTTTAGGCATCGATTGGAATTGCCAATCTGCTTTTGATGGCAATGCAGGAGGAAGGCACGGACAAAGCGGAAGCCATTTCCAGGATCTGGATGGTCGACTCAAAAGGACTCGTGACACAGGTGAGTGAGCAACAAGCAGGCCTCTGCTCAACTGCGGTAGCTGCTTAGCCATTGTTCTCTTTGAGTGGTGCTGTAAATTTGAAATTTCGATTCTAATTTTAGAAATCTAGTCTTAAAAGTGTTGCTGGTCAAGATCTTGGTTTCTGCTTGTATAATGGTTTCTAGTCCTGCTCTTGTTGCTGTTATTGCCTGTCATATTTGGCATTGGATATTTTGCCCACGTTAGGTATTTACAATGATTACCATATGTTGCCTTATGCTGGTCTTGATTACCTTACTTGGCCTTAAGTTAAGTCTGATCTTTGTCATCTCAGATGATTAAGCACCTAATTTGTGCTACCTGCTAGTGATTACCTTTGCCTAAGTTATATTGATTACCGTATCAATCTTGCAGTGATTGCCCTATTCATTCCTTTCCCTATCTCACTTTGAATATTATTAGGCACCTTACATATGCTGCTTTAATAGTCACCTTACTCTACTTTTATAATCATTACCATCCCCAATCTGACAGGACTTGCGATTTATGCCTAGGCTAAATTGCCCTGCATTTTTTAAGTATCTCAAATCCTATTTTTTTACCTGTGGCTGGGCTGGGAGCGCCTCTGAGTAGGTTTTTTGAAGAGGCGCTATATAAATTCTCGAAATGAATGAATGAATGAATGATCACTCTGCCATATCTGGACAATATACGAAAATATACTACCTAACCATGCTTGAATTTTACCCATAATGCTTTCTCCGCTGTAGAACCGTGCCTCGGGTGGAATCACTCGACACAAGGCAGTCTACGCGAAGGAGCACGCCGACATCCGAAACCTCGAGCAGGTCTGCGAGACCCTGAAGCCGACGGTTGCCATTGGGGCTGCGGCCATAGGTGGTGCCTTCACGGAGAAGTTCATTCATATGATGGGCGCCAACAACAAGAACCCCATCATATTCGCCCTTAGCAATCCGACGAGCAAGGCCGAATGCACAGCTGAGCAGGCGTACAGACTGACTGAGGTAATGGTGACCATGGTTAACGAAAAACTGGGTTAAGAGATTGACGAATCCGGCCATTTTTGAGCTGTATTATATTAGAAAGGTGTCACCTGGTCACCTGGTGCCGTCAGCTCTTGGAGCTCTGGCGATATTCTTGATGTATCCTCTCCAGTGTCCCCTCTCTCTTGTTGCCTCTCTAGAAAGGTGTAATGCGTTTAAAACAGGATTATTAGAAAGGCGGGTTGTGAGGTACCATCTGATGTCTCCGCTGAGACTGGATTGACCCTTTCTTTCTGGATAACATTTGGCAGTGCTTAGTAACAGTGCGAATACGAAATTATATACTTCATGAAATGAATACGACTGATACGGACAACATTTTACAGGGCACAAATAGTAACGGACGATAAAATGAAAAGATGCCTTTTTTATTACCTTTTTGGACACTTGCTGCTGGTCTATTGCAATAAAAATTCCTCATTACTTAAAAATCATGTATGAACATTGCCAAGATGAAATTTACTGAAGGAAATGGACACGACTGAAACGATCTAAAACATGACCAATGGTTTAAGTCTAGTAGAGATAGAGATTAGATGGTCTTTCAATTTTTTAGAGCAGGTTATTGGTGGGTTATGTGTAACATTATTTGGGTTATGTGTAACATTATTTGGATAATGTGTAGCATTATTTGGAAGAATGTGTTTAGGTTTGTTGTTGTTGATGATGGATTCAGGGTCGGTGCATCTTTGCAAGTGGAAGTCCGTTTGATCCGGTTGAGATTAATGGTAAGACGCTCTATCCAGGACAGGGCAACAACGCGTACATTTTCCCTGGAATGGGCGTGGCAGCGATCGTTTCTGGAACTCACCATGTTACGGATGAGATGTTCCTCAAAGCCTCTCAGGTAAAGTTTAAGTGCTCGTTTTCGTGGAGTAGACCATGTTTTGTTATTTAATCAAACTAAAATGGGTTGATTTTTGGATTTATGTGAAACGTGATGAGCATACAGATGTGCATGCATTCACACATGTGTACATACATGCACTTACGTTTATTGTAGCGGATTTGTTGGAGCGCCTCTTGAAGGGGCGCTATATAAATTTTGATTGATTGATATGTAAAGTGACGTCCAGTTCATCAGGTCCCCTGATGTTCCCCTCCAATGTCTCCTAATTTCTTCACTGAAATACAATGGACCTTGAAGTCGCCGTGAACAGAGCCACACAATGAGCGGGCGGCCCATACAAGCGGTAGTGTAGACACCGATATTTTCAAGTTGCACGATAAATTAACCACAAGACACAAAATCTGATTACCTCTTATGATGGCAATTGATTGCAGGCTTTGGCGGAAATGGTGACTGACGCCCACTTGGCCGAGGGTCGGGTCTACCCTCCCCTGAGCACCATCCGCGACGTGTCGATGAACCTGGCCACAAAGATCGTCACCTACACGTACCAGGCGGGGATGGCCGCTCGCTACCCGGAACCAGTGGACAAGGAGGAATTCGTGCGCATGCACCAATACTCGCCCGAATACGAGTCCTTCATCCCGGTCACCTATTCGTGGCCTGGACAGATGGATTGACCGAATTCTATATGGGATTTACTCCGTGGATCGTGAAGTGACCGGACCATGTGTTTGTTTTGATGTATTGCTTTTTGGCAGTGCCTGTTGCTGCTAGAGGGCAGGTAATAATGTGCTTTTGCTTTCTCATGTGTCGGGGAGGTTTAATACAGTGTGTTGTGGAGTATGATTAGTGCATTCATTTAAGGGTGTCTGACTTCTCGAGTCATTCAATCGTGGCATACCTAGCTTACTGGTTTGTAATTCTTTTATGCCAATATTTCCAGATTGGACAGAAAGTTTAGGGATTGCTGCGGTCTGTGGATTCTATCCTTATCGAGATTGATTTTGATAAGCTGCCTTTAAATTGACACAGCTTTAGATTATCTTGCTCTGGTCTGTCACCTTTATGATTCTTTGTTTGAGGTTACACCTTTGCAGTTGGCCAGTTTCTTTTAAAAAAACTTGCAGTCAATAGAGGGTTATTATGACTTATCTTTGCATTCCTATCTCAACATTATATCTGTATTTCTTTAACAGTGTGGACAGTTTGTAAATCTTAGTTGATGCTGATAGCTTTTAAGTTTTTCTAGTTGTTTGGCTTGAACAGCTTTGTCTTTAGTAGCATGTTAGACATTGCCAGTTAATGTTTTGTGATGAGCTTGGGTTTATTTTTGAATTAAGAAAATCTTAACTGTTCCTTGAATAATGATGTACTTTTAAAGTCTTTTGCTCCCATTGTCTAAATGATTTTTGTCTTCCTATGCGACGTAGTTTCTTACTTGACGCATGTTTACTGTGTATCAATAGTGGTAGCAAAAAACTGTGCAAGACAAGTACAGTAAAACTTTGGCATTTTGAATTTCCAAAGACAAGTACGTAGCAGGAACCTATGAAACTGTATGATGTATTACATCGAATCATCAATATCCACGTCGTACTACATTTGTGTTGATGCATGTTTGGATATATAGTTATCAGATGATAATTTAAAATGGTCAATTATCCTAGTTAGAAGCTGTATTGCATGAAATTAATGCAACTCAAAGAACCATGTGATGGTCATTTTATCGCTTTTGTGTTGCTTGTTATGCTGCGCTGGTTTTGCTATACATATGGTTTACATTGTTTGCGATGCCTTCAAATGGTTCTAAATTGTCTGTTAGCATTTTATTTAAGGTCCAGAAGGAGACATGGAACATCTTGACTTATTTTTTCTATTTGATTTATTTTTCCAAAACTCATTGCCAAAAATTTAATGTGGACTCTTATCTGGTTATTGCTGGTTGGAAATGTTGCTGCGCAGCTTTTATCGTGGTTCTTTTGAGCTAGTGATCGTAAATGTTCTTAGCTTTTGTGTGTACATTGTACGTTGCATTCGTATTAGAATGGGCACTGCTGTTACTCGCTGCCAGCACACACTTTTCGTATGTTTTCTGGTTTACTTACCAGAGTGTGTTCTGGCAGCTGGTGAAGTAAAGAATGCATGTAAGCTTACTTCTTTTAATAGGGCCCATAACGTATGCAAAAATCTATTTTCGACTCCTCCCTTCCCCCTGTTGCAACTCGTACATTTTGTGGGACCACCCTGCATGCATACAAATAGGTTTCTCTACCACCCCAATTGCAGATTGCAAAAGTTAATTAGCTACGATATGACGTTTATGCGGTTTTATTTCCATTTTTGCATTATATACATGGCTTTACGTGAAAATTTTGTGTATTGTTAGCATGTTTTGTGTATTGCTGTGTTTTCATTTTGCTTCTTTAGTTACTGAGGAAAACTGTCTGTCCTGTTACATGGATCAACACAGGAGTTTCATGACTAAATTTGAAACATAACAAAACAGATGTTATTTTTGCCGTAAACGGAAAAGATTCTCCAGTTTTTGTCGTGTGTGAAACAGTAAAATACTTCGACTTTTCTACTGAAAGCTTGTCAGATTCTTAGGTTTTTTGTTGTGTGCTTACAGCAGGCCAAAGCTCTTGTTTTCGATGTCTAAAGCCAAATGAGGCGTGTCAAGAGACTTTGTCAAGAATTTCGTTTATCGTGCCTCTTCACGAGGATTGTTCAGTTTTAAAGTGCTGATGATGTAAGGTGACAACACAAGCAGAAATTCTTGCAACCAAAATATAATCGGTGATCCAATATCTTTTCCATTCAACACTTGACTGAAGATGAAAAATAGTTAAATCCTGTCTTAATTATACGTAGTTATTACAAGCAGAACTCGTTTCATTGCGTATGATATTCGCATAGTTTTTTTGTCGTTGATTTGATCATGTATTGTGATTGAGTCACTCTCGATACCAGTTGAGCTGTGATAAGCCCAGAAATGAGCGCTGAGCAATAGTCACTTTGGCTGCCGTGGGGTGCGGTGGTGTAGTGGGTATGTCTGTTGTCTTGCAGCCGGAGGGTTGCAGCTTCGAATCCATCTCATGCCGCCACGTAGGGACTCTGAGCAAGTCATTCACTCGCAGTTGCTCAGCGCTTCGGCATGAAACTCTGATTCAGGGTCTGTGCTGTAGTCAGGAGCGCCTCTGAGTAGAGATCCTTAAGGGGTGCTGTAACAAGTGCACATACAAACATAATAATATGACAGTCATTTGTTACTTTGTTTGTTGGTAATATCTGATGTATTTATGTAGAGCAAGATTTTTTAGAATGGACTCTTAACTAATAATCTCGGAGGTTTAACTGTAAAGTGTATGTATCTAAACTCAAAATGCAGCATTTCTTTGAGGTAAAATATAATAGGTGTTATACGAATGTTTGTGTTGCATTACATTTTATTACATTACGTTTTGGTCACAGTAAATAGAAATGACAAACTCGTTTGACTAGCCAGAAACTAATGACTGTTATGTACACATATATAAAACGCTTGTCACAATTTATTGCTCTGTTTTTTCACATTTCACTTCTACGAAGGGTGTAACTTTGCCTTGCAAAGTGAAATTTTATGTAAAAATGTTCACTTGATACTTGGAATTTCTCAACTTTTTCTAGATCATATATTTTAAGCAGATGTTGTTTTTGACAAACTCCACAATCATCGAGGTTACTGGAGGCAGCTTTCATAGGTTCTTATACAGTTGGGATAGATGGCTGCATTCATTCATATTTAGATCCATACGTGGATCAGTACATTGGAGGCGTTTATGGTCTCCGGTTTGCGTGCCATTCTGCTTAACAGTAATTGGTGTTTTGTCCGCCAAAGCTATTAACTTGATGTTCCATGTTAGTTGATGTACAGAACTTTAGTGCGACGTTATATTATAATTATTGACTTTCAGCAGAATGTTTTCCCTTTGTTCAACTGCATGCCTGTTTACAATTTGTATAATAATAAGGCTGTTTCGTCACTATACTGAATACACATAGATACATACCTACATATACATTTACATATGTGCCAGTACATACATACATACATACAGAATTACAGATGTACCTGCATACATACATACAACCCTACAGTCTTACATATATGCAAACAATTACATATACACTATTGCACATACATGCGGACCTACATAGGTGCATACATATATGTAACCTAATATATACATGTATGTTTACACTTGTTTCTGATACACAGTATGATGACAATGGATTTACTGTTGTTGTACTTACTTGCTTTACATGGGAAATTTAATAATTTAATGGCAACAAATTTCTATGTGCTTCCTAACGCTGTAAGTGCATGCACAGTAGGCCTATGTCATTTTAGTGAGTTGTAGGTATGGTTGAAGCGAATGTGCGTGACTATAAGCGTACAGACATACATAGCGATATACATAAATAGATATGTGCAATTGTGCATGCTTGAGGCTGAGTCGAATAATCTTCTGTCTGATTACTCTAATCGTTTGAAGCATAGAGGTAGTTATAAGAAGTTTTTTTTATAGAACCATGATCTCTAAAGTGCAGGTAATCGATAATGTTTACGAGACCGTCCATAAATGACGTCATGCACCTAGGGGAAAGGGTCACACACGAAGGGGTCACACATTTGTGACGGTCCCTTGTGATTTGTAGGTATGGTTGGAGACATCATATGAATTTTTGTGTTGGGTGGGAGGGTGTAAAAAATCGTCCAAAATTATGTCACATCATTTTTATGGACGGTCCCCTATGTAGGCTACTCTGCACTTTTACCAGACAGCGTAACAAATGCTATTTTGTTGATGCTGGTTTAATTAGTTTTTTTCTGTAACAGTTAGTTCTTTGCGTTTGTTTTGTTTTCGTCCTTGACGTCCAGTGGACACACTGCTGCTGCTGTTGTCATTTTTCCAATTTTGTTTATCATTCTATTGCATTTATGAAAGGAAATACTGTTACAATGAGAAGTTATATATCTATTATACACACACACATTCTATTTTCAACTTGTATTATGTTTGGTAATCGTATAAATATTCATAGATTCTGCTGTCTAGTTTCTAGTTCTGCTTTATGCTTGCAATTGATGTAGCATTTACAAATCTTGGTTTTTGTAGAGAGTAAGTAGCCAAGTTAGTTTTGTGTTTCGGGTATATAAAAGAAAATTATAATTTTCACTCAATATTTTTTACAAACTTGTGACAACTTTACCAAAAATCCTATCCTCATGTATGCATGCATGTATGTATGTATGTATGTTTGTATGTATGCATGCATATGGTCATTTATTATTATTATTATTGACTTTTTATATAAGCGCGTCTTCAGGTAAACTACTCAGAAGTGCTCCCAGTCCAACAACGGCTAAATAGGGTAAGCCAGTTTTTAAGTGAGTAAGGAACATAGTGGTGTGACCTCTAGACACAGGGTGGAGTGAAACAGGGAGCTCATTCCGGTTTTGTAGGACCAGCCACTGAGAAAGAGTGCCGCTGCGATATATAATTATTGTAAACAGCAGCGGAGTGGTTTGAGAAAAGAATCAGCCTAAGTGACGTGATGGTAATTAAGCCTAGATTATTATTATTATTGAAATCTGATCGAGTGACTATAGGATGATGCTTATGACAAGTCATAACCATGGGGTGAGGAGATGGTTGGAACCGATCGAAAATTGTCGGGGGGGGTGCGTTAGATAGTACACTGACATGGAGATCAGCGGAGCCGAGTTCGATTCCCAAAGCCCCCTTTGCATAGACGTCCTTTCATTGTAGGCTGCTATTAGCGCCATTGTAGGCCTATTGCAGGCTATCTGTTCTGTTGGTAGTTAAGATTTGTGTATTCTGTGCTCTTGTTAATTGTGTTAACTGCACAATTGAACACTGTACTACTGGAGGCCTAACCGGTTGCGGTCTGTCAACCGGACTGTTCAACATCATCATCATTCATCATCGTCGGCATTATCATTATCATCACACCACCACCACCAGTAGCGGCGCTAGGGGGGGCTAAACCCCCCCAAAAGGCCATCAATTTTTTCATGTAAAAATAAAATATTTGCACGGTTAATCCCCTTTAGCCCCCCGAAATAACCGTAAAGGTACGCACGAGGTTTGTCAGACAGTTTGGGCGGATAAGAAAAAGGACCATTTTCCCCAAGATTTCGGCCAGATGACTAAAAAGTCTTGAGAAATTTTGGTGGCTCAAAACGGAAAATTTTCTTCCACAAATTCAGCCCCCCAAAACTGAAATCTTGGCGCCGCCACTGACCACCACTACCACCCACTACTAGCCTATCCTTATAATTGTTACCATAAGCTTAGACTAGTCTAGGTCTATATCATTGTTGGTATAATTATAGACTTAAAACTGATCGGAAAATGCCTTTCTAGTCTAAAAACTTCTTTTGCGCCATCATGATGGTACTCAACAGCATCTTATAGGCCTACTCATTGTCGCTAAAATCATTAGAGGCCTATAATCAATCCATGTCATATATGAATCAATTAGTCAGTCGTGAAACAAATTAATAATTGTCAAACAGCCTATATATAGTGACCTTTATATATCAAGTGCAGCGCAAATACGAACGGGCAGAGGACCGAAAAACGACAAACGAAAGTCGTGAAGACTTTAGTTTCTCGTTTCTCACAGTCTGTTATATAGCTTCAGGATTTGACTCAGCATCGAAAGTCGACTCATCATGATCCTGTCGCAAGCCAGCTTTAACGCTTAACGCCATAGAAGTGCTTAGAGTAATGACAATTTCTATTAGGCTACGAACAGCTATAGGCTAGTATAAATAGATGGAAACTAAAACTCTTAATTATTACCGTATGTCGCTGCCTCCTACACACAACGGGGCAGCTCACCGTCCTAGTAGGCTATTTAAGTTTTTTAAAAACCAAGCTATTGAAGATGTGTCATTCTGCTTTCGAAATCACGAAGCATGCATTTTACATACAAACTTAGGCTACATGCACTTTCATCGGGAGCCGTGGTCACGTGCTGTTCAATTTATATTTTAAATGCGCAGATCTCATAAGTTGGAAAGCTTCAGGAACTGATGGAGTTAGGCATAGGAAAACAGATAGATGTCTTAAAGGTCAACGTGATGTCTTACTGGCCTATGTGAGCAGAACAAAGATTCACACATGCACAGGCTTACAGGATCACGGTGTCTTATATATATATATATATATATATATATATATATATATATATATATATATATATAATATATATATACATATATATATAACTATAGGCCTACGTGAGATATTATAGGTTGATCGCATAGACCTTATTAGCCTAAGGTAGCCTATAATAATCGGTCTAGAACAGGGGTTCTCAAACTTTATTTTTATTGTACCCTAGTAAAAAAATCGGATAATGACCCCCAGCAAAGTCAGATCATAAAAAAATGCGATTGTGAGGTCCCCTTTCTTGCAGTGACAACTAAAAGTCCATTTGATCATTGGCAACATCGTTTATTAGAGTCGTATATAGGCCTATGGAACAAAATTTAGTATGAATCATATATCTTATCAACAAATTTATAAGGGAAAATTAGTCTTTAACCCATGTAATAAAAAGCCAACCTATATATAGTGCTGTGGGCTTGTTTAGACTATCGAAGTTTTTAAATCTGGTTTAATATTTGTCAATTTCAAACGCAGATTTGCCCCATGATTGTTTTTTTGATAGCAAGAATAGTTTAAAAACCTGCTTCACCCAGATATGACGTGCTGAGAAAATTTATATTTCTGGAATATTTCGCGTACCCCTTACCGGCGCCTGGCGTACCCCAGGGGTACGCGTACCACAGTTTGAGAACCCCTGGTCTAGAACGCATGGGTCCATGTGAGCCTTGTGAGGTCTCTACTTGAACATGGCTGCCCGCAGATAATTTTGCAGGAGGCGGTCTATCAGTGGTCACGGCTAAATCATTTAGCCACAGCCTTAAAAATGCAAAGCAGAGAATTAGGAACATGACCTTTTTTCATAAAGTTCTCCCTTTAATTCTTTGTGAAGTTTTAGTGCGGACATTTTTTAAAACCCAAAATGTAGCCTATCTATAGGGAATAGCCTATAGTAATTAAGTGCAGGTGTCAATTTTTCGGGAGGGGCAAGTGCCTCTATTGTCCCTGTGTAGGCGCCCATTTAGGCTTAACCTCCGAGTTGAAGTCTTATAGGCCTATATGGGTCCGTGAGATCTTAAAATAATTATCTGACGGTTTTAAGCCTTAATTTATTATAGGCTATAGGTTTACATGCGGTCTTTGCTGCGTGCTGTGGTCTTAAGTGTAGGCCTACACATGTAGTGTAAAATAATGACAAATAGTCACGATAATAATTACTGATGAGTCCTCAGCCCAATGAGCCCATAACTCATAACAAAACGATATTAAACGTCATATTAATGTAACACATATACTATAGCTATAGGTTAAGACAAAGAGATTGCTGATATAGGTGTGTGCAGGGCTTAAAGTGTGCCTGGACGGTCATGGACGGCGTCCATGCATTTGTTTTAAAATCTGAACGCCGTCCAGCCACTTATTGGCGAGCACAGACTGGAAAGGCAAGGGGCGTCCAGCCACTTCTTTTGGAGAGTCAAGGGGCGTCCAGGCACTTATTTTCCCACAATTTAGGCACTGGGTGTGTGTAATATATATAATTATATATATATATATATATCAAAAACCACATTATATCAACATGTAATAAAGACTAGGCATAATTATGTATTAAAGAAACAAAACGCCCACGACGCGTACAATAATAGGCTCTACTTCCGTTTCCGTATACCTGTTCGATGGTGTCCTAGGCCTATGTTTAGCTTCAAGACAATAATTACGCTCTACTTATATCTGTGCGATCAACGTTATTACCCATTTCCTGAAGGTGACGTACATTCGAGCAATGGCGTTCAGTGACGTATACGTGTGTAATTAGAGTTTCCTGGCATAATTCAATTTACCTGTCCGCGGTTCTCAGAGTTGTGCCTAAACTTCACCGCTCGCAAGGTTTCTGCGGAAAGACGGATATCAGATGTCATGTCCGGCGTAATTACCGCCAGCACGTGATCACGCAGCTAATTGGAACTCACTGAAAAATGCTGCTGAAGGCAATAGTTACGAAGGCCATAATAATTCTAGAAGAAATCGACGAAAGTTACAGATAAACAGACTCGAACGTGATACGATCCACGTCAGTCTTAGGCTACATGTTTTTTTCTCTCTTTTGACTGAGCCGCCTGAAATAAATCGGATGCAACTATTCGGGTTCTTTGGCTGCTTCTTTCGATGGTTCTTCTTTAGTAACTGTGTGGGTTTTTATGTGACGCTTCATATGATGAATTTGTCCAAATGATTTGTTACATAACAGACATATGTACGGTTTCTCACCAGTGTGGACTTTCAAATGCCTTGTAAGAGTGCCTAATAGAGTAAATGACTTCTTACACGACTGGCATTTGCATAGTTTCTCTCCAGTGTGAAATTTTATGTGAATTTTCAGTTGACTACGTGAGGCAAATGATTTCTCACATAACTGGCACATGTGTGGCTTCTCGCCGAAATGAATACTTCTTTTGTGTATTTCCATTCTATTACGTCTTGAAAATGATTTCTCACATAACTGGCACATGTGTGGTTTCTCTCCAGTGTGAAATCTTATGTGAATTTTCAGTTGACTACGTGAAGCAAATAATTTCTCACATAACTGGCATTTGTATGGTTTCTCTCCAGTATGTGTACTCATGTGCACTCTCAGATTACCCTGTTGAGAAAATGATTTCTTACAAAACTGACACTTAAATCGTTTCTCTCCAGTATGTGTTCTCACGTGAATTTTCAGAAAAACGTTATCAGAAAATAATTTTTCACAAAAGTGACATATGTATGGGTTGACTGTGACGGTATGGGTTCTCATGTGCCTGTCCAGATAAATACGTACAGCAAACGACTTCTCACATACCTGGCAATTGTATGGCTTCTCTCCAGCATGAATCCTCACATGATATTTCAGAGTACTATTTCGAGTAAATGCCTTCTCACATAACTGGCATTTGTATGGTTTATGTCCAGTATGTGTTTTCATGTGTCTTTTCCAATTACTATTTTGAGCAAACGTTTTCTCACAATACTCACATTTGTATGGTTTCTCCCCAGTATGTGTTCTAACGTGCATTTTTAGATTACTACTGCCAGCAAATGATTTCTCACATTGCTGGCACTTGTTTGACTTCTCTTCAATATGTATCTTCATGTGAATTTTCAGATAACTGTCTTCATCAAATGCCTTCGCACAAAAGTGGCATTTGTGTGACTTAACTTCAGTTTGGTTTGTCATGCGAGTTTTCTGTGTAAGACTTTCAACAAATGCTTTCTCACCTAAGTGGCACTTGGATAGTTCCTCTCTAGTACAAGATCTCATGTGAATTTTCAGACTGCCATCTCGAGCAAAAGATTTCTGACACAACTGGCATTTTTGTGGTTTTTGAATATTAAAGTTTCTCATGTGGCTTTTTAGAGAATCGACATCCATTACAAATTTCAGAAAGTACCGATTTTTGTTTAGCACAGTATATGTCTGTTTTTGCGCATTCTCATATGGCTAACATCCATAAATAATTTCTAGTATAGGCTAAATGAGCGGAATGGTTTCTCAGAGCAAGTCGATCACGTATATTTTGTCACAGGTTAAGGAAAATTAATCCACTAGAATGTGTTCTTGTTAAAGATGTACAAAAGGTGAGCTTTAGGTATACTTTATGAATCCATTTTTACAACTGCACGTAAGATCTTTTGATGTATTTGGAGTTAGTTAATTTCTTCATGGACTTCACAAAAGAGCAGTAATACCTCAGCATTAGTAGGCCTATATTTGATTCACACAACAGAACTTCACAGCTAATAATTAAGTAGGCTGGATACTACTATCAGCAATAATGTTCTTCTCTGCAGTTGACAGCATAGTATAGTAATAATGGCAAGGCAGGATTTTCGGAATTCAATTCCCATCTTTCTGCAAAGTGTTCCTTGCTTAACACTGTAAAAACGATAAACATTGGTTTCCCAGTCAATTTTCATACAATGTCTCTGGTCATTAAAGTATCAAAAACCACTTACATATATGCAGAAACTTTTTAAATAATGTCCAGAGGTACAAAGAACATAAAATGAGAAATTTATCAAGCAGACTATCATGCTATTTCTATAATGTAAATTTGACTTTCGTATAAAAGCAAAAGTCAACAAAACTTAAATATACATGACCTACTGCTATTACTCTACAGTCAAAGAAAAAGAATCTTAAATGTTCACTTTATGTGACCCGATCACAAAATACAAAAGCTTCTGCACGGCTGCTGTAGAATAACACATTTAAACTAGTAATTAGCTTAACACTTCTTCAAAAACGTATGTACTGTCTCTCCATGATTAATCAGAATGTGAAACAGTGTTTTCTTTTATTTTCAACCTTTCCCTTGTGCTATTTAAATGCATGTTACTAATTAACCACACATACGAAAATTTATTTAATTAATTTAAATTTATTTATTTATTTAAATCACTCTGGATTCATTACCATTTTTGCCATCGAAACGCGATTACGAAGACATTTAAGTTTTCAAGAATACATGAGTGCATGATCGTTTAATACGCAAAACACTTCCAAACAATTTGGAAAAAAAGAAAACATGCCAAAATAGGAAAATAATTTTTTTTAAATTTCCCAGTGATTCAATAATGTATTTATGGTCCTATAAATCAGGCGTTTTAAAGTTAAACAATAAATTAAGATATTACACAGAAACAATGGTATAG
Source organism: Lumbricus terrestris (assembly GCA_949752735.1). Lineage (NCBI taxonomy): Eukaryota > Metazoa > Annelida > Clitellata > Crassiclitellata > Lumbricidae > Lumbricus > Lumbricus terrestris. The sequence goes on from OX457047.1 coordinate 40,149,824, forward strand.
CAAATCCACGGCAGAAACACGTACAGCACATATGTAATATTATGAATTCAGCAATTGCTTTAGAGATTGCAAAGTTTGGCAATTTGCATGGATAGACAACATCTTGAAATGGACTGGACTTTCGGGGAGGAGGTTAATGAACATGGCAGGAGATAGACAACTGTGGAAAATGCTCATCCATTCGTGCAGCCAACCGTCGCAGAGCGACGATGGCGGAATGACATGACATGACATGTCTGTATATTTCGTAATATCCTACTAGCTATAGCAAATCTTCAGTTTACTTTCCAAAACTGAAGTTTCACAAATGTATCTTAGCATGTCCCAGGTCTTACGTACTGTTCTTACATCTTCACACTTACGTACTTTTCAGAGTAAACTTTCTATTCACAGTTCACTGGTATTTTCGGTTGGCGATATTTGAGCGTTTCAGACGCTCGATCACTTCATCATGACAAAATGCTTTAAAAATTACACAATAACGCTGTTTCCAGCCAATTGCTGTACATAAAAGACCAACTGATAAACATTATATTAATAAAGCGGTAAACGTGTATTTTAGCGTCGTAAATTATTCGCCATTGCATGGGTTTCAGCATTAGTCGAGTGCAAGTCGGATTGACGAAAAGAATTCTTTCTAAATAGAAGTCGGATTGATGAAAGTAATTTCTATTGAGATAGAAAAGGAATTAATTAAAACAATCTTGCTGAAATTGAAGCTGGATTGATGAACAATAATTCTTAATTAAATATAAGTTATATTGATGAAAAATGTTTGCTGACGAAACAGAAGCGGGATTGATCAAACAAATTCTTGCCTAAACAGAAGCTGGATCGATGAGAAGGATTATCACCAAAGTAGAAGTTGGATTGATTAAAAATAACAATGCTGCAACGAGCGAATAATTTACGACGCTAAAATACACGTTTACCAATAAAGCCTTAAATCACAATTCTTACCAACAAATGAAAAACTGCTTTATTAATATAAACTTCGCAAGCGCACATCGAACAAATCCAAAGCGCCAATGATGACGGATTCCTTGGCAAGTTGGCAACATACATAAACGATCTATTGCGGTATAGATACGCATCTTTTACATCGTTTTTATTTACATGTAGCACCAGCATATAATATTATTATGGTTTATTATTGCAGAACCGTTCAAATTGGGAATAGACTATACATGCCAATGAAAAACATATTATTTGAAATCAAGAAACAAAACTCAGGATAACCTATTATAAATAATTTATAAACCTCCTGAAAACAGAGCAGAGGCCTGGAGTCGACGCATTGGCGGCAAATAGGCCTAGGCTGCTGTTTGTTATTTTATGCTGTGGTAGGAGTGAGGAGTGGTTTGAACATGAGGATTGAGGGAGACCAAACAATAGGCTAACAGTAGGCCAACTGTGAATCAACGCCGGTGTCGTGAGCATAAGAGCATTTGATTAGCTTACGTGAGGTCTGAGGCAGTGTGAGAATTGTGGAAAAATAACTGGGGGAGGGGGGGGGGCGGTTGGACTATGATCCACATGGAATTTTGATGTGAAAAACATACTTTAACATGGGGCTCTAAGAAAGACTGGGGGTTGAAACCCCCAACCCCCGGCAATTCTCACCCTGGTCTGAGGTGTAGCCTATCCGGGAAATCTTGTCATTGGGTCGTTTGACTGATGAAGAGTGAGATAGCAGCTGTGAACTAGAAATGCGAGATATTGTCCGGGAAAGACATTGGACTAATACAATGAATCCATCATTTGACCTGCTCTCATTCCAGGTTCTGAGTAACACAATAAAAACTTAGAACGTGCGCAGTACGCCGAAGAATCGATTCTGTCCTCACAACAGCCGGGATTTAAACTGAATATCTGGCCAAATTCCTACACCACCGCGCACCTCAGTTTGTAGATCACGGTGGTACAGGGGCGCCTTGTAGCCGGAAGGCTGCTTGTTCAAATCCATCCAAGCCGCCGCGTAAAGCCCACATACGGACTCTGAGCTCTTTAATCTTTATTATAGCTCACAATAATTTCTCATAAAAATCCGATTCAGTAGGCTATCTACGCTATAGTCGGGAGCGCATCGGAGTAGTTATCTTCAAGAGGTGCTACACAAAATGCTCATACATAGGTCTACATAGAGATAGGCTACAGTTGACACTTTACAGCCTACCTTTATTTCGATCGTTTCGAAAAGCAAACCTAGGCTATTATAGCGCGTGCTCCTCTTTTACAGAGTCGCCTATAGCCTATATAGGCCTACGCAGGGCTTAAAGTGTGGCTGGACGGTCATGGACGGCGTCTATGCACTTATTTTAAAATCTGAACGCCGTCCAGCCACTTATTGGCCAGCAATGACTAGAAAGGTAAGGGGCGTCCAGGCACTTCTTTTGGAAATATAAGGGGCGTCCAGGCACTTATTTTTCCACACTTTTAGCACTGCCTATACGAATGATTGTATTTGTAGAGCGAGTTTCTAATTTTCTTCACATGAATTTATTTGATCCCAACTAGAAATCTTTCTTTAAAAATGAGATTTTTCAGCAATCTTTCTAAAAGCACTTAAGCTATTCCACAATTTGCGCTTTGAGTTTTGAGGCCTCTTCGCATCGCCTGACGAAAACGATTTTTCGCGTGTCACGTTGTTGCTCCTTCAAAACGACACTGAAAAGACTTGCGTTAAAACGATGACGTCTAACTTCTACATGTAGACGGTTGGGTCGGACATTAGGCTATTTCTCTTGTTACATGTTTAACGACACTGCCATATCAAAGATGATTAGTGTCGCCCTCCTCCTTTATCCAGGCTTGGGACTGGCACTGGCAGAGAACAACCATTGGCGGAGTTCATTAGGCTATTTCATACGAACAGCATCTTATACACGTCGTTTCAGATATACATAGGCCACCTAGCTTGCAGTATAATAATTGGCAACGGAAGTGTTCCATATCTGCCGTAGGCCTACTATTCGGACACATCCATCCACCTGTGCACCCACCCACTGGGCTACACGGCCATTCATTAATCCATACGTCCGCCCACTCACTCGCTCCACTTTTGTGTGCATAGTGCCTCTCCTCCATCACTCAACACCGCATCGATACATCAGCGAAGAGTATTAGTAGTAGTAGCAGCAGCAGCAGCAGCAGAGTGAGTGCCAAACGAAATATACTGCATTTAGCGGCATCAGTTTCAAGTTCCATCTCCTTCAGCCTCTGAAGTCCACTGTAGGCACCGCATCCGACCAGCCTATCCTCCCTCTTCCATTACCACCTGCTTCCTCCACCGCCTTGTCTCTGTCCGCCCTCCTTCCCACCACATCACCGGGTGATTGATGTGTCCAGCGACAGATTGCTTTATAAAACCCGTCGCCAGTAGTTTATGAGACGACGCAGAAACTCACTCGTCGCTCGAAGACATCCCCGATACCCTTCAGATATTTCTCTGGTCGTGCTCAGAGCGCCTCCTCCGAACGCTCGTCGCTGATACAATCGACAGGTTTAAAATTGTCGTCGTCAAACGTACGTCATCCGAAGAGAACGCCATCTGGTTGACGTCTGCTGAGAAGTGTCTTGCTACGAAGGTTGGCTTGTCTGCCGTTAGTTTATCTGGCTACGTCGCGCAGCATTGGAATTGCATTCGTAAAATTATCTCGTGTGCCAAATAGCCGAAATAACACTAGCAGTTGTTGCAGTAAATAATAATAATAATAATAATAATAATAATAATAATAATAATAATAATAAGACGATTTATATAGCGCCGTAGCTCAGCCGAGGCCGAAGGAAAGGGCGCTGTACAAGAGTTCAAAAGTTACTAGCAATTATACGACTGTTTAAATAGATAAGTAGCCGAGTAGCAGCATCAGCAGCAGCAGCGGCAGTGGTAGTAGTAGTAGTAGTAGTAGTAGCAGCAGCAGCAGCAGCAGCAGCAGCAGCAGCAGCAGCAGCAGCAGCAGCAGCAGCAGCAGCAGTAGTAGTAGTAGTAGTAGTAGTAGTAGTAGTAGTAGTAGTAGTAGTAGTAGTAGTAGTAGTAGCAGCAGCAGTAGTAGTAGCAGTAGTAATAGCAGCAGCAGTAGTAGTAGTCATGGGCGCCCGCACATAGGACAAGGGGGCACTTGCTCCCCCTTGAAAATTGACAAATATGTTCTCAACTACTACTTTTGGGTTTTTAACAAATTTCCTTGCATTAAAGCACCAATGATAGACAGTGAAAATCAAAAATCTACGTTTAGAGATCTCTTTAGAAATAAACATGCTCCAATAAGTTTCTGCCTTGCATGTTCAAGCTCTTTCTAAAAACTGTAACAATGACCATTGGCTTTCAACCCTCCTGCCTATTATTCATGGTCGGAGACCTAGGGGGGGACAGGGGGGACGGTCCCCCCAATAAAAGTGTTGGGGGGACGGCCCATGCATTTGTCCCCCCCCCCCCAATGTTTGAGCGTCAAGACTTTTTGGCGGCGAAAATAAATAGAAATATTTCGTATTTCGTCGAGAGATGGTCGGATGACTAAAAAAAAAAAAAAAAAAAAGGTCATGAACTTTTTTGGCGGCGAAAATAGAAATATTTCGGCGAGATTTGTCCCGGATGACTAAAAAAAAAAAAAAAGGTCATCAACTTTTTTGGCGGCGAAAATAGAATTTTTTTCGAGATTTCGCCGGTCGTCAGAAATTTTTCGGAAAATCTCGCGTCTTTCCGTCCCCCCCAATTCTCGGCCCAGGTCTCCGCCTATGCTATTATTGCAAACAACAGGGAGACCAAACAATAGGCTAACAGTAGGCCAACTGTGAATCAACGCCGGTGTCGTGAGCATAAGAGCATTTGATTAGCTTACGTGAGGTCTTTATAATCATGTAATAATAAGGTGTCATCTTCACAAAATACCTGTACTTTTTCAGAGTCTCATCAGAAACTTTTTGAATTTACACATTGCAATGACAGCATTTTAAGGTGTCATCTTCACAAAATACCTGTACTTTTTCAGAGTCTCATCAGAAACTTTTTGAATTTCCACATTGCAATGACAGCATTTTAAGGTGTCATCTTCACAAAATACCTGTACTTTTTCAGAGTCTCATCAGAAACTTTTTGAATTTCCACATTGTAATGGCAGCATTTTAAGGTATCATCTTCACAAAATACCTGCACTTTTTCAGAGCCTCATCAGAAATTTTTTGAATTTCCACATTGCAATGGCAGCATTTCAAGGTGTCATCTTCACAAAATACCTGTACTTTTTCAGTGGCCCATTAGAAACTTTTTGAATTTCCACATTGCAATGGCAGCATTTTAAAGGGTCATCTTAACAAAATAGCTGTACTTTTTCAGTGACCCATTAGAAACTTTTTGAATTTCCACATTGCAATGGCAGCATTTTAAGGTGTCGTCTTAACAAAATAGCTGTACTTTTTCAGTGATCCATTAGAAACTTTTTGAATTTCCACATTGCAATGGCAGCATTTTAAAGGGTCATCTTAACAAAATAGCTGTACTTTTTCAGTGGCCCATTAGAAACTTTTTGAATTTCCACATTGCAATGGCAGCATTTTAAGGTGTCGTCTTAACAAAATAGCTGTACTTTTTCAGTGATCCATTAGAAACTTTTTGAATTTCCACATTGCAATGGAAGCATTTCAAGGTGTCATCTTCACAAAATACCTGTACTTTTTCAGTGGCCCATTAGAAACTTTTTGAATTTCCACATTGCAATGGCTGCATTTTAAGGTGTCATCTTAACATGATAGTATCATATATTATAGTAGTAAATAATGTCATTATAATCATGTAATAATAAATAATATCACGGTATATTATAACACTTCATGTAAAGCAATGATGAAAACGGTAACTAAAAAAATATATTTTTGGCAAATTTTTCTGGGGGGGGGGGAAATGTCAATCCTGGGGGGGAACTTCCCCCCCCAGAGACGTCTAGATTAAACACTGCACCATGCATATGCGCCATTCCTGTCATCTCCTATCCTGTCGATTTTTTCCAGTGCCAAACGAGATGCTTACGAAGGTCTTCTGCCGGCTGCTGATGCTGATAACTGCCGTCTGTCTCATCTGCTGCTGCAGCTGCTGCCTCGGACATGGTAGGTTGTCGCGGATGATGAAGGAACTTGTAGGGCTGCAGAGTTAATGAAGCATATGTTTTGTAAGCCTGTTGACGACGACGATGATGATGATGATGATGATGATGATGATGATGACGATGACGACGCATTAAGGATGACGTTTGAAGGTTGGAGGGAACTTAAGACCCTCGTAACAGGTTCAATAAAAGGCCTATGAACTCCGAAATCCAGAGAGACGGGTGCAAAGAGGAACGTGAAGCATAAAAGTCTATACCTTGATTGTCCTTGGTCAACTGTTAACAGTCCATTGCTCCATTTAGGAGTTACATATCTTACATGCCTCAAACTACATGCTTGAGGTACTTCACTGGCTCCCAATACGCCAGCGTATTGAGTTCAGGATAGTTGCATTGGTATGGCGATGTTGTCAGGGCCTCGCCCTAATTTACCTCAGAGAGCTATGCAGCTTTACATTGGGTATCCAAGGACGTCGTCATGCAGCTACGCTCTGGTGAAAAGGAAGTCCGCTTGCCTCTTGGTTCCTTTTGCTCGTACTACTACCTTGAAGAATCGAGCTTTTCTGTGGTTGGCCCAGTGGTCTCGAATGGCCTTCCTTTTGAGCTACACCTACACCCTGGGACTGTGTACCAAGATCCTTCCTTACTAAACCTAAAACTGTTCTTTTTGGGCTCGCTGGAGTCGGGAGCGCCTCTGAGTAATTTTTTCTTGAAGAATCGCTATATAAATGTCCGAATGAATGAATGAATGAATGAATGACATACGATCTTCACTACCAACGATTACCATCGTAGCATCACGCTGTATATTATTCCCTCTCTCTTTGCCCGACCCATTTATGACCTGCAGAGAGAGAACGAATTCTCTCGCAGACTCGTTATTGCACCCTCATAATTACAGAATGACACCGTGGCACACAGTCAGGTTCTTTGTATTCGTTCATTCATTCATTCATTCATTCATTCATTCATTCATCCATACATTCATCCATTCATTCATTCATTCATTCATTCATTCATCCATCCATTCATTCAATTCAAGAATTTATACATCGCCTCTTCAAGAAATCCACTCATAGGCGTGAATTCAAGTCCAACCACGGTGAAACAAAGAAGTTTTAAAGAACATGTAAAACACTGATGAGACAACCCTAGGTAACAGGCGCATCTCCAGCTGGAGACTATTCTAGACAGATGGACCTACAACAGAGGGGGATCCAGAGGGGCCAATCCGGCCATGCTCCCCCATCTCAAAAGTGCTATAGGACCTGACTCTCCCCCACTTGGTTTCAACAAGCATTAAATCAATGCGGCGGGAGAGAAAAATAGGATACGACGACTAGAGAGGTCGTCAACCTCTAGTATATTGAGTATATTGCTTGTAGAGATTACGTCGACCAGATGACTGATGACTAGAAAAAAGGTCATCAGATTTGTTCTGGCAAAGATTACCGAAAATTTTTGGGCCCCCCTGAAAATTTCTGTATCCGCCTCTGAGGCTGACCTACAACCGAGAAAACATGAAGTTGACAGGTTGAGGTTTCAACTTTCAACACGCGGGACCAAAAGCTTCCCGCTAGAGGCAGAGCGAGTGTTTAGGTGTAGCACTAGAAATTTCGGAGATGGACACGATAACCTGCGTTTCCATTTTTTCCTGCTATGTTATGAATTTATTTATTTCGTATGGTCGATTGTGTTTTCTTTTGTCAGAGAGCGATCGCTACGTGGACGACGATGACTACACCAACTACAGACCGGCCATCTTGAAAAGAAACATGGCGGCCATCTCGAAAAAGGCCTCAGCCAGAACCGACGGCAAGTTCATGTGCGTCTTCTGTACGATGAGCCCGCACATCTGCGATCCGCTGCGGGCCTGCTATCCGTCGTTCTACATGCCCAACTCTTCGTAACCGGTACCTGAAAGCAGGGAACCAGACGACTTAGATTGCTATGAAAACGACGCATTGTGACAGAGGCTGCGCCAAATTTACCACCAGTTCTGCTATATTTCGAGTTTATGAACTTCATGACCGGATTTCATCTGTTAATTAAGCAATTTTAGTTAAATTTATCCACTACAACATATGGAAACTTTTTGATTTTTTTGTAGGCCAGTCATACGTCGAAACTGAACTTGTACTGTTAAGAGAAGGGTGCTAACATTTTATGAGCTTCAAAAAATTATGTGGATCATCATACAACCTGTGATAGCCTACTGTTGTTGTCGTCGTCGTTGTTTTCCATGAGTTTGACTATTCTACTTCTGTTCCGTTTTAATCCGACGCCAAGAGAAGTTCATTCATTCGTTCGTTCGTTCGTTCGTTCATTCGTTCGTTCGTCCGTTCGTTCGTTCGTTCGTTCAGAATAATTTATTTGTATTATCTAATGTCCGTTGAACTTTTCTACTGAAATAGGCCTGTAGAATAATATTTTAGCAGAGGTTGCGTCAGTATCATGGAAACTATTCGGCAGGTCGAAGAAATTAAATGTAGGCTAATTAAGAAGATAGTAAAAGTTCGCCAAAAATCTGATAGGTCAAAAGGCAGGTGAAAGGTCAAATAGACAGGTCAAATGACCTGCGCGACGTGTACGGACCTACGATAGTGCCACCACTGTTAGAGACGTCTCCGACCGAACCGTGGCGGAAAAGAACAGACTTCGAATCAGGAAAGAATCATAAGAATCTAGGTAGGAAAGAGTCGTAGCCTCATTCTACGCAGCTGGGTCAGCGAGCGCTACATGAGACACCGCACCGCTATGGCTCAATCCAGATAATTTCCCTGCATAGGTCCCTCCCTATGGAACGGACTCCCCCCCGATCCGTTCACTCTGCCATCCTCTCTGGCAGTCTTTCGTCGTCTTCCTCTTGTCTAAAAACCTGCCTTTTCTCTTGGAGTTGCACGCACTGGGAGCGCTTCTGAAAAGCTCTTGCTGCAAGAAGCCTTATGTAAATAACTCATTCGGTCGAAATCTCATGAAAAGATGCCATTTTCTCTGCCAAAATAACTGATGACCTTTAAAAGGTCTTCTCTCTCCTTTCTTCTATGTTAACAGAATTTACCAACCGGCTTATAGACCTAGTATAGATGTGTTACCCGGCGTTGCCCGGGAAATTTAGGGTTTTAAACACTACTCCACTCTGGTACCCATCGTTGACTACTAAATTTCGGGTTTTCGCCAACCCTCCACCCCACCTCGCTGTTGTAGAGTCGAACATTTTTCGTATAGGCTATATATATATATATATATATATATATATATATATATAGAAACCATTATGCATTATAGTCTATATATAAATATATATTCTGGCGGAGTAGGCTACCCCTCCCCATCACCTTGGGCGGAGTGGTGCACTCTCTCTCCTGCTTCTCACGACACGAGTGACCTCGGAGGATCGGTGACCTCGACGACCTGGGCGTGGGGAAGAAAGTCCTACCCTCCCCATCCACCCTGGGCGGAGTGGCCCACCCGTTCGGGCGGGCCAAACCTCGGGTGGGGGAGGAGAAGGCAACTGGAGGGTACCTCGACGCGAATTATATATAGCCTAGGCTACGAGCGGCGGAGGAAGCGAGTGGAAGTCTGGACGGGAAGTAGAAGGGAACGAGTGGACCTGCTTGCTGGAAGCCTCGACGGCCTCGAGTGTAGAGGCTGAGCAGGGGCGATCGAGTAAAGGTAGACGTTGTGACGACGAAGTGCTACGGAGTCCGTGGAACAACGGACCGGGATAATAGGCCTGCGTACCCGATACGACGAGCCGAGGAGTCGGTACGACGCCTGATTGGCTCTGAAGGGGCAGGAACCTATCCTCATATCGACCCCATGCGGACTCGCCGACGGAATCTTCCAGAAATTCGCCAAGCTCTCCGTGATATCCACTTCTGAGAAGGGACTGTGTTGCCGACCTTATATATATATATATATATATATATATATATATATATATATATATATATACTACACCTTCGTCGATGATCGATCCATGCAGGATACGTACCGCACGCCGCACCACGATCATCCATGCGGATCGTGGCCTCGTCGCCCTCCCCACGCGCCACTCCGCCGTCCCGGGGGTCCACGGTATTTTGTATTGTGTATTTTTGTTAAATATTGAATTCATACAGGGACGTCATTTCAGTTTTTTTCAGGGGGGGCAAAAAAAATTTTGCGGGTCAAAATTCCACAATCTTCTTAAGTTCTGTATTGGGCCAACATTTGCAAAACTACAGTTAAATGAGATGTTTTATCCTTGCTCTTATTTATTTCTTACTATATTTTATTCAGTGATGGATATATTTTAATTGCCAATACAAGCCTACTTTAAATAGACTAAGTGCTTTGCACTTGTTAATTATATACCATGATATTATTTACCATTATATGATTATAATAGTGCCATTATTCATTATGATATATGATACCATCATATTGAAAGCGTATGATTTAATGTTAATATTTGCACAAACACTTTTGTACAACTAAATTATACTCAAATGACAGAAATGACTTTCCCCCACAGAAATATTTGACAAAATGAAATAATATTAATTATTGGAGGCCTAGTGCATGAGGTTAATGACAATGGCCTTTGTTCCTGTTTACATTATTGTATTACATAGAATTGTATTGCATGGACTCTTATTATCTACCATGATATTAGTTAATATTATATAATTATAATTATATTATTTTCTATGGTAATATATGGCATTGTCATAAAATAGAGTATAATTGTACCATTGCACTGTGGAAATTCAAACAAATTTCTTGCAGGCAAGGGCACATCCCCTCCCAAGGAGAAATCCAGATTAAGCCCTGCTTTAAGTTGTCATTGATAACAATTCACAAAGCAATATTGCATGCTGCATGCACTAGGCCTCCAATAATTATTATTGGACTAATGATTATTATTCACTATGGGGATTATTCAAGTGGTGGTCAATGGCTTGTTGGTCCGTCGGTTGTTTAAGCCAAAACACTGATGTCAGATATTTGGATTTGTCTGAAAACGTAATTTGAAAGTATCATGGGTGATTATCTCAACCTGGAAAAGATAATACTCAAAGAAATTATTAATATCCAAGACTTCATGTATAAGAAGTAAATCTGTCCAACCATTGCACTATAAATCCAATCAATTTCTGTAAATTTCAGTTCAATTAGATGTCACATAATATTAGGCCTACCGTGTGCTTTAGCCTTTATGGTAGATCATCGGTTTTGGGCTGAACTTTCATGTCCTTTGGTCCGCTTTTATCCAATCTCCAGTTCTCAAGAAACTCCAATCATCAGTTGGCCACCAGAGCCCTCTTCCGCCCGCCATTGGTAACACACATACTCATTAACCTCCCCCTCAACTGCTGCAGTCAGCCCCTTGCAATCCGTCTTTCTACTGCCTTTCAGAATTTCCCGCTCATTCTTCCTTTGCGGGCTACTTGCCCTAGTGGTCCCTGGTGTTGGTAGGCTGAGGAAAGGCGAAACCGCTCCAGCTCCCGGTCAGACGGGATGGGGTGCATATGGGCCTAATGCTTGTAAGGCTGGAGGGGATAATCTTGCCTGGCTGCCTCATGTAACTGGTGGCGGTTTGAACTGTGTGGCTTACATGCAGGACACACACATCTGGTGACCCTACTGACCTGGGACAAGGTCTTCCCTTTTTCTAGCGGGAACGAGCTGCACGGCTTTTGAGTATCAGCCAGAGTTAATTCCCTTAGCAGACAATACACAAAGGCCGATATATGGGGCCTTATATGCTGTGCTAGTGTGCAGATCGAAGCTGCCCTCACATACAAAATTACACAGGCCGTGAAGACACAGGCATTTTGGTATTTTGAACAACGTGTGCGTTGCAAAATATGTCACATGTAAGAACAATCGGTGAAATTCAGGGGGGGGGCAAATGCCCCCCCCCTCCCCCCCCAAATGACGTCCCTGAATTCATAGATACATATGTTGTCGTCATCATGGACGTATGATTCTAACCGAACCTTCTTAAGATTGTTTATACTTTTTGGACTATTAATTTTGAGTTGTTATGCATCGATTGAATAATTTCAGTTTCATTCATCCATCACATCGATCATTCATAAATTCACTCATTCATCCGATCGTTCATTCAGTTAAACTATAAACTTGTACACAATATAAATAATATGCATTTGCAAATTGTCATGGTCCATTTATAATGCATTTTCCTCTTAACTCCTCATTATATATCCCGGTTGGTCTGAAGGTAACCCGATAAGGCCACTAAATTAGATAGGACCACAACACTCGCTTCCCCAAAAAGCCAAACGTGACCCACCCCTGCGGGGCGCTACGGAAATTATTACTGGGCAAGTATGACGTCATGCGGACTATAGACTCTTTACTAAAGCGTGATCGATTATTGATGAAATCTGTCTTAAAACGCTAGTAACTCTTGTTTTAAAGTGAATTAACACGTACGTTCACCGCCCAGTACGAGATATCTCGTACCGGATTCAGTCATTTAACATGGCGTGTAGGCGGTGAACGTGTTTTTAAAAGCTGAAAATAGTTGCGTTGACCTTATAATTTGGGTAAGAATCAATTGCAAAAATTTTGGCAAACCGACGCTGTTTAATTTCCGAGCCTATTTTGTAACGAAGAGTCAAAAGCGTACAAACAAACAAACAAACATATGGAAAGTTTCGGAATTATAATATAAGATATCCTAACACTGTAGAAATTTACTATGCTATTTATGAAAATTTCTTAAACTTTGGGGATAAGAGCTTATATGAGTTTGTGGTGGAGGGACGGTCCCCACCTCAAATATTGGGTGACCGTTCCCTCTGTACCCCTAAGTCTCCGCCCATGAATGCATTGCGTGCAATACGAAAGATCTTCATTTGCAGCGTCAGGCGATAGTGCTTTGGCCAGAGCGCGTGGGCGTCATAATTGCAATGTATATGCTAATAGATTAATAGCGACACGTAGACCTAGATCACTAAACGACTCGTGCAACAGAAATACTTTAGTGCTTTGATCAAGATGATAAAGTGGACCTAATCGCATTGTTATTGCTCAAACTTAGCACCATATGGCAGCTAGTATTAGAAAAGATCTAATGGCGCCATGTAAATTGTCATTATTATTATTATTATTATTATTATTATTATTATTATTATTATTATTATTATTATTATTATTATTATTATTATTATTATTTTTTTTTTTTTTTTAATTTTTTTATTATTTTTTTAAAATTTTTTATTATTATTATTATTATTATTATTATTATTATTATTATTATTATTATTATTATTATTATTATTATGATCATCATCGTCGTCGTCGTCGTCGTCCGCATCATCATCATCATCATCATCATCATCATCATCATCATCATCATCATCATCATCATCATCATCATCGTCGTCGTCGTCATCGACATGATTCTGCAGTTTGAAAAAATAGACCTTTTATTATACAAGTAGAAACAAATTATTGTACAAGTAAAAAATTATTGCACAATTAGACTTCCTCGTAAAAGTGGTTCATCTGGATTAGTGAAGGGGAGTCGCTACAAACTCGGACGAGTAATGAAATTCATAAGGAACTATCAAGTTTTCAGAAGAAAGTTCATTTTCACAGTATTTTCTACTCTCAAGTGAACTCTTTTCAACTGTTACGACGACGAGTTACTTACACTCGAGTTGCACTAAGAATAGCGCTACAAAATGTCTGAATGACCTCTACGATTCACTCACGTGTCGTAGTTGAAGGGCAATTGCCAATAATAATTGTTTTCCCAGTCTGGTGATTCCGTTCGATTTCCTTCGCATTATTAGAAGGATCTGAATTGTCTGCTGCGCGATCCTTGCTTTTATTATTACAGGTATATTATGAGAATATCGATGCCCTATCTTGAAACTGTGGCTTCTGAAGTGCGTCATGATAAGGATGCTAAAATATGGGGCGTGTAGCAATCGTTGTCTGTTTCGTCAAATTCAGGCTGTGAAGCAGCAGTCTAGAAGTTCCCTTTAAACCCGAGTCGTGGTGGTTTGTATAGCGCCAGCATAGATTAAAGGATCGGAAGTTGTAGATTGCTTTCCGTATGGTCTACTACGTCCATTCGACGAGCCGGATAATAAGCGCCTATCATCACTGATAATAGCTTGGTGTTGGCGTAGGCGTACGCTGCACTTTAGTCTGACTTGTATATAGTATACAACTCGAGCAAGACTGATGATTCTTAAACTGGAATCTTAAACATGTGATAACCTTTTATTTAAGAGGTCACATCTTTCGCCAATTTCAGACTTAATTTAAATAGAAAATAGTTTGAATGCTGAATTTGTTAAATTTACTTTCAGAGACAAGAAAATTGTTGGTGACAGGCAAATGTTTATAAGTTAAAGGGCTAATGCTACACTTTAATAACACTGAGTCATGGGTATTTTTGTTGCAAGCAGTCTTTATATTTCTTGTAAGTTTATTTTAAGGTGCATGGTTCTGTCAAAGTGTTCTGATATGTATAGCATATAATGATCCTATGAAACGTGCCTCTTCAGAGTAGGAGGAAAGGAGCGAATGAACAGATTGTGAACTCGATAATTTTTTCATCCAGCAACTTAATTTGTCCATCCAGTAACTGACGTGATGTGTGCCAGTGCCAATCAGTGTCTTTGACTGGTAAAGCTAAAATAGAAGGAGCCATCACAAGGAGCAGTCTGTGAGACTTTTAAAATTGACATACAGTACTTGTAAAATCTATCCAGCAAATAACATAATGCAACTACGGGTGCTCTTCTATTGGCAATACTCAACCTCGTATCATAATTTTTATTGTCAATTTAATGTCATGCAAATTAAACCACATGACTTAATGTTCTGTAGGAATTCTTACATTCATAACACAATCAGATTTAGATCAGGATGTACCGGTGAACTTCTTAAAGGGGTGCTACATAAGTTTTCGGAATGAATGAATGTTATACATAGGTGTAAATATTGCTCCTTTCTGGGCTGATGTTTCAGCATAGCTATATAGTGAGTTTACTATTACGTCTGGACGGCTGCTTCATCCTTTGATTCCTTTCCAGATAACTTTCCGCTGATCATGGCACAGCACATTGCACGGGCTGGGTCGAGTCTGCTCGGAATTGGCCAGACGCGATCAGGTTCCGGCGAAAGCTCCGTGCTACTTCAGGTGCCGAGCTGGACGAGCGGAATGACCTTCATGACGGGCGGTTCCTACGAGCAGCAGCTGGCGTCGGCTTACGCCGGAACACACCTGGAATCTCTGTGCGAGCTCGACATCGACTCTCCGCCGGGCGGTCAACGCATGACGGGAATCATCTGCACGATCGGTCCGTCATGTCGGTCGGTCGAGATGCTCCAGAAGATGATCACCGCCGGGATGAACGTCGCTCGGCTGAACTTCTCGCACGGGACGCACGACTACCACAGGGAATCGATTGAGAATGTACGGAAGGCGGCGGCCAACTCCGGCCGCGCCGTTGCCGTTGCCCTCGACACGAAGGGACCGGAGATCCGAAGTGGGATCCTGAAGGCCGGCGTGAACGCGGAGGCTGAGCTCGTCTCCGGGAAGGAGATCGTCGTGACGACGGACGATGCGTACAAGGAGGCGTGCGATGCGGAGCACCTCTGGGTAGACTACAAGAATATCGTGAACGTCGTTGACGTGGGGAAGAACATCTACGTGGACGACGGTCTGATTTCGCTGACCGTCGTCGAGAAGGGCGCCGATTTCCTGAAGTGCGTCATCGAGAACGGGGGAGGTCTGGGCAGCAAGAAGGGGTGTAATCTGCCGGGAACGCCCGTCGACCTGCCGGCGGTTTCAGAGACGGACAAACGGGATCTGCTGTTCGGCGTCGAGATGGACGTCGACATCGTCTTCGCGTCCTTCATCCGAAGCGGAGAGGGCGTTCGCACGATAAGAGGCGTGCTCGGAGACGCCGGGAAGAACATCAAGATCGTTTCGAAGGTGGAGAACCACGAAGGCGTCAAGCGATTTGACGAGATCCTGGAGGAGTCCGACGGAATAATGGTCGCTAGGGGTGACCTTGGCATCGAGATTCCGACGGAGAAGGTTTTCCTCGCGCAGAAGATGATGATCGGTCGGTGCAACCGAGCGGGAAAACCGGTCATCTGCGCCACGCAGATGCTGGAAAGCATGATCAAGAAGCCACGACCGACTCGTGCTGAGAGCAGCGACGTTGCGAACGCCGTTCTTGATGGCGCCGACTGCGTGATGCTGTCCGGGGAGACGGCGAAGGGTACCTACCCGCTGCAGGCGGTCGAAGTGATGCACAACATCTCACTGGAGGCAGAGTCGGCCGTATACCACAAGCAGCTGTTCGAAGAGCTGCGTCTTCTCACGTCCCGTCCGACCGACATCACGCACACAACTGCCCTGGCTGCGGTCGAGGCGTCAATCAACTGCCTGGCTGCGGCCATCATCACCTTGACAACCACTGGAAGATCTGCACAGCTCATGGCGGCATATCGCCCTCGCTGCCCCATCCTTGCGGTCACCCGGGAGGAACGCACGTCGCGTTATCTCCATCTTTTCCGCGGCATCCTCCCCATCCACTACAAGGCTCCACGCCACGCTGACTGGACCGAGGACATGGATAACCGTATCAACGGCGCCATCGATATCGGATTCGACAGGGGCATTGTGAAGTCTGGCGCTCCGGTTGTCATTGTTACCGGGTGGCGTGCGGGCGCTGGCCATACCAACACCGTGAGGATCATCAAGGTCCCGGATAGGCAGAAGAAGTTGACCGTCCTGTCCACGAAGATCAAGGAGCACGGAGACGAGGGTGGAGCACCGGTGTTCTCCTAAACTGGTGTGCTTGCATTTGCATGCGTGCTAGCTTACTTACTTGTCTACAGCTTAGTATTGCTCGGATTTAATCATTTTTTAATTTCTGAGTGAGAATATTCATAGGAGGAACCTTTAATAGATTAGTTAAAATTTCAGAGAGGCTTAAGTAGCTGATTACTTTAGTCTAGCGTCATTCAACTTGGTGCTATGATATTTTATTATGATCATTTTAATTTATGCCAGGGACGATGAAAATTTCTGTTTCTTTAGAATTATTGTAACCAGCGCTAAGCAGCAAATCTTTAATGTTCAAAAGTATATTATATAGTTAAGAACCCATAACAAATGGTTGCATGGAACACAGTTGATTGTTGACATTCCGTTTTATAAAGTTGGATTTCCTTGATTTTTCTGCAACATAGGCTTTGGTTTGCATAAACTAGTAGCATCTGATTTTGCATTATGTCCGACTTCGTATATGATACTGAACGACTCTTTTTATAATTATGTTTTCCATTATTTGAATGTTTACTAGGATTCTGACTTTGTTGAGCACTGCAGTTGCAAAGCTTGTAATTTGGTGCTGTGTTGATCAGGATTTTGAATTTCGATTAGCGTCTCTTTACGAAGAATCTGACAGACTGGTTCGTTGTACTGCAACTGCTTGAACATGATGTCCTCTTGTGATGGTTTGTTAAACTGAGTAAGATATTAAATTTCAGACTGCATTTGGCATTTGTCTGTTAACTGTTGTTGTACTTTCCAGTGAGTAAATCGTGGTTGTTATGCAAGACAAATTCCATGACTGAAAAAAGACACGAGGACCAAAACAGTGCAAGACTGTGGCATACAACTTCTTTTAAAGTTATGCTTTTATATTTCACGAATATGAGATTCTTAATCGTGGTGTAGACTGTAGATTGGCACCGGTCAATTTTATAGTGCAAGAACAAAGGAGTGTTTACGCAAGGCTTGATGAGAATGCTAATTCAAATCTGAACAAAACTTTCACTTCAAAACTGTTTAATATGACCTCAATGCCAAAACAGATCAAGAGAACAATACGAGATTGAGACAAAACCGAATCTCCGTACGGTTTACGCAAGGTTTGTTAAGACCGCTTGTTCAAGAGACAAAAACTTCACTTGAAGACCGTTAATGACCTTCAGGCCAAGATAGATAGAGATAAGTCAGGTCATTTTTTATTGCAACCAATTTCAAACAGATACACCGTAACAAGCTGATGAGATATTGGCTAGAAAGGGGAGGGAGACTGCATTAATACGAGAATGAGACTAAGACCGAATCTTCAAGCCATACAACCCTATGTAGTAATTTGTAACCTGAATATCTGCAAGCTTTCAGAATTTAAATCTCGTTTTCATGTACCTGGCTTTAGTGGTTTAATCTGCTTTAATACAATCTGTTAGTGCCCAGTATTAACGCTGGTTTCAGTAAAGTTTCCACATAGCCATATTATTTTATGCTTCCTATAACAGCTTTCAATAGCAATTTGTAGCTACCTGTTATTATGAGCTGACTTATTAAAGAACATGTAATTTTTAGCCTTGGCTGTTTTCAAAGGAATTGTTTGTAATGTTGAGCTAAAGACAATGCAAGACTTTTAATGTATCTGTGGCTAAAATTATCACTGATTTGCATGTATTGTTTTAGATGTAAACTAGAAAAGTTCTGCCACAAAATATAATTAGCTTCTACTGCTTTTCAATATTGCCGTTGCACGTAGCAGAGTAATGGTGATGGAATTAATCAAAACTGTGACTGATGCCCAATGCAAATTATGTGTTTAATAAGGCAAATATTTGTTTTCTGGCCACCAGATGTGCTTCTTTGAGTTTAACCGCCCGCTGTCTTTGCATAAATCTTGTGAAATTAATCCAATATCGGCCGGAAATTACATTCTAAACCAAGAGGCAATGACTTCAGATTGTTATTCAGTTATGTCTTCACTGTGCTTCATTACTTTCCAATATACATTTATTTGGAACCTGTTGTTTTCAAAATTTTCTCATATTTCTTTTCATAATGAATTGACGCTCAGCCCATGCTGTTTGATAAAGTGTTTTGCCGCATCTGCAGTAATTTTAGTCTTCATTAGTTGCCAGTGGATCAATTTTAGTTTCTGTTTTTGTTATAATTTCATTTTGTATGTTGTTTTGTTATTCACAGTATTGTTGCAACGGTAGGTTGCTAAACGGAGATTACAAAAAATACTTTTTGGCACTGATGCCAAGTACGTTTAGTTTACAGAAGCTGGTTGTTATTTAGGTGAGCTTGTTGTCTATCGTGAATTGTTGATGCTGGTGAATATATCTGGTCAAGAGAGTCGGTTTTGTATGACATGATGGACAGTGAAATTATTTATATTAAATATTGTATCAGGTTTGAGCCTGATCCTATGACACGCATGTGTTTGAATGATTATATTTGCAGCAGCTCTGTGGCTCTACTTTGGTGGTACAGGTGCGTCATGCTCAACCTTCCACCACTCAGGGTTAACTCCTCATTCCTTGAGCACGAACTGCTCTTAGACAGCACCATGCTTTCTGTTATTGGCCCCATGGCATGGAATGGCTTCCAGTCTATATGCCTTATGCCTATGGTTGCATTTTATTGCAGCCTTAAAACAGTACTTATCAGCCGGGGTTGGGTCAGGAGCCCTCTTTGGTAACCTTGAAGGGGCGCGATATCAATCCCCATAATGAATTGATGAAGACAATGGCAGTTAAATGTACTGTGTAGGGTCTGCTAGCAAGCTTGCCATGCACAATTGTCTAGAGCCAGCAGTTGATACTGGTACTTATTACTTAGTAAATGCAGAAATAATGTGTGTCATTGTAAAGCCATGTGTGTGTAAGATGATGTTCTGTTTTCGCTGCGTTGGCTATTAAAGTATATTCCAAACAGACTTGTACAGTGTACAACTGTACATGGCTTGTGTTTCTCAGTTTAAAAGTAGATCTCATGAATGCTTGTACCTATTTCACCATCATCAAAACTTAGTCGAGCAGCCGCTTTTATACACGTTCATCCAGAACTCCTATGACAAGGAATTCTGGAACCTCACATTTTGTAGTCTACTCGTTTGAATCAACAATCACAGAAGCTGATGTTATGTCGCTAATGTTGTGTGGCGCGGTGGTGTAGTGGTGGCGTCGTTGCCTTGAGGCCGGAAGGTTCGAGGTTCGAATCCACCTCACGTCGCCATGTAGGGACCTTGGGCAAGTCCTTCACTCGCAATTGCTCAGCGCCTCGGCATGAAACTCCGCTCCAGTGTCTGCTCTGCAGTCGGGAGCGCCTCTGAGTGGAGAGAGTTTGAAGGGGCGCTATAACAAGTGCACATACAAATAAAACAAAGCTAAACAAAGACCTAGTCATGGGCGGAGACCTAGGGGGGGACGGTCCCCCCAAAGAAAGTGTTGGGGGGACGGCCCATGCATTTGTCCCCCCCCATGTTTGAGCGCCAAGACTTTTTTCGGTGGCGAAAAAAAAAATTCGTCGAATTTTTGGCCGATGACTAAAAAAAAAAAGGTCATCAACTTTTTGGCGGCGAAAATAGAAATATTTCGTCCAGATTTTGGCCGGATGACTAAAAAAAAAAAAAAAGTCATCAACTTTTTTTGGCGCCGAAAATTTTTTTTTTTCCGCCGGTCGTCAGAAATTTTTCAGAAAATCTCGCGTCTTTCCGTCCCCCCAATTCTCGGCCCAGGTCTCCGCCTATGGACCTAGTGATGACCACAGTTGGCTCAGCCTTTGAGATGAACTCGTCGAACGTCACTTTAGTAATCGCAAGTCAAATTGGAAAACATAATGTGTGAGCTTCTACCCGGCCCGGTAATGAATTAGTAATTTCTATAGTGTCACTCACAACCATGGCCATTCAGTAGTGCAAGACCCACCCCTCCCCCGGGGAAAAATAGGTCTTGAAGAAGAGAGGCATAGATATCAATCCTGAAAGGAGAGTCCCATGCAGAGTCAAGGGAAAGGAATTCCATTAGGGGGGCCTAATATACTTGTATCGGTGCATAAACCCACAGTTCAATTCAAACCATTCAATTTTTCTCAACCTAAACGACATTATCTTTAATAACAATGATAATAACAGTAGTCAACGACAACTTTTAAAAATGATTGAGAAAAGGTAAATTTCGGCTTATGAGAAATACACCTTTTAAACGGATTCAACCTTTGGTATACAATCCTAAAATACAAAATTAATGCATAGCTTAATTAATCGTGTTGTCAAGTCTTTCAGTCTGAATTAAGAAAAAACTTCTTCGATGGAAAATCCTCTCAACGTCTAGCAGTTCCTCTTAAAACATAACAAATTTTACAAATCTTTAAAAGAAATTCACCGGTCCATAAAATTCCTTCTTTACTGTCACACACATTACTGTAGCACATCCAAAAGACTGGCAGGAACTGTTTTATATCCTCCATTGATTTGGAGTCATTCTGTATCTCAGATTTCGTTGTCGGACCCTGAATATCATTATAACCCTGCTAAATGTTCAGATTATGTTCATGTGGCTCTTCAATAATTATGTCTGTACTAATGAATAAAAAGCATTTAACAGAAATGTTGGCATGTAGCCTAGAATTCCGTATAGGTATTGTGGTTGTTTACTTGCAGATTTCAGCTGACTTGGATATTAAAGCACCATTCTTGCTAAAAAATATCACATTGACCGCATCCTGTTTGACAAATCAACGTTCCATTTCTCATTTCTCTGGGTGATTCTTTAAACTGCAAACTGCTGAAAATCCTTTGGAGCTACATCACATTATAAGTATGATTACTTTTTAGCATGGGTTTTCACATGATGCTTCATATGATGAATTAGTCCAAATGTTTGGCTACAAAACAGACAAATCCACGGTTACACCCCAGTGTGGGCTTTCAAATGCCTCTTAAGAGTGTATAACGAAGTAAATGACTTCTCACACAAATGGCATTTGTATGGTTTCTCTCCAGTGTGAAATCTTATATGTCTTTTCAGTTGACTACGTTCAGCAAATGATTTCTCACATAACTGGCACTTGTGTGACTTCTCACCGGTATGAATTCTTCTTCTGTGCATTTCCATAGTATTAGGCCTGGAAAATGATTTCTGACAAAGCTGGCATTTGTATGATTTCTCTCCAGTGTGTGTACTCATGTGCTTTCTCACAGTACCACGATTAGCAAACGATTTATTACATACCTGGTATATGTACGGCTTCTCTCCAGTATGCGTTCTCATGTGAGCTTTCAGAACACCATTCTCGCAAAATGACTTCTCACATAAATAACATAGGTAGGGCTTCTCTCCAGTATGGGTTCTCAAATGACTTTTCAGTGTAGAATGTTCAGAAAATGCTTTCTCACTTAAGTGGCATTTGTGTGGTTTCTGTCCAGTATGAGTTCTCATGTGAATTTTCAGATTATTAAGCTGGGAACATGCTTTCTTACATAAGTGGCACTTGTATGGTTTCTCTCCTGTGTGTGTTCTCATGTGAGTTTTCAGATGATGAAGCTGGGAACATGCTTTCTCACATAAGTGGCACTTGTATGGTTTCTCTCCTGTGTGTGTTCTCATGTGAGTTTTCAGATGATGAAGCTGGGAACATGCTTTCTTACATAAGTGGCACTTGTATGGTTTCTCTCCAGTATGCGTTCTCATGTGAGTTTTCAGATTATTAAGCAGCGAACATGCTTTCTTACATAAGTGGCACTTGTATGGTTTCTCACCTGTGTGTGCTCTTATGTGAGTTTTCAGATTATTATGCTGGGAACATACTTTCTCACATAACTGGCACTTGTATGGTTTCTCTCCTGTGTGTATTCTCATATGAGTTTTCAGATTACTACATCGAGTAAATGATTTATCACATAGCTTGCACTTGTATGACTTCTCTCCAGTATGACTCTTCTTTATGTGAATTTTCAGATCACTTCGTTCATCAAATGCTTTCTCACATAAGTTGCATTTGTATGATTTAAATCCAGTATGCATTCTCAAGTGAGTTTTCTGTGTATGACTTTCAGCAATTTGAATTGCTTTCTCACCTAAGTGGCACTTGGATAGTTCCTCTCTAGTACAAGATCTCATGTGAATTTTCAGACTGCCATCTCGAGCAAACGATTTCTGACACAACTGGCATCTGCATTGTTTTTCACTAGTATGACTTCTCGTGTGCCTTTTTATGGCAATGACGTCCATTACTTATTTCTGACAGAGCCAACTTTTGTGCAGCATACAGTGTATGGGGGTTTCACGAGTTCTCGTAGAACCTAATGCCGTAAATTATTTCAGACATTATAAATACATATGATTTCTTAGAGTACGTCTCTTTGTACTTTTTGGGTAACAGGCTTAGACAAATGAATTCACCGTAATGTTCTTAATAAAGGTCTCCTTTAGGCCTGCATTACAGCTGCATATTTAGGATTGAAGGAAAACTTTATTGTCACGGCACTTTGAAGTTTTCTCTCTTGAACTTCGTGTACTTGCTAAAAATAGAAACAGTAGCATCTCAATCAATAGCCTACAGGTCAAAATAAGTAATATTTAACATGATTTCTATTGAATTTATACTCCTATAAAGTCAAATTAATTCATTTATTTCAAAAATTTATATAGCACCCCTTCAAGAAGTCCATTTAGTCTTCAGAGGCGCACCCAGTCCAACCACGACAGTACAAAACTGTAAAACACTGACGAGTCAATCCTAGAAAGAGCAAAAAGTTCACTTCCAATAATACAATACAATACAACTGAGATTTTGATAATATTTACCCTCCTTACAAAGCTCAGTAGTGCAAGTCCCTTTCTTCCTCACTCCCAGGGCTTAAAGTGTAGAAAAGAAGTACCTGGACGCCTCTTACCTATCAAGCATGTGCTGTCCTAAAAAGTGGCAGGATTTCTGATTTGAAAATAAATGCATGGACATCGTCCATGCCCGTCCAAGCACACTTTAAGCCTTTCTCACTCCCTCTCAGAATCTCACCCTCGCTTCTTTGCAAACTGTTTTAAGACCGATAAGTTGCTGCACGAAAAGATGATAAGAATATGATGACTAACTGATAGACAACATTAACAAAGTTCTAAGAATAAAATTATTAGGCTAGGCATAAATTTAGGAAATGTTACAATTGTCTTTAACTTTACTTCGCAAATACGCAAGTTAGTGACGGAAAGTCAAGTAAAAATGCAACGATTGCTGAACATGGAAAGCATTCTTAGATGGAAAGTATTCTTAGATGGAAAGCGCCAATGGAAACAATGACTAGATATTATTTGCAATTAATTAGAGGTCGTTGACTCGAGTAACAAAATTAATCATTTTTTAAGAGCAAAATTTCATATAATAATATTATTTTGTTCGACAGATAGTGCAAAGAATACAAAAGCAATGGAAAAGGCTTTAAAATAGCATTCTAATCAAGTAAAGTAGTTTTAATAAGGAAAGATACTGAAAATTAAATCTTTGGTTAAACGCATCAAAACCGCAGTGCGTTTGCAGGCGGTTCAATAAAGTATATACTTACTTACTTACTTTTAGATAAGCACACACTTTCTTTAGCGCCGATTTAGTTTTAATCCGTGGGCGTAGATATATTATAGCTGGATGTGTGGGCGTGGCTAATCGATTCTAATGAATATTTATGAGAGGCTGTTGAAGGGTATCCACGAGACACTATGCTATCGTGTAATCAGAGAGATATATGAATATTGGAAAAACAATGTTACGTGGCGAGTTTTGGGGAGCGGCGACGTTGGCGCACGCAAAATGAATTGTTTGTCGCTCTCGTAAAGTAGGGTTTAGTAAACCAATATAAATTTTTTGGGTGCTACTGAGGCGGTGTCGTGTCATTCTGTTGTTTTAGTCTTTTACTGAAAATGCTAGTGGTGTTGACGATTCTAGTCAGATAACGGAAAATGCATTCTTTGAAACGCGCAAGTTCGGCGCTTGTTCGAACAGGACCAGCATGCCATTCCTAGTTTAGTTGGGACCATAGTAAGTATTTGATGTTCGTAAAATTCCGAGTTTGATAGTTCCACACTGCTGATTCATAAATCTTTTTCCTAATCGAGAGTTGTTGACTGCCAACGAGCTGTGAAGACTGTGAAGATCGTAATCTCCAAATTTATGTTCAAAGGTACCACTCAAAAGCCAAGCGCAGGGCACCAGCTTATTCACGAGCGCTGCGTAAAGTCAGAGAGATTGTCTAAAAAAAGTAGACCCGACTATGACCCCCAAAGGGGGTCATAGTCGGGTCACCAAAGGAAGAGGTGGCAAGAGTAATGTCGGTTAGACTTTTGGCTCTTTGTATTACTTTCTGTCCCATTCCCGAAGTAAATGGCAGACATCTTGATGGGTAGAGTCTTTCTCAGCTGTCACATCATTGGGCGTGGTGGTGTAGGGGTATGGTTGGTGACTTGGAGCCCGAGGGTTCCAGGCTCGAATCCACCTCAAATTGTCACGTAGGAACCCCGAGCATGTCCTTCTCTCGCATTTTCTCATGCGTTTAGGTGTGAAAGCGCCGTTTCAGTGTCTACGCTGTAATCGGGAGCACCTCTGAGTAGTGATCGTTAAGGAGTACTATATAACTAGTGCTCATACATATCATTTTCAAGAGTAATGCTTTTGAATTGAAATGTTGGTCAGCAATGCATATCAGAAGTTGAACACAGAAATATATTGAATTTTCTCATTTATCTTTTCAGCTGCCATACCAACAGAGTAATGCCTGTGAGCAAGAACGGATTTAATTACAAGAAACTCATTCATCAGAAGATGGCTTCTGCAAAAATAGACGGCATCAAGCTGAAAGTCGAAGATGAGTCTCATGGCCTGATGAGCTTTGGCGCCATTGTGTCTCTTATTGTCTGGTATCTGACGAGCTTTCTCACTCTGTTTATGAATAAGTACACTCTGACGACGCTGGAAGCTGAGCCAGTTCTTTTCTGTGAGTTATCAGCTCTTGTCGTTTATTAGTTTCGTGGTTTTTGTACATGTTGTTATTTTTAATTAGAGACTTTTATAGCACAGGCGTATAATTCACAAATTATTATCATCCACTTCAGCCAAACCACAAATGTGTTACAAGTAAGGCCAGTACTTTGTTTGGCAAGTAGCACATATAAGGATATAATTGCACTCAATATGATACATGGCCTCTGACCTCATTACGAATAATTGGCCTCATTTGCATTGTGATGACCTCTACATGATGCACTGACCTTGTTTGTAATGTTCTGACCTTATGATGATGAGCCGACATCAAACTATTATGCTCATCAAAGCATGTGCACCCTGAGTTGATGGCTCTTTTGGATGAAATGCAGCAGCTGAATATATACCCGTATATATCCATTGCCTTTAATTAGTTACTTGTGCAGTTGAAACCCCAGTCACTGTGCAGTGTGCATGTCTTAATTTTCTGTCATGTGCTTTGATTTACAATGTATTGTGTAAGGCTAGTACTGTTTTGCTCGGACGCTGCATCAGTGCACTTTGAATGAGTTCACTGTTTCTAGTCTTAACAGAGTAGTAAATTTCATCATTTGTTTTTAGCCCTGCAATTCATATGTGCAACTAATTTGGTTTTATGTTTCTCCAGCCGTTCAAACTCTGTTTTTAATTTAATTTTCAACAAAGATTATACCAAGAGTGAAACAAAGGACTTGTTCATATTCAACTGGGCGAGCATTTATCTGGGTCACATTGGCAGCTTTGATTACGATTGGTTGTCTTACAGGGAACTGAGTAAATTATACATTTCTCAGAATTGTAATTTGAATGGTTGAACCATATTTTTGCTCATAACTTTGGACAGCAACATGTTAGAGCAATAAAATTTGTGCCATTTTAAAGAAGAGACTCTATTCTTTTAGAAGATATATGACACTCAAACTGTAGAAAATTCGACTTAAACCTGGTTTTGGTCAGATGGGTCACATGTCTCTGTTTGCCTGTTCAGCTACCGTTCAGATAGTCGTGAGTACGGTGATGGGGGCGGCCAACATGTATTGTCCGTGCTACATGGGTCGAGCAACGAGGGATTGTGTCCATCGACCGTTCAGCTTCTACACAAGCATGACCTTTGTCGGCGTAACCAGGTCTGTGTCTGCATTTTCCATGTCCATGTGCCCTGCAAGTGTTGTAATGTATGGCATATGCAGTAATGCAATATAGCCCAGTGGTGTGTCGGTTGATGTCAGCTGAATTGCAGTGATCGTGTCAAGTCGACCAAGCTAAGTCCAGTTCGAGTCCGAGACTTTCTGAACCGAGTTGAGTACGAGTCCAGAGTTGTCTTGAGTCGCTAAAGACCAAGTCTGAGTCCAGATCCATCAGCATCAAACTACATTGAAACACGCAATTCAATGTTGTATAAAGAAATAGCAGCACTTACTTATGCAGAAAGAATTGTTTTTTAAAGGTGCTATATAAATATGGAGGTGAGTGCTATAATTATGAGTATGGAGGTGAGTATGTACATCATGTACAACCTTGCCATGTAGATTAGGGTGATCATATATA
The DNA here is from genome assembly GCA_949752735.1 of Lumbricus terrestris. Classification (NCBI taxonomy): domain Eukaryota; kingdom Metazoa; phylum Annelida; class Clitellata; order Crassiclitellata; family Lumbricidae; genus Lumbricus; species Lumbricus terrestris. The sequence goes on from OX457047.1 coordinate 40,177,292, forward strand.
TGTATGCACACTCATGGGCGCCGACTCTGCGAGGCCCGTGAGTGCTCAGCACCACCAGAAATTGGCCATGCGAGGCCCGCCTATGAATGGGCACCACCAGAAATCAGCCAACAAGATGTGCTTTCATGATATTATTTCTCTGTTGGCATTGCTTATCTATAAAAATCATTGCGTCTTTTACATATTTTTCTCTATCTCAGTTAGTCTACCTTGCCCTATTACTTCAGTTTTACCTCGTCCAGTAGTCTGAACTCCATATGAATACGAGGAAAACCTCAATATCCTGCTCATTCGATCCGCATCAGACATCAGTCATTTTTTTATTACGGACGAAGGCGACGATCTGAATGAGTTTTTATTGTACATGCTCGGCTATAATTATAATGATCCTCACTGCGCGAGAATCACCTCCCAGCATCACAAAAGCTGGATATTGTTTTGTCTTTGTTAATTAACAAATCAGCCTTGACTAAATTGTCTGTGAAAACTATTTGAAAAGCTATCTTCCACAATCTTAATATTGGCTCACTAAATAGTGGTTAATGTAGACAGAATTTTTTTAATTTCTTGTGCAAATTTCAGTCTGTTCAGTGTTGAACTAATTAGATGAGAGTGATCCTAGACAAGGGCGGATACATAAATTTTCGAAGGGGGGGGCCAAAATTCTCGTTGATCTTGCCAGAAAAAATCTGATGACTTCTTGTTTAGTCATCAGTCATCTGGTCGACGTGATCTCTGCAAGCAATGAAATAATATACAATAACCTCTCTAGTCTCTACTTTTCTCTCCCGCTGCATTGATTTAATGCTTGTTGAAACCTAATGGGGAGCACGTCCTTTGCATTTTTGAAATGGGGCCCATGGCCGGATTGACCCCCTGGATCCGCCCCTGCTCCAAGATGCCCATGCTAACGAAGATTGTGCTTTTTGCTAACGAAGATTGTGTTTTTCTTCTGTGTGGATTCCAAGAGTAGTACATGTTGACCCAAAGAGTGGTCAAATTTTTTTAGCAATTGGGAAGAGCATTTGTTATATCTTTAAACAATGAAATAATGGGAAATTTTTATGAGATAGCAGCCTAGAATTTCACTATTTCATGATGTGTGGAAATTTTTTTTAAACAACGTCAAGCATGCTTTTCAAGTCTTAGACCACGACAATTTCGTAAAAATGGCAGCCAAAGATTGCAGTGTGGCAAGAAAAAAATTCGAAAATAGTTAGGAGCACATCCCTTTCCCCAAGCCCCTTCGGCCTTTCCCTGTTCGGCGATCGTCCTCTGACCGCGAGTTTGTCCCCGAAAATCATGAACAAGTCCCCGCCTTAGACCGTCTATGAACAGAGGTAATTTTAACAACTCTCCTATCAAAAAAGGCTCAAAAAAATTTTTCGTGCTCACGCGCGGATTTTTTACGCATTCATTTGAGCACTCACACTCTTCTGGTCAACTCGGCGCCTATGTGCACACTTGCTATAGCGCCCCTTCAAGCTCCCTACTCAGAGGCACTCCCGACTACAGAGTGGACACTGCATCGGAGTTTCACGCCAAAGTGCTGAGCAATTACAAGTGAAGGACTTGTCCAAGGTCCCTACGTGGCGACTCGAGGTGGATTCGAATCTGCAACCCTTCGGCTGCAAGGCGACGAACATACCCACTGCACCACCGTGCCCCACGCAAGATCAAGGTTTTTAGCCAGATTATTGATTGGCTTTGCTATCGTTTTTTAACTGAATATATCAGCTGGTTTAATAAAAATTTTACTCGTATTTCGTTTCCTTTTCCGCAGGTTTCTCGTCGTTTTCCTCGGTCTCATTTCACTCGAATACGTCGCCGTTTCATTCACGGAGACGGTCAAGAGTTCGGCTCCGCTCTTCACCGTCTTCATCTCGTTTCTGTTGCTCGGTGAGCGCAACGGTCTCTACGTCCTGCTCTCGCTCGTTCCCATCACGCTTGGACTCGTCCTGTGCAGTGCCTACGAACTCAGCTTCACTCTCATCGGGTTCCTTGCAGCGCTCGGCACTAACCTAGCGGAATGGTACGTGGTTGTACTGTCAGGGTTGCCACTCTGAATTTTGAAAAAAAGTCAGATCCGGTCGAAAAAATGCTGGAAAGCGCTAGACTGAGAATTTCTCTGGAAAATGCGTGGAATTTTTCGCCTTTTTTTTCACGGCAAAATTTCTGCTCACCTTTTTTGTCTTTCACTCCAGAATCTGCATTTGTTCTTTCAAATTCACAGAATTTTTGACTTTTTCACGTATTTCTTTTTGTGCATTTTCACCTGAAAATTTATTTTAAAAAGTCGGAAAAACCGCCTTGAGAAAAAAAGCTAGATCCTGAAAAAAAGCTAGAAACCTAGACAAGACCGAAAAAAACATTTCCTGTTTATGTTATGCTTTTTAGCATTTATGGATAAATTTACATGTTTGATTTTTAGATTGATTTTGTGGCTGAACTTTTAGATTCAATTCATGTTTAGGTGGAAAAAGCTATGAGTGGCATCCCTGTGTATTGTATTTTATTTGAGTATTTCTACAGCCACATAATTAGCTACCCCAGAGCATGCTTCTCTTCACCCCAATCGGTTCTTGTCTTTGTTTGCCCCTCGAACCAGAAAATTATCTACCCCAAAGCATGCTTCTTTTCACCCCAATTGGTTCTTGTCTTTGTTTGCCCCTCGAACCAGAAAACATGGCATTCAATCAGCAGCTATGGCTTGCCCCGGGACAGGGTTGGACTTGTGGACGTTGCTGGTGGCTGGTTCAAAAATTTGGAATTCATTTGAATTAATTTTCTATAAACTGTTTTGTACAGCAGTTCGGTTTAAAATTTGTTTACACCTTTAGTGTTTGTATAAATTTTGTTGTTTACAATGTAATACTTGCCAGTTATAGATTTTTATTCGAATGGCTGAATTGGTTTGGTGTGTTCGTCTAGTCTGCAGTTCGTTTTGTCGAAGTTGTCTCTGAGCAGCGAGTCATCTCGAACGACGTAAGTTTTGCAGAGACTTAAAGTCTGAGACTCTCTCCATTTCCAGTTTATGTTAAGCTTTTTAGCATTTAATTAATTTAATTTGATTAATTTTTGTTTGATTTTTACAGTGATTTTGTGACTGAACTTCTAGATTCAATGCGTGTTTATGAAGAATTGAAATACCCAGAACCTTCTTGTATTGTGTATAATTACAGCCGGAGTTCTGACCTGTGATGTAGAACTGGATGGTAAAGCTGCGTGTAATACAAGCTCATTACTCAATGCTTTTGTTTGCGTTTTTTTAAGTGTATAGCTTTTTAACTCTATTTCCTTCAGATTTTAATAACTAAATAATTGTTTTAGCTAAGAATTTTGCTGTTCAATTGCTTTCTTACAGTTGGCCGTGATGCATCTTCCAACCTAATGCTCTCAGGTGGACCTGGCTAGTGGGACCTTCGGCCCCTTTTGGGTCTCCTGCGTACACTGATTCAACCTGTAAATCACGGTGTTATTACGACCAGTATGATGTTGGTTTATAGAATAAAATGTTATGTTATGTTATGCCTTTATAGCGGGGCTTATTAGGAATTTCCATTTTTCGTACATGTGGACATAGAATTGCATTGTCTATATTTAGTATTATATTTAATTTGCCGAATTAATGGATCTGAAAATAAATTAATCGAATTAAATTTCAGTCCGGCCGAATTCCAGTTCTTCAGCTGCATGGCTTCAACGATTCTCCAGCTTCCGATCTGTTATTGGCTGATGGATTACACGCTTGCGGCGAAGACGACATTCCACATCTTTATTTGGATGGTGCTTAACGGACTCATGTACCACTACCAGACCATGACCGCCTGGGTCCTCATGGAATACGTCTCCCCCGTTACACACAGGTTGGTTGAATCAAATCATTGGAGGTCTGTATCGTCCGCCAAATCATTCAATTAGACCATTCAGTTCAAGAATACGTATATCGTCCCTTCATTAAGGCCACTCAGAGGTGCTCCCAGTCTAACCACGATGATAGAAAAAGGTTTAAGGAACCTGTGAAACGCAGGTGAGTCAACACTCTAGGTGACAGGTTTATCTCTAATGATAGACGGTAGACTATTCCAGACTATTCTCTCCTGTAGATTACATTATCCTGTTACATCACCTAGATTACATTATCCTGTTACATCACCTAGATTACATTATCCTGTTACATCACCTAGATTACATTATCCTGTTACATCACCTAGATTACATTATCCTGTTACATCACCTAGATTACATTATTCTGTTACATCACCTAGATTACATTATCCAGATCCTGTTACATCACCTAGATTACATTATCCTGTTACATCACCTAGATTACATTATCCAGATCCTGTTACATCACCTAGATTACATTATCCTGTTACATCACCTAGATTACATTATCCTGTTACATCACCTAGATTACATTATCCTGTTACATCACCTAGATTACATTATCCTGTTACATCACCTAGATTACATTATCCTGTTACATCACCTAGATTACATTATTCTGTTACATCACCTAGATTACATTATCCAGATCCTGTTACATCACCTAGATTACATTATCCTGTTACATCACCTAGATTACATTATCCTGTTACATCACCTAGATTACATTATCCTGTTACATCACCTAGATTACATTATCCTGTTGCGGTACATCACCTAGATTACATTATCCTGTTACATCACCTAGATTACATTATCCAGATCCTGTTACATCACCTAGATTACATTATCCTGTTACATCACCTAGATTACATTATCCAGATCCTGTTACATCACCTAGATTACATTATCCTGTTACATCACCTAGATTACATTATCCAGATCCTGTTACATCACCTAGATTACATTATCCTGTTGCGGTACATCACCTAGATTACATTACATCCTGTTTCATTCAATGCACTCGATTCCATTTCGTGTCAAATCACCAAACGTCGCTGTTTCCCTCCAATCTTGCCATCTCTTCTCCATGCGACTGCTGGCATCTGTCGGAAGGAATTCATTCCATGTCCTGCAGAGTTTGTTTTCACCTGTCATCAAGCGCGTCGCTTTGGTCTTTGCCCGAGAACTCACAATTTTGAATTGCCAGCAAAGGATGATAAGATCTTCACTGTTCATACCTAGGGTAGTCTACAAGAGCCTACTAAAACAATAAATTCGTGATAGAGTCACGAACAATAAACAAAGTTATCCACCGTACTTTTCTTTGCCGCATTTCACTTCATCTGGTAACCATGTTGCGACTTGTTGTCAACCTGACATTGATTAAACGAATATGTATATTTAGTACTGAAGTATATTAGGTTGTAGTAAATTCCTGCTTGTCTTTCTTTTCCAGCGTCTGCAACACAGTAAAGCGGGCGATCGCCATCTGGCTTTCGGTTCTCGTCTTCGGCAATTCCATCACGCTGCTCAGCGGAGTCGGAACTTGCACGGTCATCCTCGGCGTCTTCATGTACAACAAGGCACGAGACTTCGAACAACGACAACACGACTTGAAGGCCGTCCATCATCCCGACGACAAGACGATCGTATGATATCGTATCGTATGATATCTCGTATGATATATCGTATGATATATCGTATGGTATGTTGTATGATATGTCGTATGATATGTCGTATGATATGTCGTATGATATATCGTATGATATGTCGTATGATATATCGTAGGATATCTCGTAGGATGTCTCGTATGATATATCGTACGATATATCATGTGATATATCGTATGATATGTCGTATGATATATCGTATCGACACGCTGTGATTAGTCATCACCAATACGTTGCTTACTCATTTACTATACACAGAATGACTGATTTCTTTCCAAAGGGATATATGTAAATAAGTGGTAATGACTCTTTAACAAGTGCAATTGTTGCTGTTATTTGGGAAATGTAAATAGTCAACGTGATGTAGAATGTTAGCGCTGCACGAACTTCTAGGAAATTGGTTGCATTCGTGTGATTTATTTGTGGTTTAGGGGAATTGGTTGTAAAGTGAGGGTGAATTGATTGTAAAGCAATTGATTGTGTAATGGTGTGGGTGAATTGATTGTAAAGTGAGGACAAATTGATTATAAAGCAAAATGGTATATTGATTCTGTAAAGGTGTGGGTGAATTGATTGTGAAGCGAAAGTGTATTGATTGTGAAGTGTGGGTAAATTGACTGCAACGCACGGGTGAATTGATTGTAAAGCAATTGATTGTGTAAAGGTGTGGGTGAATTGATTGTAAAGCGAGGGTGAATTGATTATAAAGCAAAATGGTATAATGATTCTGTAAAGGTGTGGGTAAATTGACTGTAAAGCACAAGTGAATTGATTGTAAAGCTAGGCTGAATTAATTGTAGGGCAAGGTTGAATTGATTGTAAAGCAAGAAGATTGTAAAGTGAGGGGGGTGGGGTGTATTGATTGTAATGCGAGGGGTGAATTGATTGAAGCATTACAAACTGGGTAGATATGTCTGGGAAGTGTGTTTTTGTGTCTGCTTGTGTGCGTATTTATGTATGTATGCATGTGTGAATGTGCATACATATATATGTGTATGTGTACACTGTACATGCATGCATGATTGTGTCTCACAGAAGCATGTCCAATTGTCCCTATGATATGAAATACACAAGCACACATGTAGGCTAGATTTATCTGGACTGTTAGATCTACAGGGTCACATTGGAGAGATGAAGTGAAGGATGATGCTTTTGTTTTGTAATGTAATGATAACGAGGAGAGTGATGTAATGTCATTGACATTTGTAAAAATTTACTATTTTTTATTATTTTTATTTCTGTATTCCGCAGCAACTTGTAGCATCTTGCCAGTTTTGGGATCAATATAAAAGGAAATGATATTGACAATGATGACGAATGTTTATTTTTTCATTATTGTTATTATTATTATTATTAAAATTTTTCCCCTATTAATTATTATTATTTTATTATTATTATTGTATTTATTCCTCTGGGGCTTGTAGGGTTATATTGTTGCACTACTAACTGTTGCCGATATTATTATTATTATTATTATTGTTGTTGTTGTTATAGCAGCTATGGTATTGTTAAGCATGGGCTTTCTTGTTCCGTGTCATCTCATTGTATATTGTTGATGATTTTCTGCTTGTTTTGGTGATGGGATGTATCTCTGTGGTAATTCCATTTTGTAAGTTTTTCAATAGTCGGTCTTCCTAACTCATAAAAAACCATACATGCATGGGACCTGATTATCTGTTAGCCATGATTGGATGCAAGGCCGTAGCTAGGGGGGTGTTTTGGGTGTTTGAACACCCCCCGAAATGGAAAATGTGAAAAATAATATAATGCATTTACGAACATATGACGTAAAAACCATGAAATAAAACCATGAAAACACCCCCCGAAATGGAAAAATGTAGTTTTTGGGATGGGAAATTGGTGAAACACCCCCCGAAATAAAATCCTGGCTACGGCCTTGATTGGATGTGGAAACGTTTGAGTTGAAAAGGTTGAAAAATCTAAAACCGTTTTGGATGCCATGATTGCATAATTATTATTAATAATTAGTTAAGTTCAACGCTTGCATACGATGAGCCATATTGGTTTTCCTGTTTCTTTTAGTACGATCTCATCTTTAAAATAGTTATTAATCTGAATTTCGAAGCTGTGGCTTTAACGCTGTATTGACAAGCTGCGTTGGTTTCCCAGGCACTTTTAGTGTGTGTGTTTGTAGAACCACGCTTGTTTTTAAAGGATTAAAACAAGTGGTTGGAGATGCAACACAATCAAGTAATATAATAATGTAGTTGCTGACTGGTTTCTTGTAAAACTTGTAATGCAGAAGTTGCAGGTTCAAAGGTCATGAGAGAAGGGGCTATGTAAAAAGAAGCAAGAGTCGTGGGAGTCTTTGATGCCATATCTAATAAATCCAAATTTCTTTAGTTTGCAGAATGCTCAGTATGAACAGATATGTGATTCATTTAAATATGCAAGTGGTCAAAGGTTAGTGGCATTATTTAATGTTGTCATAGATTGATGATAACACATGTTGATGATGTCATAGATTAATAATAATAATAATAATAATCTTTTCTTTAATTGAGCGCCTGCAAGACGCACTGCGCTTTACATTTACAAGTTATGCAGTAATCTTAATTAAACTTAACTACTAACTGAACAGACAGCTTTGCAATTACAACGGCGCTAATAGCAGCCTACAAAGCATATCCGCCCAACGGGGGCTCGAACCTGCTACCTCTCGCACTCTTGGCCAGCGTGTTAACCATTACTCTACCGGGCCCCCCCAAAATGATGCCTTGGACTAATGGATTGTTTGTGACGTCTTATATAAATGATGTCATGTGTGTGATGTCTTATGTTAATGATGTCAGTTATCGATGATGTTATATATTGACGATGTCAGATATTGATGATGTCATGGGTTAATGTGTTGTATTTCTATGGCTCTATGAATTTGGCAGAATAAATAGTATCGGAACAGAAAAGTGGTTGTGACTGTTACAAAATCAAATCATGTACGTGTAAATTTCCAGCCGAGAACTTAGAATCTCGTTTTCTACATTCCTTGCCAGTTTCTTACTTTTAGCCCTGACTCGCTATGAAAAATTAGTTTTTTTGAGGTTTTGATGAAAATTGACTAACCTGCAAAATAAAACAAATGATGTGAAAATAGTTCTGGATTTTTCTATGGACTTATTTGTTTTTGCTTGTTTTATCCATAATTGGATTTTTTTTGTACGAGGTGCATTATGATAATATAGGTGCTAGAGAAGATTATGTGTAGGTTGGATTAAAAGTCTAGATCTGAAAGTAGTGTAGATTTTGAATATCTGAAATAGCCACCTTAGGGAAGCGAACCGCGTCCCACGCGCTCTCTTTCACAACACTCTCTTTCACAGAATTGCGGCCAGGGCGCTTACCGATGTAGCTAAGCGAGCCAGGGTCAAGGAAGTCACAAAGAGCAAGTCCTGCCCACAGCTGACTAGTGAACTTACTGCCGAAGATCTAAACAGTCATTATGCGACGATCTCAAACGATCAGCATTACCTGAAACCCCTCCTCAAGCAAACAGTTGAGAGGGATCAACCTTATTTTACAGAGCAACGAATCTTTCACCTCTTGGATCATTTACACCATACAGCTGAAGGAGCCGACGGACTTCCTGCATGGTTCCTGAGACTCTCGGCTCCCATTCTATCTGTGGTCCTCACGCGTCTTATCAACCAATCGCTAGCCAACTCATACATACCAGAGCAATGGAAGACAGCTATAATTCACCCTATTGCCAAGGTTGCCTCACCATCAGTACCAGCGGATTACCGACCTATATCCATTCTACCGGTGTTGTCCAGAATGGTCGAAAGAGAGGTCGTGCGGTCTTTCATCTATCCGGTTTTTGTCACTCCGCCGATGTCTACCCAGCTACAGGACCAGTACGCGTTCCGCCCGACCGGTTCCACAACAGCAGCCCTCATCTCCATCTTGCACCATGTCACCGCCCTTCTTGAGGACAATCCCTATGTTTCGATCGTCTCCCTAGACTTCTCTAAAGCTTTTGACTCTGTTAGACACTACACTCTCGCTGAAAAACTATCTAAACTTGAACTTCCTGATGCAATATACAACTGGCTCATAAACTTTCTATCGGAACGAGGACATAACACAAAGTTCGCCGGGTTCACCTCCAGAACTGCTTATATCAACTCAAGCGTGGTTCAGGGGTCGGGAGTGGGACCTTCCTCCTATGTCGTGACAGCCTCAGACCTGAAACCAGTACTCACCGAAAACAAGATTGTCAAGTATGCCGATGATACCTACTTATTGGTTGGAGCCAAAAAGCGACTTACAATTACCGCCGAGCTGGCCCAGATAGCGGAATGGGCGCAACGAAACAACCTGCAGCTGAACCCAACCAAGTCGCGAGAGATGCTGGTTACTCGCAGTCGCATCCAGTACACTCCTGATCTGATCTCCGGAGTTCAGAGGGTCAATGCGATGAAAATCTTGGGTGTGACCTTCCGGAGCGATCTACGAGCCTCGGGGCATGTCGACGAGGTGCTTGAGGCATGCTCTCGCTCACTCTACGCCCTGAGGGTTTTGAGGACTCATGGCCTGCCTGCTGACGCCTTACACGTGGTAACGAAGGCCACAACTGTTGCCCGCCTCATGTACGCCGCCCCTGCCTGGTGGGGGTCTACTACGGAAGGAGATCGGTCGCGCTTGGATCGTTTCATGCGCCGAATCCAGCGGATGGGATTTCTACCTGATGCCTCGCCCTCTGCAGCTGATATGGTTGAGGAATCTGACGAGCGCTTGCTCCGCGCCGTCATATGGAACAGTTGTCATGTCCTTCGCGACCAATTTCCCCAAATGACCAGTACGGTTTACAACCTTCGACCCCGACGTCATAATTTCCAGCTCCCGCACAAGGACAACATAAACTTTATTTCCAGAGTCCTCTACAAAAACGCTTACAACCATTAAATCATTCAATCTCATTAACAATGATCTTTTTTAGTAAGACGTTTTAATTTAATTTTATGATGTTTGTCTCTCTTGATGTTCACCATGTAACCAGGCTGCGGTGTGTCAACCTGGACGTTTTTCACGAATTAAACGAATATCTATATAGTGTTACAATCCAGCCTTTTCTCCGCTGCTATAATTATATGGCGCCAAAACACAGTTGTAAGTCATATCAACTGACAGGGTCGTGGCCAGGATTTTATCGGAGGGGGGCTGTTCAAACCTCTGGCTGCGGCCTTGCATTGACACCCATTGTTTCTTGGAGTAGAATTATATATATATATATTGATTTAATTCACCGCGCGTGAGCCAGCCGCCAGCGTAGGCCTAATACCAATAAGATCTATTGTTTAGTGATCATCGATATCGATTTAATTCCTGCAAGAATGAGCTTGGTTGAGACAATGGGGTCGCCATGGAAGTATGATGGAACGTGAGTCGGTATCCAAAAGGGGATCGAGCTACTTGAATTTGTACCGCTGCAAAATGGGTTTTGTGCAGTTACAACAGATACCTTTGGTTACAACTGGGACATACCGGTGGAGAGAGTCGGGGGAGAGCGTGGGACACATACGGGCATTGACCCAGGTTGTCCTTCATGCCTCTCTCCCAATATTCTCTTCATTCAGACAAGGTGGTCTAGCTGCTCCAAGATGTTCATGGTATGGAGCAGACCTGCTGACTGGACCTGTTGAGGCTGGGCAATATGACGCGAGACAGACTCAGACAGAGAGTGGCGTCGGATTGAGCCCACTGATTTTGATGATGATGATCAGTGTTTAATCTAGTCCCCCTCCTCTGGGGGGGAATTGGGGTTTCTGGGGGGGGGAGACATTTGAATGTCCGAAGGACGCTCGTGATGCACGTAGCACCGAGACGGGGAGGGGTATAGGGATGGGGATGCGCCCCTCCCCATCAGAAACTTTTTGAATTTCCACATTGCAATGGCAGCATGTTAAGGTGTCGTCTTAACAAAATAGCTGTACTTTTTCATTGACCCATTAGAAACTTTTTGGATTTCCACATTGCAATGGCAGCATTTTAAGGTGTCATCTTAAAAAAAATTAGAGCTGTACTGTTTCAGTGACCCATACGAAATTTTTTGGATATCCACATTGCAATGACAGCATTTTAAGGGGTCATCTTAAAAAAATGGCTGCACTTTTTCATTGACCCATTAGAAACTTTTTGGATTTCCACATTGCAATGGCAGCATTTTAAGGTGTCATCTTTAAAAAAATTAGAGCTGTACTGTTTCAGTGACCCATACGAAATTTTTTGGATATCCACATTGCAATGACAGCATTTTAAGGGGTCATCTTAAAAAAGTGGCTGCACTTTTTCAGTTACCCACTAGAAACTTTTTGAATTTCCACATTGCAATGGCAGCATTTTAAGGGGTCATCTTAACAAAATAGCTGTACTGTTTCAGTGACCCATTAGAAACTTTTTGAATTTCCACATTGCAATGGCAGCATTTTAAGGTGTCGTCTTAACAAAATAGCTGTACTTTTTCAGTGACCGATTAGAAATTTTTTGAATTTCCACATTACAATGGCAGCATTTTAAGGTGTTGTCTTAACAAAATAGCTGTACTTTTTCAGTGACCAACTAGAAACTTTTTGAATTTCCACATTGCAATGGCAGCATTTTAAGGGGTCATCTTAACAAAATAGCTGTACTTTTTCATTGACCCATTAGAAACTTTTTGGATTTCCACATTGCAATGGCAGCATTTTAAGGTGTCATCTTTAAAAAAAATTAGAGCTGTACTGTTTCAGTGACCCATACGAAATTTTTTGGATATCCACATTGCAATGACAGCATTTTAAGGGGTCATCTTAAAAAAATGGCTGCACTTTTTCAGTGACCCATTAGAAACTTTTTGAATTTCCACATTGCAATGGCAGCATTTTAAGGGGTCATCTTAACAAAATAGCTGTACTGTTTCAGTGACCCATTAGAAACTTTTTGAATTTCCACATTGCAATGGCAGCATTTTAAGGTGTCGTCTTAACAAAATAGCTGTACTTTTTCAGTGACCGATTAGAAAATTTTTGGATTTCCACATTGCAATGGCAGCATTTTAAGGGGTCATCTTAACAAAATAGCTGTACTTTTTCATTGACCCATTATAAAAAATTTTGATTTCCACATTGCAAAGGCAGCATTTTAAGGGGTCATCTTAACAAAATATCTGTACTTTTTCAGTGACTTATTAGAAACTTTTTGAATTTCCACATTGCAATGGCAGCATTTTAAGGGGTCATCTTAGCAAAATAGCTGTACTTTTTCAGTGACTTATTAGAAACTTTTTGAATTTCCACACTGCAATGGCTGCATTTTAAGGTGTCATCTTAACATGATAGTATCATATATTATAGTAGTAAAATGATGTCATTATATTCATATAATAATAAATTATATCACGATATATTATAACACTTCATTTAAAACAATGACGAAAGCAGTAACTAAAAACCAATATAATTTCGTCAATTTTTCTGGGGGGGGAAATGTCAATCCTGGGGGGGGGGGAACTTCCCCCCCCCAGAGACGTCTAGATTAAACACTGCATGATGATGACAACTGGGACTAATATCGAAGTCCCAGGTTACAACTTGCAAATTTAACATTATAAGTTAGTAAGTAATTAAGTATTTTCTCCACTTGCAAATGCTCAATTGCTCATAAAATGACTTGTGTGGCATTACATACGTACATGTACATTCTCGATCCTTAAGCTGGCGATCAATTAATGTTTAAACAACTTTTGGGTTGGTTTTTCGGTAACATTACATTTTAGCATTATGTTATAAGGTCCTGTATAATTCTTTGATTATTATGTGCCAATCATGCTATAATCATTATTTCACTAAAACCGAAACTAGAAATTAAAATTTCAGCTGTGGCCATCGGTAATGGAAAAGAAACGCACCCGTTCGAAGACGTAAGCGATAATACAAGTTTTTGTTTGGGAGATCATGCTTCAAAATTTGGTACATATGATAATTAGAAGAGGAATGCATTCTGGCTTTCCAAAGATGATTATGATCGGCACGGTGCTTAGGTTTCCCGTGTAGTCTAATACTCGTCTAATACTTGTGGAACGATGCATATGGCAAGCGACGAAAGTCTCAAGGAAGGTTTTGCGAAGCTCCGGCCGGTCTGCGTTCGACTAACACAAGAAATGACCGTAGAGAACCTCGATCAATTATTGGATACTCTGGACACAGTGGATCCGTTGGCACTCAACGAACTCCAAGAATATGTCCTGTTTCCACTGCTTGTCATCCTGAAACAGCCACTAGAATCTCGGTGAGCATATCCTGTTTCTGTTTCGAGCAATATACAAGCATAAAGGATGAACACCCGAAATAAATTTTGTTCTATGTCAGTACCATTGGTCTTGCTTATCCAATTCTGACTTCCGAGTGTCAGAAATATGCAAGTGATTGCATAGTCATTTTATTATATTATTAATTAGCAACTCCGACATCACGCAAAGAAAGAACAGGCCTTGGCAGTATTTCAGAACCTAAGTATTAGGAAAAGTGCTTGATTTAGAGACGCCATCAGATCTTGAGAATTATTTTATTTAAAGACCATCTAAAATACATTTAATGAGTCATCATCATGAGTGTTGTATTGTATTGTGTTGTATTGTATTGTGTTGTATTGTATTGGGTCTATAAAGTGCTTATCACAGTGCACACCAATCAAAGGCACTGGCAGACAGTGGCAGTGTGAAATACCCAGCGAAAAGAAAGTTTTTAAAGACAGCGATGAGGAACGTGTTTCTGGAGAGAGCTGATTCTAAAATGAAGGACCAATGATTATACCAGAAACATAATGTATGTAATATGTATGAGCACTAATTATAGCGCACCTACAAGATTTATGCTCGGAGGAGCTCCCGTCTATGGCGCAGACGCTAAATCAGAGTTTCACGCCGAGCACTTGAGCAATTGCAAGCGAAGAACTTGCTCAGTGTCCATGCGCGGCGACATGAGGTGGATTCAAACCTGCAACTGTCTGGCTTCAAGGCACTGAACATACTCTGCACCACCGTGCCCGTAATATTGATTGTATCAGTAACACGTATGTTGATTGTTTCAGTAACGCATTCTTGTGACAATTGAATTTCTAGATCTGAAAAAGTCTACCTTCAAACCGCCGCCTGCATCTCCAAGATCATTTCCCGCGTCGACCGTATATCCGAGCTGCCGATCTTCGTCGACCTCTTCAACAGTTTCTGCTGCCTGATCAGCAGCAGAGACGGCGCCATCAGCGTGGCACCAGTCTGCGAGGAGCTGAAGCTGGCGACGGTGCAGTGCCTCAGTCTACTCGTGCAGAAGCTGCCGTTCGAATTAATAGGACGCGTTTACAGGGCGTCTTTCCTGCCATGCCTTGGTCATGCCGTGACTCTACTGCTCAGTCTCGCCCAGCTGGAGTCGATGCGTCTGTTGCGGATGGGGGCGATGCGGTGCTTGATGGATCTGATGCTGGTCACACGACGAGATGGAGATGAGGAGTTGCGGAAGGTGGCCGGCGATGTTTTCGCGTCGTTCCTGCCGGGTATTGCGACTGCCTTGTTCCGGGTCATAACTGGAGATGCAAAGCAGGGTCACGAGGTAACCTGCGTCGCTATAGCCGCCTGGTCGTCCGCCGTAACCTTGGTGTTAGGCGATGGTTACGTGGCAGAGGTTGGTGACGTACCTGGAAGTATGCCGACTTCGGTCGAGAACGGCGACTCGCGTAACTTGAGTGTTTCAAGGTCGCCCGACTGGGTGAAGGGCACGGCGGAAAAGCTCAAGGTCGTGATCGAGCGGATGAATCCGGTTGCCGGTCACTCGCATTGGAAGGTCAGACTGGCCATGGTCGGGCTGGCCAATGAGCTGCTGACAAACTGTGTCGGGTCAGTTGTTTGCATGTGATTTGCATACAGATTGAGCTTTATTTTGGCCACTCTATGCTGGGACAGGGCCGATGAGAGAAATTCTGGACTCCTAGGTAGACCAGTCATGGGCCCCTAAACTATTTTTATGCTAAAGTATGAAAGAAAATGTTTTTAGGAAACAAATTAGGGTAATATTTATGCTATGATTTTATTCAGTTGTTATTTTGAAATGTTGACTGATTGTAAATAATATTATATTTTAAAGTAAATAAATTATGAACTTCATATAAATAGCTTGCTAATGTGGCCCCTGAAAGTTGCTGGGCCCCAGAAAGTTTCTGGGCTGTGAAAAGTTGCTGGGCTCTGGGCCTTTCCCCTCTATCCCCTCTCTCGGTAGGTTGCCTGGCAGAAGTGCTATGGAAATCGTCAAATACAACACTATTTACAATTTATTTAAATCATATATTCTGTGTCATCGGACTGATTATAGAACTTTAGTTTCGCTCAAATGCTCTCAGTTTCTGTTTAATATAATAGCTCTTGTATGCATAAATCTAAACATCTGATATCAATGTAAGCAGTTGCATACTGGAAATCGGGACCCAACCCTGTTGAAGCGGTTGCTTTTGTAGGGTTCCGTTTGTACCTAACGATTGCTCGCGTGATATGTCATGTTGACGCAAGTTCAAGTATAACAAACAGACTTTCAGATTCAATTAAATCGTCTTTGTTTCCAGTTCTCTTTCCATCTCCGTTCTGCCGCTGCTGGATATTCTCGTGAGAGCGAGCTCGGATGATTTTCCAGAGGTCGCTTTGGAGAGCAATTCCGCGCTTGTCTCATTCCAGGCGAGACAGGTCGCTTCCGGGAGTCGATCGTTGATTGAAGTGCTTGAGGAAAACATCTTCACTTTGGCCACCGAGTTGCCACGAAAAATTATGGATCCCGGTGAGTGAAGGAAAGTTTATAAATCGTTCCAGTTGAAACGACTTAGCTTATTTGCGTATTCAGCATCATTATCATTGCTATGACTGTCGTCATTGTCATCATCATCATCATCATCATCATCATCATCATCATCATCATCATCATCATCATCATCATCATCATCATCATCATCATCATCATCATCATCATCAACACCACTACCATCATCATCGTCGTTGTCAGCAACAACATCATAATCATCATCATCGTAATCATCATCATCATCAGCAACAACAACACAATCATCATCATCAACAACATCATGATCATCATCAGTAACATCATCATCATAATCATCACCATCATCGACAACAACATCATCATCATCATCATTCCTACATTCCCTAGCCGTACTCTACTTGAACGAGTACATTGTCTAACACGTTCTCTTTAATCTCTCTCTTTCAGATGATGCGAACAAGCTGAGCAGCCTGCGCTTGCTGCTTGGCTATCTGACGCTTCTTGGCAGTCGCATTGACGTCCTTCTTACATCGGATGTTCACCTAAAGCGACTTTCGCAGGCCTTGATGCACGTTCTGGAGTTTGAGACTTCATCGATGACCATGGTCGAGGAACAATCGCCAGGTCAGCCAACTCATTCCAGGATGTTTACTACAACTGTTCCATATATAAATAAAATCTTACTATTGTTCATTGCCACGGTAACATACAAGTATTTACTTGCCATATATTCACACACAAGACACATAATCATCGTCTTTAATGACCATAATTCTGAGTTGTTGACATTATCACCATTGGGGCGGGGGTTCCAGTGGCGCATTGGATAACGCACTGACATGGAGAGCGAGAGGAACTGAGATCGAGTCCAGAGCCCCCGTGGGATAAACGTGCTTTGTCAGCTATTAGCGTCCTTGTATTGCAGGCCGTCTGTTCTGTTAGTAAAGATTCGTGATCTGTGTTCTTCTAAATTGTTTCAATTGCATAGCTGTACACTGTAACTGGTTGTGGTCTGTCAACTGGATTGTTGAATAAAAATTTAAAAAAAATATTATTATTATTATAATTCATCATCTTGTCATCGTCACCATTGTCGTTCTATTGGCAGTCATCATCATTGAACAAGTGGTTCATTGGCGGTTGTTCAATATCACTGTTGTACCAAATTTCAACGATAATCTCATTGTTTTGTTTCATTGTTTAATTTTGCACTTTCGTAGAAATGTCGCTGTCGTGTCACGACTCCAACCACCGACGTCGATACCAGTTCAAGCACTTCAGCGCATTGCAAGTCGAAGACGAAGTCGTCCGCGTCTGCCGACTTCTTGGCAAGCACGGCGACTTGCCGATCTTAGTCGACCACTTCATGGAGCTGTTCAGTCAATCGACGCTCTACCGCAAGCAAGCAACGTTCTGCGTCAGTCAGATTCTTCTCGGTGCGTCGGAGAACGTGTTCGAACGTTATGCGGAATCGGATATTGAAGCACTGATAAAGTAAATGGTGGAATAAATTCTCTCTTTATCTCTGTTTTTAATAAAATTGTCTTTTTATCTCTGTCTTTAATAAAAATTCTCTCTTTGTCTCTGTCTTGAATATGATTTTCTCGTTTTCTGCTTCATTTGCCTGTCGTTTTCTCTCTTTCTCTTACTCTATCACTCTTTCACTGAACCCGCTTGTTCACTCATTCACTTAATCTGCATTCACTTTAATTCATTCACTCACTCATGTACTTTCTCAATCGCTCTCCGTCACTTACCCACTCGTTTTGCTCACTTATTAGGCCCCCCAGAAATTTGCGCCAAAAAATTGAAAAAATTGCGCACCAAAAACGATAAATTTGCGCGAATTTTGCGCAAGTTAAAAAATCAAAATGTTCGTTATTTTTTTCATTGAATCAGTGTACCAAAGTATCTAACAGTGTTTTTGTCATTTAATGTAAAGCTTTGGCGTTCTAGAAATTAGACAAACAAGCCAAAAATGCAGTTATAAAGTTCCTATAACCATAATATTAATGTATTCAGACGATCGCAAATAATTTGAATTTTGAGAAATTTACGCCCACCAAAATCTACGCTCATTACAAATGTAACTTCAAAATAGTATTATATAGCCTATATCATAATGAATCACCAAGTTACACAACGTGCTGAGTACTAGATTTCCGTCTTTGTGTGCACGCCTGACGCCTATAGATTAAATGCGTTCGTTCTGTCATAAGCCAAGACAGCAAGCGACGCTGCTGTGTGACCGCTTTGAGAAACTTCGTCTAACCCATTTTATTGTGTGGCCGTGAAGTTCTGGAATTTTTTATACTATAAGTTTGTGCGTTACTACCAAAAATATCGATCTTTAACTAAAAATTCATCTATGATTTCATCCCATTCGGCGGTCGCCATTTTGATTATCGCACATCGGTCGTCGTTGTTATGTTGAACTGTCATGGGCCGCGGTGATTTTAAGTCAATCAAAGCCCAATTTAGATAAATTGGCAAGATTTTGTCAAAATTTGCGCTAAAATCGCGCGGATTGCCAATTTTTGCGCTGTTGCGCTAAACCTGAAAATTTGCGCAAAAATTGCGCTGCGCAAGATCGCGAATTTCTGGGGGCCCTAACTTATTCGCTCGTTCACTTGCTATGCAATAATCAATTGAGTGAGGTTCTAACCTTATTATTATTATTATTATTATTATTATTATTATTATTAAATAAATTTGTAACGCGCGCAATGTCACACCGAAATGTGAATCTGAGGCGCGGATAGTCAGCCGCGAGATGAAGATGCAATTAAAGATCCAAATGCTTGAAAGCCAAGGAGAAGTAGTAAGTTTTTAGCCGCTTTTTGAAGGAAGGAAGTGAAATTGAGCTTCGAAGAGAGAGCGGAAGCCGATTCCATTCCCTGGGTGCAGAGGCATGGAATGCACGCAAGCCCATAACTGTTTTGCATCGAGGTTCAGATAAAAGACTTGTGCCCGATGAACGCAAGCAACGAGGAGGAATGTAAGGAGTTAGTAGTGACTGAAGGTAGGAAGGTGCGTTGGTACTGAGAGATTTGAAGGTCAGACATGCCAATTTGAATTTTATCCTGTACTGAACAGGAAGCCAATGCAGTTGTTGGAGTAGGACTGAGGAACTAGTTTGTATTGGGACGCGCAGCACAACACGCGCTAAGGAGTTTTGGATGTGTTGCAACCTGTTGAGCTCAGTGACTGAGAGACCGACAAAAACGGCGTTAGCATAATCAAGGCGGGATGAGACAAGAGAACAGGCAATGGTTTGAGACATATCCATAGTCAGGGCCGACCTGATGTGACGTATTGCCCGAATGTGATAGAAACAAGATTTACAAATGCTAGTTATGTGAGGTCGAAATGTGAGCTTATTGTCTAGGGTTACTCCAAGTGTTTTGACAGTATCTGACAGATGAACAGCAGTGCCGGCAAGGTCGATATTAGAAAGTGGAGGAAAAGAGCGCAGGCGCTGACGTGACCCAAACAAAATTGACTCAGACTTGTCAGGGTTTATGGCCAAACCATTGAAACAAAACCAGGAATACATAGATGAAAGGCAATCTTCAAGTTTAAGTTTGGCAGACTGATCAGTGTGTGATAAAGAAATATGGAGCAGGGTATCATCCGCATACTGTTGTAATTGGATTCCAAAGTGATTAGCAATGCGACTGATTGGGGAAGTAAAGACAGTAAATAGTAAGGGGCCAAGGACAGATCCCTGTGGAACTCCAGCAGTGCAAACAGTAGGCTCAGACCGAGCGGTCCCAATGCCGACCTGCTGATTGCGGTCACGCAGGTAAGAAGCTAACCAGTTTAGGGCTGTCCCAGAGACACCGAAGCTATTGGCAAGTCTTGAAAGGAGTAACTGATGGTCAACAGTGTCAAATGCTGCACTGAGGTCAAGACATACTGAGAGGCAGGCTTTCCCATTGTCAATAGACGAGAATATGTTATCAAGTGTAGAGACGAGGGCAGTTTCAGTGGAAAAGCCTTCGCGGTAAGCTGACTGATAAGGACTAAAGTTAGGACAGGAAGTGATGTGTTTCTTAATGCGAGTGAGAAAGAGACGTTCCAAGATCTTAGAAATGTTATTAAGGTTGGAGATTGGTCTGAAGTTTGAAAGGTTGCTGGAGTCTAGGCTAGGTTTTTTAAGCAAGGGTGTGACTAGAGCAGATTTGAAGCATGACGGAAAACGCCCTTCAGCAAAAGACAGGTTGGCCAAGCGCACAATAAGGTGGGAGAAAACATCAGAGCAGGAGAGTATAAGTGATGTTGGTATGAAATCCATTTGGGAAGATTTAGGAGCCATGTTTTTGAGAAGATTGTAGACTTCAAAGTAGGTGACAGAAGGCAAGTCAGAGAAGCTAGATCCAGAGAAATTAGGGTCAAGCAGCAGGTCATTCCACAATAATTTGGCAGTACATCTAGCAATTACTTCACGTTACAAGGCGAACCACTTGAACCACTATGTCCAACTTCCATGCATGCATATGGATGTTTTAAAATAGAGAAGAAATAGTATTGAAATTTATTAAAATAAAATAAAGTTGACTAGGAACAAAATAATATGAATTAGCAATTAAAATGAATCGTTTTGTGACCACAGACCGATTGTGATCACGTCAAAGTCTTCGATCGTTTTCTTCTTTTCAGATCGATTCTCGACGAGTACTTGCAGCCGGAACATTGGCACGCACCGCTTGCATCCAACGCCAACTCCAAAATCAACGAGTCAAAACCAAATCCCTTCCAGCTCGAACCACTTTCCAATCCCATCGTCTCTATCAACACACTCAACAATAACATCCTCCAGACTTGTCTCCTCGTCGATGGCATCGGGCATTGTTCCACCGCAATTGGAAATCGTTTCCAGGTCCAGCTCATCGACGTCCTCTACCCGGTCCTGGAGAAGGTCGGCAGCGACAACCAACATGTCAGTCGTCACGCGGTTGCGTGCGTGCGCGAGATCGCAATCGCGTGCGAGTGTCGCGACGTCGCCGATCTCATTCGGAGTGGCTCTGACTATTTGCTCAATTCGGTGATGCTGAGGTGGAGGCAGCTGCGACGCAATCCGCAGGTTCTCCAGGTCGTTCGGGTGATGTTCCAGTACGGAGACGAAGATATTCTGCCGCTGCTAAACAACACCGTTCATCAAGTGAGTGGTGGTGGTGGTCGTACCATCTTTGTTTGTCGACTTTTCTAAATGTTGCAGGTTACACGAAAAATAAGATTGTGGGTTTGTTGCACTATCGTTGCTCTCGTAAGATTGGTTTTTGGTTTTTGCTCCGTATGTTACCTTGGAGAGAAAGGGGGCTGTTTGTTGCTTTCTAGATCGGCAGGCAGCTGGAGTTTTACCTAGGACCATTATTGATTACTTGATTATTGATTTTTGTGTATTTTTGATTCTACTGCGTCTTTGGCTCACTGTTTCCCAGGTTATATTATGCCAACTGATGCATTAGGGCCAATAAATGTGATTTTGGCATCAGGTACAGACACGTTTAATTTTTTGCGATTTTACGACAAATGAGTTCTTATGTTTTCATTAACAAGGTAAATTAGACCTTGGGGTTCCTGGACGTTGTCCTCCATTATATGTTGTTACGCCACTGCTGGAGTCCACAACGCATGTACAACTGTTTCCATCGGTTTCATCTGTTTCATCTTTTTCATCTGTTTCATCTTTTTCATATGTTCCATCTGTTTCATATTTTTCATCTGTTTCATCTGTTTCCATCGGTTTCATTTGTTTCCATCTTTTCATCTGTTTCCATCTTTTTCATCTGTTCCAACTGTTTCCATTTGTTTTATCTTTTCCATTTGTTTCCATCGGTTCAATATTTTTCATCAGTTTGCATCTGTTTCCATCTGTTACCATCTGTTTCCATCCATTTCCATCCATTTCCATCTGTTCCATCTGTTTCCATTTTCCAGATGTTCGACTTATTGGATCTTCACTACAACGACTTCGGATATCAGTTCGTGCAAGTCTTCCGAGCGCTCGTCATGTCCATCTCCCGGTGGTTTGCTCCTGCGAGCGCCGGGAGCAACTCGACCGAATCATCGCTCAACTCCGCTCGAGCAACAACAGCAACAACGACAACAAACCAAAGAATTCACGTTCGGAAGAAGACAACTGCCGACGTTTGTAGATTCTTCGCAGAATATCATCGTCAGAAAGAAATCGTGGAAAACATGGAAAGGGACGATGACGAGACGGAAGAAGCGGAGACGGAAAAAGATGTGACCGTCAAAATAAACGAAGAAGTAGACGGGAAAGATGATTTACCGACTTCTGAAGAGCCGTCGAAGCCGAATGAAGTTCCGCATTACGTTGAACTGCTCAAGGAGGTTTACGATTACGATTATTGTTTTATTAGTTGTATTCAAATATGGTATCGTAACTGTTGTTTTTGCTGCTTCATACAAGTGTGTATACATGCGTTTGTATGTGTGTTCGCGCATATGTGGGTATGTGTAGCTGTGTGTAGGGTGCGTAGGTGTGCACGTATGTGCGTGTGTGTTATAATTCTGTAATTTAATTGTGTTCTAAGTAAGTAAGTAAAGTAAGAATATTCTTTATTATACCACCAGCAAACATATAGCAATTTACAGAGGAAATAAATAATAGAAACCATTTATGCAAAGTTATATAACATTCGCATAATAAAACTGTTTCTGGCAAAAGAATCAACTCTAGGAAGGGTTAGATTATGTGGCCTTGGTCGAGTATTGTATGGAGTGACCTTAAGGGGAGGGAGGAGGTCGTGAAGAATGTGACAAGAATTTAAGAGGATAGAGCGGAAAAGAGCAGAGTCAGCTCTAGAACAGAGAGTGTCAAAACTAGGAAAATCGGTAGGAATAAAGCTTGAACGGGTCAATTTTCTTAAAAGACCGTTGAGGTGTTTACGCTCCATTGCGTTGGCAAATCCCCACCAAACAGGGGAGGCATAGAGTAATCTTGCAATGGTAGTAGCTATATATTCTTGCAGGCATCAGGGATTTGTTGGGTCATAGATCGTTGTTATAAGTATCACGATAAAACATTTTGCTGATGAAGTTGGTCGTTGCTCTTCGTGTAGATCCTTGAAAGATGTCGGCATCTCTTGATTCTTCCCGATCCTCACATCCGTCTGCTGGTGCTCGATGTGATTGGACAGAGCTGCGTTGTGCTGAAACCTTTTCAGGGTTTGTTCATCTTTTGATCTTAAGACTTCTACGATTCAGCTGGGTCTGTGGTGGTGTAGCGGTGGCGTCGGTGCCTTTGAGCTGGAGGTTCCAGGTTTGAATCCACCTGAAGTCGCCACATAGGCACTTTCACTCACAATTGCTCGGGCGCTTCGGCGTGAAATTCCGATTCAGTGTTCGTGCTGTAGAAGGGAGCGCCTCTGAGTAGCGGTCTTGAAGGGCGCTATAAAAATGGATAAATAAATAAATAAATAAAGTCGTAACAGGCAAGCTGTTCCAAGTTATAGACAATAGAAAGGGTTTGGATGAATCATCAGCTGAGAGCTGGCCCCTTTTTCTCAGATTAAAATTGTCATAATTACGGCAATTGTTCAAACTCAGAACAATAAACGAATCAAATTGAATACGTGAATGGAGTTTATTTGCAGTTTTTCCTTCAAAATTGATTCTCCTCTTTTCCAGACGATCTGCTTCCTTTGATCCATAAACTCTGGCCGCCGTTCATTCAACGATTTTCCGATGTGGAGCCGGTCATCGTGATGAAGGCATTCGACACGCTTCGATTGTTGGCTGCTGCAGCAGAGAACTTCATGAGACGACGTGTCACTGATGATGTTCTGCCTCGCGTCATCGCATCACTCAGCAAGCTTTCCAGTGTCAGGTAAGTTTCAGGTGCTACGTGTTTGCGTGGGATAGGCGGTGGGATCCAGCCTCCAGTCATTGCATTGATACTCAGTTACGAATATTGTACAGCGCCACGAATAATAAATTCATGGTTGGAATTCATTAGTCAGGCCGCTACGTGTTTGCGTGAGACAGATCTGCTTTGTTCGTGCGCTGGTATTTGTTAGAGCTTAAACGTCAGTTTGGGTATTGAGATGTGGTTTCCGGAGTTATAAATGATTGTGAAATAAATTATAATAAAATGAATGATTATAAGTAAATAATAATGGAGTAAACGATAATAAAATGAATGTTAATAAAGTAAGTAACTATTAAATAACTGATGATAATACAATAAAGAATATCATAATAATAAAGAATGAATTAATCAAATAGACTTCATTATTACAAAATTATGGATGGAACAAGCGATGGGATGTATATATATCTTTTTATATCTTTTATATATATATATATAATATTGTATATACACATGTAATTATTTATATACAGTAGTCACCTGCCATTGGTCTGATTTGATTTTGAGATTGATTATTTTCTGTTCAACTATGTACACATTATTTTTTGTTTTTCTCTAGCCTGAAGTCTGGCCCTGGCTACAGATACAGTATGTCCTGCAAGCTTCAGTTACACATCCTAAACAATTTGGGATATTTCTGTCAGCAAGTATGTAAAATTCTAGATATTTTGTATTGTTGCATTTTCTATTTATTTCTCAGTGTGGCCACAATGAGATCTTCATGAGACTATGAGCACAGGAATATTTATACGGTTTAACGGGTTCAAACCCCCAAAATCCAAGGTAGAAAACCCTAGAAATTTCTTCATGGATATGTGCCTGGCCAATTCCATATGTGTTTGACATGACGTCAGTATTGTGCTCAGAGATAAACTTAGAATCTTGGCATGATCTCCCCACTGACAGTTTCATCATAATAATAAGTTAATAATGATTTTTCTTTATTCAACAATTCGGTTGATAGGCCGCAACCGGTTACAGTGTACATTCAAATGCAATTGAAGCAGTTTACATGAACTCAAGATTGCAGAATACATAAATCTTAACTACTAACAGAGCAGACAGCCTGCAATACACGGCGCTAATAGCAGCCTACAAAGCATGTCCGCCCTGTCCGGGGCCTCGAACTCGTTACCTCTTGCTCTCTACGCCAGCGAGTTGTCCATTGCGCTACCGGACCCCCATCTTGTGGTCTTGTTGTTGAAAGGGTCATGTGGATAAGCACAACTAGGATTAAAATTGATCATTCTGTCACGTCGAGAATTTGAACCTAGAGCCTCTGAGCTGAATGTCCAACATGCTAACCAGTTAGACATCTTATACCCTTAAGAAAATGATGAATTCAGTAAAAGCCGTTCAGTTGATGCTTGTTGTCGGTTGAGTAAATCCTGAAACATTTGTCTGGTTGTTATAGAGCGATGTGAAAGGCCGTCACATGACGTCACTGATGCATACCTGTCTGCCGTATTTGAGCGCCAGGCAGCCATCTTGTTTACAGCAGGTCAGTTTAACCATGTGTATACATATATAATATATGTCCTATATACATGTATATATATAATTTTATACTTTATATATATATATACAACCAATGATAGGGGTGCTTAATAAGTGCATAATTATAATGATGATGACGATGATGATGACAATGATGATGATAATAATGGTGATGGTAATAATATAGTAATAGTAATGATTGTAATAATAGTGATAATAATATTAATATCATTTGGAGAGCCCTCTCAAAGCGGACGTCTCCAGCTCATAGGAACCACCTCGTTCCTTTTGAGCTGGTAATAATATAATGAAGGGAGAATGAAGTGCCTCAGGGCCATATTATAACAACAACAATAATAATAATAATATGCCCTAGAATCATCTGTAACCTTCGAAGGTTTTCTTTGATCTGTTCTTGACACGACAGGTTTTCTAGCAACGAATCTATGCTTTACGTTCATCTAACACTAATATTTGAACATTTAAGACAAATGCACATTTTTATTGTACATTTTGGCTTTGGCTACTTTTGTGCTGATTTTTGTTGTGTCTTTTGTGTTTGTGTGTGGTCAGGCTTGTATGGAAACGTTTCGATACTTCATCGCGATTGACGCAGACAGTGTCTGGCTGTTGATCAATGATGTCTACTGTCCAATATCTGTCCTACAGCCACCGGCTGGTTCTTCTCTGCCATGCATCAAAGTAAGTACATGCCAATTGCTGTCAATTACCTGCCTGTGTTTTGTTCATCAATGTAATACACTTACAGAGACAATGCACAATGCTTGAACTAGCAACAACAAGGTCAGCACCAAGAAAGTTGGTCGGCCTAAGCAGACACATCCATCGGGAGAGGATAGTGGTAAACACTCTGCATGCACGAAGAGTGCTGCACGGATGCAGGATCACTTCCCATTATATTCTTCCCAAAACGTCTACTCAACCGTCCAAATTTCTTCACACTAATGATGCAAATGATTCGCAAAGTGGAACAGATGATATTGGTCCACTCAGCGCTTAAAGTGTTGAAAAATAAGTGTCTGGACACCCCTTACCTTTCCAAAAGAAGTGCCTGGACGCCCCTTACCTTTCCAGGCTGTGATGACCAATAAGTGGCAGGACGGCGTTCAGATTTTAAAATAAGTGCATGGACGCCGTCCAAGCCCCGAGTTCACTCAACCTTCCAATCTGCAGATGGCGTTGGTAAACTGAGATGTAAAACGTGATGGGTGCCCCCCCCCATGCAGGGCTGCCAACTGCAGTTAAATTCGATTTCTGTAATAACTTGTCATCTGTCGTAGCCTACTATTAATTGCAATTGTATCGTGTGTTCTGTCAGTTTGAAATTAAACGAAGATTATTATGAGATTACATTTCCGTGTAAAGTACTCATGTGAAATGACAGAACCCCACACTCTTCTCAATCAACATATCATACAGCAGTGGTTCCCAACCTTTTTTTGACTTTTTCTAAGTTGTAGGACACGAGGTCCACTTTTTCTTAGTCGAAGGACATTAAGGGGCCACAAGGCTAAAATTTAACTAACTAAAAGCCTGTAAAATTGTTATAATTGAATCAAAATAGAATGATTGGTGTTATTTATCGACGTCAAAATAAAATAATTTGTTATGGAAAATAATTAAGTGTTCTATCATGTCCAAATTGTTATAATTGAATCAAAATAGAATGATTGGTGTTATTTATCGACGTCAAAATAAAATAATTTGTTATGGAAAATAATTAAGTGTTCTATCATGTCCAAATTGTTATAATTGAATCAAAATAGAATGATTGGTGTTATTTATCGACGTCAAAATAAAATAATTTGTTTTGGGAAATAATTAAGTGTTCTATCCTGTTAAAATGTCAGTAAAATTGTCATATATTTTTGTCAATTCTTTGATGGACAAGGGCCATATTTTGAGGCCTGGCGGGCCACTTTTGGCCCGTGGGCCATAAGTTGGGAACCACTTCCAGACAGCATACCATAAACAGTGGGCTACAAATTTGTTTTTCATCTTAAATTCGTGTGTTATTCTTACAGATGGGCGGCACATCGGAGCGAAATGAATTTACAGACAATGTTATCGAGCTAATGAAGCTTCTCTGATGGAACTGATTTCAATACCAGTATCTGTAAATGTCTTAATATTATGCTACGCTGTGTTGTTGAAGATAAATGAAAAGAGGCTTAATAGTAATGGGTTCTAAAATTTCCATGAATTTTGGGACAATTGCTAAAACTGTCGGCGACATAGAATAAGATTGTAATTAATGGATTGATGTCTTTTTCGACGCCCGGTATTATTGACGCTTGAACGCTTTGATGGCTTTGTTTTATGCAGCATCTTGCCTATGTTGTAGCTTGATTATGTGTGACTCCTGCTCAAAATACAATTTCTAAACTACAGAAATTGGTCTTGAAGGTTATTAGAGAACAAATGCGTACCTAAATGCACAATTTATATAGCGCCAATTAAAGGCTATCCGCTTAACTCAATGAAACCATGATTGAATAGAATGGTCTTAAAGCGATTGTGAAAGAGAGGCTGAGAAGCTTGAGAAGCCCAACACCAACGTGCTACAGTTTATTAGGCTACTTCTAGGCAACCCAATAGGCCGTTGCTAGGCAACTTTTAGGCGACCTAATTGACTGTTATTATTCAACTTGTAGACAACCTAATAGACCATTGCTAGGCAACTTAATAAGCAACCTAATAGGCTGTTGCTAGGCAACTTATAGGCAACGTATTGAGCCATTGTTAGGCAATTTATAGTGGACATAATAGACTGTTGCTAGGCAACTTATTTGCAACGTATTGAGCCATTGTTAGGCAACTTACAGGCGACCTAATAGACTGTTAGGAAACTTATAGGCGCTTAATAGACCGTTGTTAGGCAACTTATAGGCAACCTGATAGACGTGTGTGAACATACCGTGCATGTACAATTGTACATGGCATATGAGGCGATACCATTATTATACCTGTTTAACATAGTGTAATGTTGAAATTTAAAAAAGCATAGTCAAGACTCAAGCGTGGGTACATTTAGGGCGTTTCAAACCTCTCCCCAACCCGGAAAAAATAATTGGCACTATTTTTTCAACTACTTCTGTGTCCTTTAAATGACCACGCCCACTGGGTTGAAAGCCCCGAAATAAAAAACTCCAAAATTGCTTCCTGGCTAGTGACTAGTGTCTATGCCTACGAAATCGATACATATTCATTTGCAGTCACAGCCTCGTGAAGACCACAATTTAACTCGCAATGTATCATATGTTTAATATATGAGATTAAAAAGAAACTTCATAGAAAAACAGTTGCAGTGATCAGATCGAAACGTCTGCTTATGCATAGGAAAAAACGGTTTGATAAGAGTTGAAACAAAAAACGAACCCTTTATTACATTACAGTGATCTAGTCCACTTACAATCGTAGCGTCGGAGAAATTTCGGTTTGTTGTGGGCAATGCAAGTGAGAGAATGTTATAGTAGGAATTTCGAAGTGGCTCGTGCGAAACCGAGAACAAAAATAGAATAATTAAAAACAGTATTTAGCTAAAGCAAACGAGTTTAGAAAATGTGAAGGAAACGTTACGACTTATTGGTGCGGTTGGCAGTCGCTCGTAAATGCGCTTTGCAAGTCCAGCAAATGTTTTTTTCTTGTGATTACCCGCTGCACTTTAGATAAGTGAGCAGAATTTCGACGGGTGGTCTCTTGTGGCGATGTACTTGATCAAGTCTACCACTCTGCAGCTGTATCCGTACTCGTTGTCATACCTGAATAGGTTAAAGAGGGCTTTTTTAAACGTGCAGTTGTACACAAGATGTGCAGTTGTAAATGCATTGTAAAAAAGCAGTCCTGTACAGTGAAAATCATTAGAAAAGCTAACTGCAGCCGATTCACCACGGGAAGCCAGAATGGAAAGAAGGGCCGTGCAGTGAAAAAATCGACAAAAGGTGAAATTTCTGGTGAAGAGATTCAAATTGGTGGTTGAGCAGTTTAAAAAATTTCTTTAAAAAGCCCTGAGGTGAAAGCTGTGGTTACCTGTGATTGTAAGTAAACAAGTAAACAAGAAATAAAGACTCCATGAACTCTATTCCAAGAATGCTATTCACAAAACATCTAGACCTACTAACAAACTCAGCCATACATGTCAATTGTGCAACAGTACACCTACAGCGAATATATACATACATTCATTTGCAGTCACAGCCTTACACCAGCCTTACGACGTCCAGGCTTACACCCATTGCCTCCCTTCTAATGCTGTCAAAGCGGTTCGGATAATGAGCGAGACTTTGGATGCTCTAGAGGCATGGATGTCATCCAATAGACTACGCTTGAACCCATCTAAGACAAAATTTATTTGGTTGGGCACACGGCAGCAGCTTGCCAAGCTTGATCTATTTTCTCTTGCATCTGAGTTTCCTGGCTTTGTCTTTGCAACCACGGTTCATGACCTCGGTGTCCAACTTGACCAAGAACTAACTTTTGCTCCTCAACTTCACCGTCTTGCTCGAGACTGCTATTATCAGCTGCGCCAGCTTCGCACTGTCATCCGTTCTCTTACGTCTGCTGCTACTCTTACTTTAGTGCATTCTTTCGTTACATCTCGCATCGACTATTGCTCTTCGCTCTACATTGGCCTCCCATCCAGCAGATTGACTTGTCTTGACCGGGTGTTGCGCTCTGCTGCACGCCTAATTGGGAAAATCCCTAAATATGATCATGTCTCAAACTACATGCTTGAGGTACTTCACTGGCTCCCTATTCGCCAGCGTATCGAGTTCAGGGTAGCTGCATTGGTATGGCGATGTTGTCAGGGCCTTGCCCCAACTTACCTCCGTGAGCTATGCAGCTCTACATTGGGTATCCAAGGACGTCGTCAGCTACGCTCTGCTGATAGGGGAGTCCTCTTAGTTCCTTTTGCTCGTACTACTACCATGAAGGATCGAGCCTTTTCTGTGGTTGGACCAGTGGTCTGGAATGGCCTTCCTTTTGAGCTACGCCTACACCCTGGGACTCTACCTGGATCCTTCCTTACTAAACTTAAAACTGTTCTTTTTGTGCGCGCTGGAGTTGGGAGCGCTTCTGAGTAGTTTTTCTTGAAGGAGCGCTATATAAATGTCCGAATGAATGAATGAATGAATGAATGAATACATACACATGTTTTATTGGCAAGGTGCTGTTATTTTAAAGTCGACTTCAAAATGCATTTACAATCACTACATTATAGGCCTCTCTCTAGGTCTAGGCCCTACAGTGGGAATGGGGTTCGACTATGATCCACATGGAAGTTGGGTGTGAAAACCCGACTTTACCATGAGGCTCTAAGAAAGACTGGGGTTGGGTTGAAACAGTGGCGTAGCCAGGAATTTTTCATGGGGGGGTTTTATGGCCGGAAACCCTGTTTTTTGCTATTTTTTCTTACTTAAACGGAAAAATAACCTTTAAAAACCTTTTTTTCGGAGCCAATGGGGGGGTTTTGACCCCCGAAACCCCCCCTTGCCTACGCCACTGGGTTGAAACCCCAACCCTCCCGACATTTCTCACCCTCTAGGCCTAACTTACCAAGCGATGAGTTTGACGAAGTTGTCGTTGAGCGACAGGCCAGCGTCGGCGTCAAAGGTTGAGCTGAAGGTGCTGGTGGTGAAGTCCTCGGAGACGACCTGTTCCTCGGTGTACGACAGGATTCCCTTCATTCGTCCCTCCTCAGACGCCGCTTTTA
Source organism: Lumbricus terrestris (assembly GCA_949752735.1). Classification (NCBI taxonomy): domain Eukaryota; kingdom Metazoa; phylum Annelida; class Clitellata; order Crassiclitellata; family Lumbricidae; genus Lumbricus; species Lumbricus terrestris. The sequence goes on from OX457047.1 coordinate 40,208,798, forward strand.
TCGTCTGCTTGATCTTGTCATACGAGGCCTACAGTTATACACTCGCATGCGTCACGTGAACGTTTACGTAGCGCCAATGGGAGAGCAAAAATCTAATTAGATAGGCCTAGGTCATATTATTATTATTATTATTATTATTATTATTATTATTATTATTATTATTATTATTATTATTATTTTTTTTTTTTATTTTTTTTTTTTTTTTACCCGAGGTACCTAGGATCCCTCGGGATTTCAAAAAATTATGCTTGGAGCTGTTATTCATTGTCTGGAAATTCAGGCCTCGTCCTCCGCAACAATATTAAAAGAACCACGAAAAGCGATGGCATTGTAGCGCTGAATGCAGATGGAAATGCGCTGGAAGAGAAAAGTCGTTTCACGCGGCTCTCCAGAAACGACCGAGAGACGCTGACCAACCTCGCGGATGAAGCAGACCCCGGCAGAGTTGATGGGCCCCAGTATTATTATTATTATTATTATTATTATTATTATTATTATTATTATTATTATTTTATACGCAATTTATGCATGTCTATATTATGCATTTCTGGGTGACCCGTCAAAATAGCCCCGGTAAAACAAACCCGTCAAAAATGGCTCGCGAAGACAAAACAGTCCAGACAAAAGAGCGCCGGTGTCACGAAATAGAGTATCCCCCGTATTAATTGTATCCCCCCAAAATTAAAAAAGTCGAAAAACCGCTTCCGCGTGTAGTTTTTTTGCAAATTAATTTTTATCTGCTTTGTTTTGAACAATGATACTAACAGGTATGTTTATTCCAACTAGATAATTTGTTTTGCCCTGTTTTTAGAGCACTTAAAACATTTAAAACACTTAAGAACACTCAAAGTCACTAAATAAATTCGAGTTGCCTTTATCTGAGCATTGCCTAGTACACTTAAAACAATTAGAGTCACTCTAAATTTTGATTACAGCATAAATATTTTTATTATGCGCATTTTTCAAAAAAGGGGATAGAATGGTTTATCCCCCCGGATAGTATAGACCGGTTAATTCCATCCGGGGGATAGATTAATTCATCCCCCCGGATAGCTTTCAGGGGGGATACTCCGTTTCATGACACCGGCAATACATATATAGCCCGGCAAAATAGTTCCGACAAAATAGCCCCGTCAAAATCGCCATCTGTCTTAAGATGCGAGCTCTAGGAGCTCTTGAGAAGGAGTCCTAGAAAGGGAGCGGAGCGTCAAAGGAAGGCCATCCCAGGTCGATGGTCCTACCACCCGGAAGGCACGAGGACAGCAGACTTTGTTATATATATATATAGCCCCCCTAGCGCCGCTACTGCCTATCGGAAATGGCGAGCACCAATTAAGTAGAAAGTAGAGAGCTCGAAAAGGTATGCAGGAACGATGCCTCTGGTAAGCCGCGCCAGATCAGAGCAGCGATCCAACACTGGATTCACCGCTTGAGTGGGAGCCATTTGAGAGTGCCACTCGTGTAACTGGAGAATGGAGATATGGCAGAATTTGGAACGGCCAGAAGGCTGACTGCACCAGGAGCGCAGAACGCGATCAAGACCGCTCGGTCGCTCATTAAAGTATACCTCAATATTTATCTGGCGCATTTTCTCGCTTACCGCTTTCTCGATGCGGACGGTGAGGTCAACAACAGACACGTCCTTGACGGGAACCCGGAAAGCCATTCCAGTCAGCTTTCCATCGAGCGACGGAATGACCTTGGCGACGGCCTTGGCTGCTCCAGTCGACGACGGAATGATGTTCTGCGCGGCCGATCTCCCTCCCCTCCAGTCCTTGTTGCTCGGACTATCGACCGTCTTCTGCGTGGCCGTGTAGGCGTGCACGGTCGTCATCAGCCCCTCAACGATCGTGAAGTTGTCGTGGATGACCTTGGCCAACGGTGCGAGGCAGTTCGTTGTGCAAGACGCATTGCTAGGATAAAAGATAAAAGAAATAAATAGGATAAAAGAATAAAAGAAATAAATAGGATAAAAGAATAAAAGAAAGAAATAGGATAAAAGAATAAAAGAAAGAAATAGGATAAAAGAATAAAAGAAAGAAATAGGATAAAAGAATAAAAGAAAGAAATAGGATAAAAGATAAAAAAAAGAATAAAAGAAAGAAATAGGATAAAAGAATAAAAGAAAGAAATAGGATAAAAGAATAAAAGAAAGAAATAGGATAAAAGAATAAAAGAAAGAAATAGGATAAAAGAATAAAAGAAAGAAATAGGATAAAAGAATAAAAGAAAGAAATAGGATAAAAAGAATAAAAGAAAGAAATAGGATAAAAGAATAAAAGAAAGAAATAGGATAAAAGAATAAAAGAAAGAAATAGGATAAAAGAATAAAAGAAAGAAATAGGATAAAAGAATAAAAGAAAGAAATAGGATAAAAGAATAAAAGAAAGAAATAGGATAAAAAGAATAAAAGAAAGAAATAGGATAAAAGAATAAAAGAAAGAAATAGGATAAAAGAATAAAAGAAAGAAATAGGATAAAAGAATAAAATAAAGAAATAGGATAAAAGAATAGAAGATGGTGAATGGTCTGACTTCATCAGCTCGTAAGTATGTATAAGTCGAGCGTGTATTAATTGCTATTTATTTCCAGAATTTTATATAGCGCCTCTCAATGGTAGGCTACTCAGAAGCGCTCCCGGCCAAGCCACGGCTAAATAGGACAGTTAGACTATTATTATATAACTTACCAAGCGATGTATGTGTGTGGGTGTTTATGTGTATATATGTATGTATGTATGTATGTATGTATGTATGTATGTATGTATGTATGTATGTATGTATGTATGTATGTATGTATGTATGTATGTATGTATGTATGTGTGTATGTATGTATGTATGTATGTATGTATGTATGTATGTATGTATGTATGTATGTATGTGTGTATGTATGTATGTATGTATGTATGTATGTATGTATGTATGCACACAATATGTATATGTATATATATATATATATATATATATATATATATATATATGTCTTGCTAAACTGGAAGTTGGATTGATGAAAAGAAATATAATTTGTATTGATAAAAAATGACGATACAATGCGTAAATAATAAAAAACGAATAATATAATGAATAAATATTCCCAAAAATACTAATAACCAAAAAACATTCGAGAAGCGACTGCTAAGACACCTATAAAAGATTATAGGACATTATTATAATACAAGTACTGCGCTACAACGTAAATGATATAATGGTTTCTCGTCCAATAAAAAGTTAATATATTAGGCCTATAATAGCCTTTGTCAGATTGATCAAAAACAATTATTATGCTGCAGTGTGCGAATAATTAAACACGAATAATTAGACTTCTTACCGAAATTACCAGGTCTAATTAACAAGAACAGGCACAAACGACACATACGACACCCTTAAAAAGGTATGAAACACTACTATAATAATCATTACCTGATGACCTTCAATTTCGGATCGTACATATCTTCGTTAACTCCCATCACGAACATCGGAGCGTCGGCAGAGGGAGCAGTGATGATGACCTTCTTACAGCCACCGGAAAGATGCGCCTGGCATTTCTCGATCGTCGTGAAGACCCCAGTTGACTCTACGACGTACTCTGCTCCCTCTTTGCCCCACGGAATCTTAGTCGGATCTTTTCTGGACAAATGCACAATAAAATCCTATTTACATGGGCGGAGTTTATCAGGGGCTAGGGGGGCTAGGCACCCCCCCCCCCAAGAAGACCCAGATTCATATTTTTTACCGTGTAAATTGTTTACCTTTTCCCGGACTTAGCCCTCCCAAGAAGGCTTTAGCCCCTCCAAGAACGGAAACCAAACTCCGCCAATGCCTATTTATAATAAATATATAGGCACAATAAAATCCTATTTATAATAAATATATAGGCACAATAAAATCCTATTTATAATAGACATATAGGCCTATTCATAACAGAATTGGTGATGGTTTTGGTGATGATTTAAACTCTGACACGAAGATCCCACGGATGCGGTCCCGGTAGGCACGTTTGCACAATTGACCGATGAGGATGACCGTTAACTCCACAACAGCAAAGCTTTTATTATTGTTTCTAAAGCCTGAGGGATCATTTATACCTCGGGCGAAAAAATAATAATAACAGAAATGATAATGAGGATAGGCCTAAAGGTCTGGGCTTCTTAAACACTGGTGACCACCTCTTTCCAGAGTAATGTGGTTTACTCTGCTGTCTCCGGTTAGGCCTAGCCTATCTAGAGAAAACAGAGAAACCACATTTCTTTAGGTCTACCATTGCCAATGCCTATCGAAAACAGCTTTTAAATTAATTTTTAGAATTGCACAACTCATTCTCTCTCTCTTCCCACCCTCCATGGATGGCAATTCATTTGCAAGCGGATGACAATGAAACGATTTTTAACTGCACAAAATGCTTTTACAGTTGCACAAATTCATTTAGAACTGCACTTTCTTTGTATACATATAGAACTGCACACCGAAATGTCGTCTGTTCAGTGCATTATTGCTTGTCATAATTATGTCCACGACGTTTTTGGCACTCAGTACGGCTTCGGTGAACCCATTCCAGAATAATGTTATTGCTAATTTTTCAATAAATCCTGATAGATTACATGCACCTCAGGTTTAAAATAATAATAATTTTTAAAAATGCTATTCGCAATATTTTTAATCCTGAGATGATGTTATACGTGAAGTATTGGTCCGTAAGACACAGGAATTACAGCCATGAATGTTCTTGGTTTAGTTGTGGTGAATAGACACCTTTGAAAGACGCTTCATCGGCGCAATTTAAACCCGAAACGTATTACAAAATTAGTTTTTTCCTCGGAGTTTCAGTAGAGGTGCAATATAATGCGTCAAAATTATATCGGTCGAAAAATTATATCGGTCGACGCCGAAATACGCTGTCGTAAAGTTCTGAATCCAATATTATTATTTGAAATGCATCACATAATTATTGGTCACAGAGTAAAGGAGGTCATATAACTTATAGGCCTACAAAATGATCATTATTCTTATTATTTAAGCTGCAAGGAAATTATCTGCTCTAGGCTTACTCTCACTCACTCGAAGTGCCTCAAAATCCGTTGTTCTGCTAGGCTAGGCCTTTCAGCTGATGTGCTAACACGACCAGAGTATAGTCCAGCAATAGAAAACCATTTTAACGTTCCTAATTACGATGATGCTCTGATACCGACCCCAAAAAGAGCGGCCGGCCAAATTTACTAAAATGACCTGAAATTCCGTGTAGGACAAGATGGCATTAACCACAGTGGTAGCTGATACAGTTAGCCATACGGATTATAGAGCGTAGACTGCATCTCTTACTTCACCGTGTTAAGGAGCGTGCGCATGGCGCTTCGCTTTCTGAAATTAAGGTGTGTTATAAAATATAAAGTGCATAGTTTGTTACTGAGCATGGGAACTTATAATGGCGTGGCACACGTTTTTTGTTACATGTTTAACGACACTGCCATAACAGAGATGATTAGTATCGCCCTTCTCCTTTATCCAGGCTTGGGACTGGCACTGGCAGAGAACAACCAGTGGCGGAGTTAGTGGCACACGTTCAAAAGGAAAGCAGTATCCAGGACTGTTTTTAAAGAATTTTTAGAACTGCACAACCCCTTCTTTCCTTTCCCATCAAAACTCCGCCACTGGTCGCACTCTGCCAGTGCCAGTCCCAAGCCTGGATAAAGGAGGAGGGCGTCGCTAATGGTCTTTGTTACCACACAGTGACGTTAAACTGCAAATACCACCACCATTCCCATCAACCATGGTAAATACTTCCAATCGGAGGACAATGACCTTTTTGCTAGTTTTAACTCTACAGAATTGTTTCTGCAACTGCCCAAATTCATTTAGAACTACACGTTTTGCGTACAACTGCACGTTGAAAAAAGTCCTGGCAGTATATAGGATATAGCGAAGGATCTCACGTGATCAATTCATTAAAAATGGGCAGGGCCACGTGATCGCAAGTGTAAAATGTCTTTATTTACAGTTTTGCATTTGATTTAGATAGGCAGCAATTGCACACCTTTAAATCGCGTTCTTTTGATGAAATATTTACTGTACACTCATCACGTGGTCTTCACATTGCTGGAAGAATCCCGTATCGAAGATGTCGCCATCACTAGCGCTTTGTCACAATACAGGCCTTAACTATTAGTTAGACTTACTTAATCGACAAGCTCATCGAAAAATATGGGCCTGTGAACTGTCGACCCTCAAACAGTCGCTTTAGAAAAACATGTCGGAGGTAGGCCTACATTAATATTTGCTGAACGTATACATATATAGCACATAATCGCCGTGCGTTTCAATACCCATCCTAAACAGATCATTCAGCCACCCGTATGACATGATGATGAATAATCAGATGTTCACGAGGGCAATGACAGATGATGGCAGTGATGATGCCGCCGGCGCCTTTAGATCTCTGCTTTAGTCCACTGAATTTTCTCCCATAATAGGTGTTTGTAATTCAGTTAAAATTTAAGCTTAAGTTAGTTACATACTAGCCGACAATTAACAGACTGGACGTCGTCAGCTACGCTCTGGTGAAAAGGTAGTCCTCTTAGTTCGTTTTGCTCGTACTGCAAACCTGAAGATCAAGCCTTTTCTGTGGTTGGCCCAGTGGTCTGGAATGGCCTTCCTTTTGAGCTACGCCTACACCCTAGGACTCTACCAGGATCCTTCATTACCACACTTAAAACTATTTTTTGGGGGCGCTCTGGAGTCGGGAGCGCCTCTGAGTAATTTTTTCTTTAAGGGCGCTATATACATTTCCGAATGAATGAATGAATGAATGAATGATTGAATGAACGAACGAACGAACGAACGAATGAATGAATGGATGAATGAATGAATGAATAAATGAATGAATGGATGAATGAATGAATGAGTGAATGGATGAATGAATAAATAAATGAATGCATGGATGGATGGATGAATGAATAAATGAATGAACGAACGAACGAATGAATAAATGAATGACTGAATGACTGAATGGATGAATGAATGAATGGATGGATGGATGAATGAATGAATAAATGAATGAATGAATGAATGACTGAATGAATGGATGGATGAATGAATGAATGAATGAATGAGTGAATGAATGAATACACATACTCAGTGTAGACGCTGATTAGCTTTCCGTCGACGACCAGTTTACCATCTTTCGACGACACTTTGCCTTTGTAAGAGCCGTGAGTTGAGTCGTATTTAAACATGTACACCTGCATCAGTAGCAGCAGTAGCAGCGAGACCAGACAAAAGAAAACACAACACGTATTATAATCGGATGTTTATATTATCAGCGAAACCGGCATTCAAGTTTGCTTTGCGCTAAGAAATAATGCTCAAGCTTATACTTCATTTAGCCTAGCAATTGCCTGTCTAGCTAGCTATTCATTGGCCCGGGTACCATGGGCGGAGTTTGGTTTCCGTTCTTGGAGGGGCTAATTTTTTGGGGACTGAGACTCGGTCCAGAAAACGAGCGGCGCCGATAGATATTTTCCCGTTTTCCCGGTCAAAAAAGTTGATGACCGTTTTTAGTCCCTGGGCTGAAGTCGCGCCAAAAAATACTCATTTTCCCGGCCAAAAAGTTGATAGCCCTTTTATAATTATTCCTATAATTATTATTTTTTGCATCATTATTATTATTATTTATTGAACGCATGGCTTTGGGAAAACTCACCATGTAATCGACGTCTATGAAAGGATCATTGATGGCCACAACGTCAAGTCCAGATTTTGTCCCAACTCGCATCACCAGACGACCTATTCGGCCGAACCTAAAAAGTTAGATATATTATGCGATGTAAATTAAATTAGTAATGAGCATCCGTTTACCAACCCTCGGATCGAGGATGGTTGACGACAAGACAAGACAATGAACATCCGTAGAAATAAAAAAAACACTAAAAATTCAAAATTATCAAGGATATCAAGCTTTGGAGATATCCGTTCTCTGAAGTAGGCCTAACTGGTTTTTTACAATAGCAAGCTGTTCAAAGTAAAAAGTTCTTTAAAATCAAGCTCTTCAGAACAAGAAATTCTGTTTTTAAAAAATCTTTAGAATGACGAGTTTTCTTAAACGAGTACGGTAGGCTAGTAGGCTAACTTTATAGAGGCGCTATATAAACCATCGTAATGAACAATGAATGATCAGACTAATTAATACAAATTATTGTAAGCGGTGCTTAACTCAACTTATTAATAACCCTATTACGAAGCGAATAGACTAAATTGACGGCTTTGATGGTTTGCACGATGGGTCCGATTAGATACCCGCTCCATGCGGAGAAGTTTCTGAAGCCCATTCACATTACAAAGTAACAGAGTACGATTTTTTGATGATTCTATTATCGATCGTAACGTAATATGCCTTACCCATTGATACCAACTTTAGGTTGAGTTGGAGCCATGACGTTATCTCGCTTGCCTTACTACCACATGCATCAAAGCTGTCTGTCTAAAATACAGCGCAAGAACCCATTGAAAATTATTAGTGTAAAATCGAGATTTGTAAAACGTTGCTTTTAAACCAGAACGCATGCAGGGCCCCAGCATATTCACTAGCGTTACTGCAGAGCAGAGGTTTCTCGAGCTATAGGCCAATAATGACACGAAGAACTATATCCGATTGCCTGAAGACAGAAAGTATATATATATATATATATATACATGTTATATGCAATACGGTCGCAGCATAGCCTATAACATGTATACTCACAAAGTTATACAGCGCCTGTCACATTGAGCACCAATCACAGGCGCTCAGCAGGATTATGATCGAAGAACGCGTTGATTCATTTATTTATTCGTTCATTCAAGAATTACATAGCGTGCTTCCAAAGAAATCCACTCAGAGGCGATCCCAGTCCGCCCACGGTGATACAAATAGGTCTTAAGGAAGTAAGGAACCTGTACAACACTAATGAGTCAACCCTCAACATGCATCGTTAAAAGGGAATCTATTCAAGACACATGGACCTACAACTGGGAAAGCACGACGCTTACAGGTTGACCCTAGAGGCAGAGCGGAGGGCTCTTACTTAAAAGCGCAGCAAAACTCACATAGATACAGTATAAGAATTGTGGAAAAATAACGGGTGGTGGGGGTGGTTGGACTTTGATCCACTTGGAATTGGGGTGTGAAAAACAGACTTTTCTATGAGTCTCTAAAAGAGACTGGGGTTGAAACCAACAAGCATCCCCCAGCAATTCTCACCCGGTATAGATTATAGGCCGGAGCAGAGCCAAGGAGGCAACGCCAAACCAGCAGCACTTCGGTTAGCCTACCCGTTGCACTGGGAGACAGGGAGTCACTGTAGGATGCCATCAAATTGAGGACCAATCTAAAATTTGTTTTGCGAACAAAATTCCATGGCAAATTCGGTTGAAACGGAGAAGCAAGTTCAAAAAGCCAGCGTAAGAAAGTAATCCAGGAAGAGGGAAGACTCTGCTTGAAATCTGGGTGTAATTGCCGCATCGGGGACCGAAGCAATGCCGCGTCTTTGGACAGTATCTAATGACGACACTAACACGAAACCTAATTGACCCTCGCGACGCTTAACCTGACCCTAAGCGAACCTCATGACCCTTAACCTGACCCTAAGCGACCCTCACGACGCCCAACCTGATCCTAATTGACCCTCATGACGCTTAGCCTAACCCTACACTCACGGTCCCCGATGGTACTCGATACTACAATAATTAGTCTGAAGTACAGACTTTGCAGAGAACTAAAGCCTTTCGTTAAAAAACCCAGAGCGATTTGAATGATTTTAACTGCGCTAAACCAGTCAGTCCTCTATCGGTTAAAACTTCAAAATAATAATCAAGCTTAGAACATAGGCAACAGTAATTAATCGACTTACAGTATTTAACATCAGAATTAATTAGAAACCTCATAACCTACCTTATCGGAGATTTCGATTTTAACAAAGATATCGACAACTTTTCCACAGTTCTCTGCACAGACGCAAAACGACCCTCTTATATTCGTGACGTCAAACACAAATAGTGATGACGTCACAAACAAGATTCGTTTCCATTTTCACAATATTATTCTGAAACCTAATGATGCCGATACTGGGATAATTACAGCGTTATTTTCTTCAGGCGCATAATGTTTCATATTTATAGACCGCAACAAAAACAAGAAATAGGCTACTCAGGAAAACCAAAGGAGTTTTTACAGTAGGCAAACGTGTGCTTTATCGTCGTAAATTGTTCGTTGCGCGATTATTATTTCTATTAATACAACTTCTAGTTTGGCCAGAGTCTTTCTCATCGATCCAGCTTCTGTCTGGGCAAGAATCGTTTCTGCATAGCTATAGTATCGGGGACCGACGTGTCTGCTATATAGGTCAGGTTAGGCGTCGTTAGAGTCGGTTAGGGTTGGTCTGTCATTCGGTCCCCGATGCTATAGTTCTGCCACTTTCATCAATCGGACTTCTATTCAGCAATAACTCTTTTCGTCAATCTGACTTGTATGCGACCAACGCTGTATACATCAAAACCAAATCAATGGCGAATAATTATTACGACGATAAAAAGCACGTTTACCGAATTGCAGCCTATAGATACTGTAGGCGAAACATTGTTTTTATTTGCTTTCATTGGAGTTTTTTGATACTGTTGCATGTGCAGTTTAAGGTTGTTGATGTCAAAATAGGTTCAACAAAAAGCCGGTAATGCCTACGCTGTACAGTTGGAAAGTTACTCTAATTAGTTATTCGTTGTTTAATTTGGACTGCAATCTGTCACGTGATGTTGGTTGACAACTGTGGACAAAATAATGTACAACGGGCATAATTTGGTTTCGGATACCAGCAAGTACAGTACGTAGGCCTATCTTTGGATCCAATGGTGACACTAATCCCAACTGACCCTAACCGACCCTACTCATGACGCCTAACCTGACCCCTAACTGATGCTTAGGTCTTCGATACTACACTTATGCCGTACAATGACGACACTCAATACATCACTTGACAATCCCTTTGTTGACTATAGCCTTTGTTGACTAGCCCTGCACTTATGTCACTATCCTTTGTGGACTACACTTAGGTGACTAGGTCAACCCTCTGTTCACCACCCATTGTTGGTGACGCTTTGTTGATTACCCTTTGTTGACTAGTGAAACCATCTGTGACTACACTTATGCGACTACCCTTTGTTGACTGTTGACTTAGGAGACTAGACCAACCCTTTGTTGACTACAAATGTAGGTATACCCTTTGTTGACTACCCTCTGTTGTGTTCCCTACAGTGTTGACTACCCTTTGCTGTCTAACTCTAACCAATTAATGATTCGCCTTGAATAAATGCAAATCCTGTATTATCCATTGAGGTTCTGTCACAAATGAAAGCATGTCTATTAAATTTGAACTTATATACCAACAGTATAGGCTACATTGACCATTTCAAACAAGCAATCATTGCGTTCAACGGAGCTCTACATAAGCATCGGTTTAAACAAGGTTGGGACCCGATTTCCAGTAGGTCTACAGGCTCATGGGCGGAGACCTGGGCGGAGACTGGGGGGGGGGGCGGAAAGACGCGAGATTTTTTGACGGACGAATGGCTGAGTGTCGCCGAAAAATGTCCATCGTTTTTCGGCCCCCAAATTTTTTTTAGTCATCTGGCGAAATCTCGAAAAAAAATCTATTTTCGCCAAAAAAGTTGACCTTTTTTAGTCATCCGGCGAAATCTCGACGAATGTTTTTAAATTTATTTATTTATTAGTCGTGACGCTTAACGATTGGGGGGGGGACAAATGCATGGGCCGTCCCCCAACACCTCCATTGGTGGGACTGTCCCCTCTGTCCCCCCTAGGTCTCCGCCCATGTCTATGCTATAAAATCGCTTACACTGATAGGTCTACGTTGTTTAGTTTCATGCAGAGAAATAATTAAATTAAATAGAGAATAAGAGTGTTTTAGCAGTAAGGCTACGATTACGAATTTCTTAGTACATACACTGGCAAGGTCAAATCTAGTATTACAGTGTACAAGGTTGTATAAACGCTGACAACAGAGTTTAGGATTTACTCATTTACTGTCTTTGAAGTTTTCAATGGCACCGAATATTCCCCGATGAATGAGTCTTGATAAAATAATACGGGAAACGATTGCGAGCATAATTATTTGAACGGTTTAGCTCACGATTCTCTCCAACATACATGTATAGGCTACTTCAATATCGAACTGGCCGAAGAAGTCCATTTAAAATGAATAGCTGACTTCGTGAACAATTTTAGCGATAAAATTATAAGAAGACGAATGTTTGGATGGAGATTAATATAATAATTATTATTGGAGAAAAGTTCTGAAGTTCCGCTACCCTTTAGCACTCATTTGGAGTCGTCGTCATCATGGCTGCATGTAATACAATCAAAATTCTCAAGTTCTCCACATACCAATCTACCCGTGCCCACTGCTATCGTGATCGCAAACTTCAAAGTTCTAAAGCGCAGTTATGAGATTACGTGTAGGGCACCAGCATATTCACGAGCGTTACGTCGTATCAGAGTTGTCTGGAGATCGATTTATCGCGGTTGTCATATAGAGCGAGACAGACAGACAGACCGAAACAGGCAGAGAGGCAGACAGACAGACAGAAACAGGCAGAGAGGCAGACGGACAGAGTGGCAGGCAGACAGACATACATAGAGACAGAAACAGGCAGAGAAGCAGAGAGAGAGAGAGAGAGAGAGAGAGAGAGAGAGAGAGAGAGAGAGAGAGAGAGAGAGAGAGAGAGAGAGAGAGAGAGAGAGAGAGAGAGAGAGAGAGAGAGAGAGAGAGAGAGAGAGAGAGAGAGAGAGAGAGAGAGAGAGAGAGAGAGAGGGAGGGAGGGAGGGAGGGAGGAGAGGGAGAGAGAGAGAGAGAGAGAGAGAGAGAGAGAGAGAGAGAGAGAGAGAGAGAGAGAGAGAGAGAGAGAGAGAGATACAGAGACAGAGAGAGACAGATGGAGATTGGAGTCTGCTTGCTTGTTCACAGGACTATTAATAGTGCTGGTGCTTTCCAACCTTCACAGATCAATCAGATAAAATTAAATTATGCGCCAGTCGTCAATCACAATTTTTTGTGGGTAGTTGCTCCCGCGACTCCCCTTAAATTATCCGGTCACTACTCGAGATGGATCGACCGCACCCCTGGCATCCTCTTCGTAAAGCAGGGCTGACGGATTGCGCGCTCCAACCCAATGGACGAGATGGCTGTCTTAGCGGTTGTCGTTCCCCCCTACTCCCCACTCCACCCCAGCGTACTTCACAGTTCAATTTCGCAGACGAAGGCGTGCTTATCGGTGCAGGTTCCGTCGTGCCACAGGTACTTGTCTGGCTTGTAGAGCAGAAGGCAGTGCATCGTCGACCGGGCGTTCGGCTCGCCAGGAGCCCAGCGGGAGAAGCCGATGGGGCGAAGGTGCTGGCGCGATGTCCACATCCACTTCTGGCTGCGAACGATGTAGTTCCCGCTCGTCCACCAACCCTTCGGTTCCTCATACTCTGCAACGCACGAAAGTGAAAAGGTCGCGGATTAATCAGGCTCCGCGGGATAAAAGAGATCGCTTGCTGGTTGGGCCTAATGAAGATCGACCGTAGTTTGTTTGTATTTTGAAGGGGCGTTATGGCGCTACTCAGAAGCGCTCCCGACTACAGCGCGTACACTGTATCGAAGTTTCACGCCGAAGCGCTGAGCAATTGCGAATGAAGGACTTGCCCAGGGTCCCTACGAACATACCCACTACACCACCGCGCCCCACTAAGTAGTGGTGCTTAGGAGGTTATACAAGACGATTATTATATTTTGTTCTCACTTTCATGCCTTCAAAATTAGTCTTTTTTAACTTTTTAATTTTTATGTTATTATAAAACTTTTTTTCGATTCGTAATATTTTTATTTCCGGTTTTAAATTATTCTCAAGCACCCTCATGCACGCACACCTCTTTTCAGCATGCCAGTGTATTATATTAGGCGATCAACCGTCGGTTTCCTACATAATGGCTTGAAGATGGCGAGTCGGAACTATAATACCTGCCTTATTCGATTAATTTTCATATCATTGAATGCAACTAAAGTTAATCAGTATTCTCATAGGCTGCTTTAAGATTTTACGTAACAGATATCAAATTAAGCGAATATTCAGTTAATTTAACTGATCGAAGTTAAATGTCAGTGATTACCACTACAGGACCTAACACACGCTGCCTTAGAGAGACAAACCTGACGTGGAATAACGAGAACGGCATCGAGTGGTTTTTAATTAATTAACCTACCTACGGGCATTGGTCCCTCGGTTGTTGATGATGATGATGATGATTAGGCTAATTGATTAATTTTAAAAAAATCAAGTCCCAACCCTAACACATATTCTGCATTGAGCGCCTCTGAGTAGTTACCTTGAAGAGACGCCATACAAATGAATGAATAGACCTACATAATTATAGGCACCTTTAATTACATATTTAAATATCTACTTATTCACACTCCACGGTTTGGACTGGATTCCAATATCTATCATGCCTACGCCTTATGCACAGAGTTTGATTAGATGCGTGTAGCGCAACCTTATAACCGTGTATTTCAGCCGGGGTTGGGTCGGGAGCGCCTCTGAATAGTAACCTTGGATTGGTCTCTATACAAATCTCCAGACTGACTGAATGAATGAATGAAAGAATATAGACCTACCTACAAGCATATAAACTTGGAAGGCGCTATGGAAATATGTTGAGTCAGTTTATCGTCTGACTCAATAATAATTATAAGAGCAGCTGACATTAGATCGGATAGCCGTTTATCTGTTTGCATTTAACGCACCTCTTCGGGGTCTCTCTGACCTTAGAGAAAGTTTGTGAGTTCACTTGGTATACATGCATGCCCACCGCATCAGGTCCCTATAATTAGATCTACCACCAAGCAATTCAATTTCTGATTAGTATTATAATGTTCCTCGAGTGAGTCGAGTTAAATATCAGTGATTTTGAAGCGGTGCATAAACTTTCCTATCTTAATTGAAATGGCGGAAGCGGATCTATTGGAAAGGTCACGAAGGTCGAAGGTTAAGCATGTAGACAGCGACGAAGGTCAGCACTTGAGACGGTAGCAATCGAAGGTAAAGGTAATTATCGAAGGTAAAAGGCAATAATCGAAGGTAAAAGGCAATTATCACATCGTCGAAATAATATTTTAACAGCGAGTCTTCTCAGTGGCATGTAGGATTGGTTATAAAGGCTGGCAACGTTAATTTCTTTTCCTTGTCCTAAGATTATAGATTTTGCAGTTGAGTTCCAATGGCGGCGCCAGTGTCACGTGATATTATATTCCCCCCTTATAACTTGCCCCAGAGTCTCAATGTGTAAACGGCAAACTTTACTATGGGGCTCCAAGAAAGACTGGGAGGTTGAAGCCCCAATCCTCCCGGCAATTCTGACCCTGGCTCCAATATACCTCTCCAACTAGCTAGGGTCTGTATGTCTATCACAAAATCGTTATCCACATCATTATTTGCGTGCGTGCGTATTTGCAGTTTAACGTCACTGTGTGGTTACAAAGACCATTAGCGACGCCCTCCTCCTTTACCCAGGCTTGGGACTGGCACTGGCATCATTATTTGCGCTCTCCGTTGATCGTTTTGATCGTTTTGCTCTTTCAAGCCGGAAAATTGGAAAAATCCAAACATCGGGCGTTTGCTGAGATCCCGTGGACCATGGATTGCTCCACTGGATCCGCCCCTGGATTGTGGCTATGCAAGGCAATTAATTAATCTACCTTGTTGAAGGGTGAAATTAATCACCGGTACAACAATTATTAAAAATTATATCAGTGGTCATTATTCAATTCTTAACGGTTATGGTAGGGGTCTGTGACCGTCTGTCCAAATATTAGGTACGCAGTGAAGGGGAAAGGTGATCAGAATTGGACGATTTTGCATACGGATTCACATGGCGAGGAGTGGTGCGTGATTACAATGAACTCTGAGATGCGTTTCAAGCATACGTTTAAATAACGTTAGCTCGATGGTTGCGTCGAGACATGGTGGGAAGGATTAAAACGTTTAACGTGTTGGAGAATATGTAGCATCGATGAAAGCCGTTTGAAAGGTGTCTAAACACGGCATTGCAATTTCCGTGTTGGCCGAGATCATGTGACTTCAAGGCAATTAATTAATTAACCCATCTTGTAGATGCGTGAGATAAATCATCAGATCAGCAATTAGTGATAACCAAGGCTGTTTTAGAGGAATTTTTAGAACTGCACAACCCATTCTTTCTATTCCCATCCTCCATGGTAAATTACTCCAAAACGGAGGAAAAATTACCTTTGAAAACTAGTTTTAACGGCAAAGAAGTGCTTCTACAACTGCACAAATCCATTTACAACTGCACATTTTGTGTAGAACTGCACGTTAAAAAGCCCTGGTGATAACTACATGTAATAGCAGTCATTTTTCTATCCTTAATGATAGCAATAGTGCGGATGCAGAGGAGTTCGACGATGACGACAATGACGATGAAGATGATGTTGTTGTTGCTGTTGATGATGATGATGTTGTTGTTGCTGTTGATGATGATGATGATGTTGTTGTTGTTGATGATGATGATAATGATGATGATGATGATGATGATGATGTTGTTGTTGTTGTTGTTGTCGATGATGATGATAATGATGATGATGATGATGATGATGATGATGATGATAATAATAATAATAATAATAATAATAATAATTATAATAATAATAATAAATCACTTATGGCGAATCACTGAAGACTATAGCCAAACCTAGTATTCAAATCCTCATTGATAATATGCAGCCCATCCCGGATTAACAGCACAGACAAATGACTTTAGCGTACCTGCAGCTCAGGGGCGGATCCAGGGGGGCCAATCCGGCCATGGCCCCCCCATTTAGAAATTTCTTTATTTTTGACCAGCTATTTTGCTCGAAAAGTAGACGTGGCCCCCCCATGAGTAGTTCCGTGGGACTTTGGCCCCCCCCTTCGAAAATTTCTGTATCCGCCCTTGCTGCAGCTATGCATAGAAGAGACTATATAGACTATACTGGTTCTATAGACTAACCCGGTGTGCTCTTCAGAAGATAGTCGATGATATAGGCCTCCTTGACGGAGTCCAGCGAGACGAGGTTGGCACCAAAGGCGAGGCAGTACTCACGAGCCTCATGCCACGACGCGTTGAACAGCGAGAACCGATAGCAGGACGGCCACGTCCCCCCTCCCACGAACTCAGTTGGACAGACGAGCGCAGAAGATCCACCACCACCGCTCTTCCCTCTACTGCCGCTCACCCCACCACCGGCCGTTGATCCTCCGCCGCCACCCCCGCCGCCAGGGGAAGAGACGGCGGAAGCGCTGTTGCTCTTGGCCTTCAGCTGGTTCATCGTTTCGCTGACGTGTCTCAGGTCCGTCTTGATCTGGCGGATGTGGCGCAGCGACCTCTGGGACAGACCTTCCATCATCCGAACCAGCGTCTGCTCCAGGTTCTCGATCTTCCGCATCGAAACGACGAGATCCAGCTCGCCAGACACTTCCAGAGGGTCTGGCGCCACTACGCCGCCGCCAACGCCTCGAAGGCTGTTGTAGCTTACGGAGGAGGCACCCGGTGATGGGTCGTCACCGGCCATTCCAACTGCAGCGCAGTCACCACCGACCGCTTTCAACATCACCTTGTACTTGCATCCGGACTGTGAGATGTAACAGCTGTTATGAGGGTCGGTCTTCAGTGCAGGTGCACTCCTGGTCACACTCCAAACGCTCAGACATAGAAGAAGTCCAAGCTGCAGCTGTCGTATACTCGTCATTTCAAGGCAATTAGTGTCCGTGTATCTGTTGGCTAATATTAAATTCTAATTATGCACACCCCTTTTAGTACGTCATCTTGTATTTATTAATCTTTTCCGCAGTGACGTGTTAAATAAACACGCGTCTGGCAAGGCAATTCTGCTGAATGCGAGGAACTCTATGCTCTTTTTAAAACCGGTTCCCTAAATTAACCCGTTTATTATTCCAAATTTGAACGGGAAAAATCGGTTTTAAACTACAAAGTATGATTGATTTTTCGTTGTTAAGACGTCACTGGCGAGAGGAATTCGGTTGACCTCAATAACCAATTGTAAATCTTTCAAAAGAAATTTTCTTTATATTTATTTCTTCATCTGTTTATTCTCTCCTCTCAAATTTCCTTCGTACTTGCTACATGTCTTTCTCTGTATATCTGAATCTGTCTGTTTGTTCTGCGTTGTCCTCTTTCTCCTCCTCTGAGAATCCGTTGGATAATTATTTTGTTGAATTATAAAATTGAGTAAATTGCAGTTTGCTCAGTTCTAATAATACACAGACCTACACCGCAGACATTGATATCCAAAGTCGAAGTATGAGTTAGGATATATACAAACGCTGTTGGACATACAGAGAGGATTGATGTCCAATCTACATTGACGACATATAAATCAGTCAGGTTTATAATTTTATTGCAGAACTGAAGAATGCTGGATCATATTCGAAATTTCCTTCATTCGCACTTGTCTTTTCCCTGAAAAAAAAAACAAAAGGGAGGTTTCAAAACTTTCAATTTCTATAGGCGGAATAGGCCTATTCCTTATGTTCTACAATGAGCTCAGTTGTCTACAAAATTGCTTTAGAGCGTATACTTAGAGCACTAAAGCTGCTTTTATTGTTGCGTTTCGGTTGGTTTTATTTGCTCGAAAAAATTGGTATAGGTTAAACCTACTCCAGGGTTTCAAAGTCGGTTAGGCCAGTCTTAAACCTTGGATTACTTTCAGCTTAAAAACTGAATTACTTAGCCTATTGCTCAAAGTTGAGTTCGAGTCGCTTAATTATAATAAGTTTAGGCTACACTTAATACTGCCATGACCTATAAGTTGATGTATCATCGCTTTTGATATGGCTTACTTGTTGCTAATGAGTTACCAACGTCGTTTTGCATTGAATTTGTCCAGAATTGTGTTTTGCAAAGTAGCAAATAAAAAAAATCGAAATACAGTTTTAGGCAACCACTCCATTAAAATGAGATGTAATATTTACACCTTATTTTGTGTCATTGCAAGTTAGACCATTTAAATTGACTACTAACCTATAATACATATTGTCGAGCAATTAGTTAGGATTTGTGTATTTTTCGACTACTTAAAATAATAATAAAGTATTGGCTCATGAGACTACTGCGACTTTAGGGGCCCTACCTAGCAGGGTAGGAAGACCTTCAGTTTTGAAAACCTTCAGGGTCTCCTTCGTCACCGCACTTTTGATTTCTATGAGTGCTACTGTTCTTATAGACTGCAAATAAATGATTTGAGTTTTGATTTCTAGATTTAGATGACGTTTTGAGTTAAAGAGTGTATTGTGCCAAACAAATTTTTTCCGAGGGAAACGGCCTCTGTTGTCATAAGCCCTCGTCAAATCTGGATCCATCCATCCAACCTAATGCTTTCGCATCTTTTAGCCTCAATTGCTGTTCTGTTAATACGTTTAGCGATAGTAGAAAATTCACAAGGTCTTGGAAGTCGTGAATTCTGTGTTTCTCTGCATTTGAGTGAATACCCCATCCAAAAAATTACCATGAATTCTGGTTATCTTGGAAAATTCTGTGACATTAATGCAATACGATGTTTGGAACTGATATTATAGGCTAATAATAGAGAGGACCTGCTACTATTATAATAGTGTCATATGTATACACATGAACTGATAGGGGCGTGTCATTCATTATATATATGCTGGATTAACTTATATTAGATATATATCATGTCATAGATTAGGTAATGATTGGACAGAAGAACATTAGCAATTAGCCAATCAAATTGTATAATAGGAGGAGTTAATATTGTTTGTCTGTGTATATATGTCTGAAAATGTACATAATAAAATTAGTCAGACTCTAATCTTTGTTGGAGTGGTGACTCATGGAGCTGTAAGCAGTCACTGAGGTGGCTGGGGCTTACAAATAGGTCTAGGTATTGCCCCAGAGTCTCAATGCCTCGTATTATCACAAATTAAATTGTCGACTATTGAATAGGTAAAAATAAATTTGTCACTCGATGCAAAACTTTGAGAAAGACATTTACACCTTTATAAGCTTACATGTATGATATATAGCGAAGGACTTTTCAGCGTGCAATTCTACACAAAATGTATAGTTTCTAAATGGATTTGTGCAGTTGTTGAAGAAGCACTTATGTGCAGTTAGTAGAAGTAGTGGTTGTGGTGGTAGTAGGCCTAGTATCAGACTAGTAGTAGTAGTAGTAGTAGTAGTAGTAGCAGTAGTAGTAGCAGTAGCAGTAGCAGTAGCAGTAGTAGCAGTAGCAGTAGCAGTAGCAGTAGTAGTAATAATAGTTGTAGCCGCTGCTGTAGCAATAGTATCTGCAGTAGCAGTAGCAAAAGCAGTGGCAGTTACAGTAGCAGTAGCAGCAGCAGTAGTAGTAATAGTAGTGGTGTTTGCTTAGAGTTAAACACCCTTAAATCACAGTTTCTGAAGCTATATTATTATCCGAGATGAAAGTAATTTCATTCTATCGTTCAAAATGATAAATAATAAAATTATTAAAACAAAAAAAATACGCCATGCCAATCTGTAATCAAGAAATTGAACTGATTAGCTGATATACAATTAGTTCAATCCTTTTCAAAGACGTTAACGGCCATGGCATCCATATAGGCCTACAGGATCCGATGCCATCAGACTTTAGAAAGACATAAATAAATCGCCTGTGCTCCAAATTTGTGAAAGGCTACCTTCAAGTTCAAGTTCGAAATGAAAGAACATCACGACATTCAGGGCTTTTTTAACGTGCAGTTGTACACAAAATGTGCAGTTCTAAACGGATTTGTGCAGTTGTATAAGCAATTTTGTACAGTTAAAATCAGCAAAAAGGTCATTGTCCTCCGGTTGGAAGTAATTTGCCATGGAGGATATATAGGAAAGGAAAGAAGGGGTTGTGCAGTTCTAAAAATTCCATAAAAACAGCCCTGACGACATTTTACCGGTTTGGATCTCGGTTTAATGCAACCAGTAGAGCTACACGGAACTCTTAAAAGGCATGGCACCTATTCAAAAGGGTAGCGGTGGTGAAGGATCCATTCTCTGGGAGCAGGGGCATGAAAAACTGTCCAGCAACGGGCTCAGCTAAGAGACTCGTGCTTGATGATCGCATCAAACCAGACAAATGTATAAGGAGTTAGCAGTGAGAGAAGGACAAGGTCCAAAGTGAGTGGAAACGCGTGGAAACGGCGTTCCCAATGCTCTCAAAATTCTTGGTTCACGTACCCACTGCTCAGCACGATGAAAATCTGGAAACACCTGCGCTCCAAGAAAAGTCATCATCAGCGTTCCCGCTGCTTACATTCAGCGTTATCAAATCTTGCATTCAGCGTTCCCGCTGCTTACATTCAGCGTTCTCACTGCTTACATTCAGCGTTCCCACTGCTTATATTCAGCGTTCCCGCTGCTTACATTCAGCGTTCCCACTGTTTACATTCAGCGTTATCAAATCTTGCATTCAGCGTTCCCGCTGCTTACATTCAGCGTTCCCACTGCTTACATTTAGCGCTCCCACTGCTTATATTCAGCGTTCCCACTGCTTATATTCAGCGTTCCCACTGATTACATTCAGCGTTCCCACTGCTTACATTCAGCGTTCCCACTGCTTATATTCAGCGTTCCCACTGCTTACATTCAGCGTTCTCACTGCTTACATTCAGCGTTATCAAATCTTGCATTCAGCGTTCCCACTGATTACATTCAGCGTTCCCACTGCTTACATTCAGCGTTCCCACTGCTTATATTCAGCGTTCCCACTGCTTACATTCAGCGTTATCAAATCTTGCATTCAGCGTTCCCACTGCTTATATTCAGCGCTCCCACTGCTTACATTCAGCGTTCCCACTGCTTATATTCAGCGTTCCCACTGCCTATATTCAGCGTTCCCAATGTTTACATTCAGCGTTCTCACTGCTTACATTCAGCGTTCTCACTGCTTACATTCAGCGTTACCACTGCTTACATTCAGCGTTCCCACTGCTTATATTCAGCGTTCCCACTGCTTATATTCAGCGTTCCCACTGCTTATATTCAGCGTTCCCACTGCTTATATTCAGCGTTCCCAATGTTTACATTCAGCGTTCTCACTGCTTACATTCAGCGTTCCCACTGCTTATATTCAGCGTTCCCAATGTTTACATTCAGCGTTCTCACTGCTTACATTCAGCGTTCTCACTGCTTACATTCAGCGTTCCCACTGCTTATATTCAGCGTTCCCACTGCTTATATTCAGCGTTCCCAATGTTTACATTCAGCGTTCCCAATGCTTAACCAAACCACTTTAACCACTGGAGAAGGTATATACTGGGGAGGTGTATAGATCTCTAGGTGCTGAGGAATTTGTAGCCTCAATATGAATTTTATCCTGTAGTGAACAGGAAGCCAGTGCAGCTGATTGAGTATATAGGACTGAAGCACATGTTCGTAGTGGGACGCGCAAAACAACCAGAGCTAAGGAGTTTTGGATGTGTTGCAGCCTATAATTGAGATCGATACATGAGAAGCCCCAAAAACCGAATTAGCATGATCAAGGCGAGATGAGACAAGAGAACAGGCAATGGTTTGTGACACATTCATAGTCAAGGTCGACCTGATGCGATGCTTTGCCCTGACGTGATGGAAGCAAAATGTACAAATGCTTGTTGATATACATGTATGCATGAACACGTGTAATAGCGCCCTTTCATGCAGATTACTATTCAAAGGCGCTCCCGGCTATAGCGTGGACACTAAATCTGAGCTTCACACCGAAGTGCCCGAACAATAATTGCGAGTGAATGACTAGTTCAGGGTCCATATACGCGGCGACTTGAGGTGGATTCGAACCCGCAGCCCTCCGGCTGCATGCAAGACACCAAGTATACCCCTTCATCACCACGTCCCACAGTAATGTGCGGTTATGTGCTGTCGGAATGTGGGCTTACTATCCAAGGCTTCTCCAAGTGTTTTGACAGTACGCCTATCGGTTAGAGGCACAGCAGTGCCAGCGAGGTTCTGTGCTAGAAAGGGAAGGGAGAGAACGCAGGTGCTGATGTGACCTGAACAAAATTGCCACAGAATTGTCTGGGTTTATGGCCAAGCCATTGAAACACTGAAACATGACAATTTACAAGGCATGGGCTGCATAATTATAGATGAAAGGTACGCCTCAAGTTTAAGCTTACGAGATTGATCAGCATAGGCGTAGGGGACATTTCGGCAAGGAGGGGGGGGGGGAAAGGATTTGACTTTTACCCAAAAAGTATATTTTACATTTTTTGGGGGGACCGCGAGTCGCGCCGACATTTTTTTATAGTCATTTTGATTTCCACGCCGAAATAACTGATGACCTTTTTTGATCGTTTCGCACAAATCTTCATAAAATATAGCTGTTTTACCTCTGTTTGCCCGAAAAATCCTACCATGCCTGTTTGCCCGAAAAAAGGTTTGTCCGACCATGCCTTTTTTGCCCGAAAAACACATTTGCCCAATATTTTGGGGTCATTTGCCTCCCCTGGACCCCGCCTCCTACGCCTATGTTGATCAGTGTGTGACAATGCAATAATAAAATGGCGTTGAGTATTATATTCGCCTGCATTGGTCCTTCCCTATGGAATAATGTCCCTCACCATGCAGTTTGCTTTGTCATCCTCTCTGGTAGACTTTCCTGCCTTTTCCCTCGGGTTGAACGCACTGGGAGCGCTTCTGGAAGGCTCTTGCTGCGAGAAGCGCTTTGTAAATGGTCAGATACAATACAATACAACATAATACAACATAATACAACATAATACAACACAATACCTGCACAATTATAGACCGAGGCGAGTAATAAAAAAGCATAATTTACCTTGGAATAGTTGCGTCTATCGTCGTCAGAGGTAAGAATGAATGCGTTGACTGAAGCAACTCTTCGAATGCTTTCAACCACTTCACTCTTCAAGTGGAGACAGCCAACCAATCCAACTGCCTATCCCTCGCTCTCTCTTTCCAGACGAAGGTATCGGTCGATGAAGCCGATGGAAAAGTTTTTCCACTGCGGTCATCGCTTCTCCAATCTCTCCTTTTAACTTCTCGTCTGCTTCCGGATCCTCTCCTCTTCCCTCCCCTTCTCTCTTCCTCCCTCCTCTTCTCTCCTCTTCCCTCTCCTTCTATATCCTTCTCTCTTCTTCTTTCCTCCTTCCACTCCTCTTCCCCCCTCTTCTCTCCTCTTCTATCTCCTTCTCTCCTCTTCCATCCTCCTTCCATTCCGCCCGTCCCGCATCCTCTACCTCAACCTTTCCTTCCTTCTGCGTCTCTTGATTTTGCTTCTTTCCAACAATTTTCTTCCACCTTCTGTTCCTCCTCCTCTTCATCGTCGTCTTCATACTCCTTTTCCTTCTCTCATTCCTCTTCCTTCAGCTTTTCCTCCTATTTTCCTCCTCGTTATCTCCACGTTTCCATCTGCCCCACCTTACTCCCATTCCTCTTCCAGGTCTTCCTCCTATTCCTCTTTCTTCTCACCGCTCCCTCTTCCTCTCTACGTTCCCACCACCCCTTCCTCCTTATCCTGCTCCTCCTTTGATTTCCTCCACCTCCGTCTTCCATTCCTCACTCAGAACCTAGCGTATACCCAACTTGCAAGCCTTCGTTCTGGGCGCCAACGGGCCAACCCCCAGCCCACTGGACCTTTGCAACGCACACGAGCGAAGCGAAACTCCATCATCCGGCTGTCAGTCAGCTTTCGCGGGAGAGGCGAGGGAAGCTTGGAGCGATACGAAAAGTGGGAGGAGCGGTAAGGATGAGAGGAGGGGAGAGGAGAGGAGAGGAGAGGAGAGGAGAGGAGAGGAGAGGAGAGGAGAGGAGAGGAGAGGAGAGGAGAGGAGCGGTGAGGATGAGAGGAGAGGAGGGGAGAGGAGAGGAGAGGAGAGAAGAGGAGAGGAGAGGAGAGGAGCGGTGAGGATGAGAGGAGAGGAGGGGGAAGGTTGCGTCTAATTTCGTTCCGCTTATAACGAGAGGTTGCCTTCTCCTCCTCCTCCGAGATCCAACGCTCTCTTCAAAACACACGACGACACAACCGAGTCCTATGAAGTCGAAAACAAACAACGCAAACGTATATAAAAAATGTGCGGCATAAATCTATCATGTAACGAGACAGCTGGCTAAAACTTCTGAAGCGCCAGGAATAGCACAGACTCATTTCCTTGTATTATACCCAATAGCGTTAATTGACCGCAGGAAATAGGTTTACCAGCGACAAATACTGTGACCTAGAAGGTACATGTATATACGTATTATTTACGGGCCGGTAACGCCAAGTTTATGCATGTTAGAAAATATCTCTTTGATGATATGAATCTTTGATCGTAGCTCTGCTTGCAAGAGAGCTTAACCACCGGCCAACCTGCAGTAATGCCGGTCCAAAGACTTGGAAAAGGAGGGGGCGACGATATCATAATTGCTATTACACCGTGCGGTTGAAGAGCAGCTCACCAATGATTCCTCGCGAAGGTCGTTGTACCGCAATGTAAGACTATAGGCGATTACCTTAGGAAACAAGAAGTAAGCCATTTTATGCATGGCAGATAAAGTATTATAAAGGACGCGTATACGTAAAAATGGTTAAGTTAGATTACTAATGTAATACTAGGTGAAGCATACTCAATGATATACAAGGTCATCTTGGGTAAAACGCGCTTACGCAAAGTGAAGGACAAAATTGATATTCGAGTATTATATTATTATGATGTATACATATGCTTATACAATGTCATGTCGATTGTCGAATCACATTTGAAAGAAACAAAAAAATTATCGTGAACGTAACAATGTCATTGATGCCTGACAATTATTATTATGGCCCCCAGAATAAAGTTTCTAGCATCATTTACTGATCGAAAGAATGGAATAATACAATGGAACAATACAATAGAACAATACAATAGAACAATACAATAGAACAATAATTAAAATCGGATATTCTTGAAAGCCAAAACCAAAATTCGCTTATTCAGCTCAATCGCTCAAAATGCTAAAGTTACTTCATCTACCGAAATTTCAGTTTACCAGGAATTTTTGTTGGGGTTTTGTAACAAAACACTTCAAACATGAAAAAGTCCTTAATATTTTTGTGAATACACTTTAAATAGTTATTGTTTGATTATTTACGGTACATAAAGAAGATGTCATAGACGACAGTATTTAAAATCTGGACTGTTCGGAGGCCATAATGTGGGAGAAATGAAGTATGGTGGTCTCTCTTAATTGTTAGGATTTCGATGGTTTATCTGACTCTGTGGGCTGGCACTGTTCTGTAGAAAAAGAAAGCAACCTTCTGGTGCTATAGATTTCTGATAACAGATGGAAGATGTTGTGACAGCAGAACGTTGCGATAATATACTCCGTTAATTAATTTTTCACTCCAGGATCACTCAAGACCAAAATAAAATTGTGAACTCTCAAGCGTCGAAACCGCGACGAACACCATAACAGACTTGCTGAAAACTGAAATTTATGGGGATGAAGTTGAAATATTCATATCTTTCTATCTGCTCAAATTTATGACATGATATTTTGGAATCATATTCTTTGTTCAATTCTCCAAATATTTGAAAAAATTAGTTTGATTAATCATCAGGCATTAGAGATATTAGAAAAGCAGTTTGGCTTATTTTATATTGAACCGCAGTGTAAAAAGGGAATAAAGTAACAAAGGGAATCAATCAATCGATCAATCAATCGAATGTTTTACTTTGCAACCGAAGTATAACAGGTTAACACATCTTGAACATTGGTTACAAAAAAGAAAAGCAGTTTGGCTTATTTTATATTGAACCGGAATGAAGTAAGAAAAACAATTGTTAGGCTACTACAAGCTATTGTTTGTTTTTCTTATTTAAGCGGATAAATAACCTTTAAAAAACTTTCTTCCAATGGAGTTTTTTAACCCTCTAAATCCCCTTGCCTACGCCACTGGGTACGAATAAATAGTCTCCATTGTCTTCGGCTCATTAGTCAAGCTCGTTACTCCTCGTAATGTTTTTCCAGCAGATGTTTCTACCACACAACCGCTAAACAAGCTCTGATTATACTACATGTGCTGCGTATACATTGTACATTGTATATGCTGCATTAGTTGCCCAATGATGGACTAACCGGTGTATCTTTAGAATCCATGGCATTTGCATCCTATTTATCTCCGTAGCAGACGAGCAGGAGTTGCTTGGTTCGACCAGCATCCATCAACGACCCCATCATCCGCGATCAGCATCTTCGCTTCTGTCGCTCACCCATCCTCCTCCATCTCAGCGCTGCAGTTCCTCTGACGCAGGACCCGGCTGCAGAGAAGAAGAAGACGAAGAAGACAAGAGAGGAAGAAGGTTAATCTACGACCTGGCAATCTCACTCGTCGCCCACATTATCTAGCGCCTTTCTGTCTTGACGATCGTACAGGCTAATGTCTCATTGCATCAGACAATAATGTGTCCTCAAAATTGTTTTTATGTGTCCTCAAAATTGTTTTTATGTGTCCTCAGAATTGAATTTCTGTTGTAATGCTAGTATTAACAGTAGCGGTAGTGGTAGTAGTAGTGGTGGTGGTGGTGGTGGTGGTAGTAGTAGTAGTAGTAGTAGTAGTAGTAGTAGTAGTAGTAGTAGCAGTAGCAGTAGTAGTAGCAGTAGTAGTAGCAGCAGCAGCAGTTAGCTATGGCAGTAACAGTGGCAGTAACAACAGTAGCACTAGTTGTAGCTGGGGAGTAGTAGTGAAAGTGGTGTTGATAGTAGTAATTGTAGCAGGAGGGCGAGAATTATTGGAGTTTGGGGCTAGATGACCTAGTCTTTCCTAAGGCCCACAGTCTTCTTTGCACAAACCCAACTCAAATCTCTGTTACTTCCCTACACTAATAGTAGTGGTAGTAGCAGTGGCATATTTTCATATGGGTCTGCCCCTTGGACTAATTGGGCGCCTTGAGCGAGTTCTTCGTTCGGGTGCTCGCCTCATTGGCCGCATTCCTAAATATGCCCCCGTCTCTGCTTATATGGGTGACGTTCTTCACTGGCTCCCTCAGCCTCCCTGTTTCACAGCGCATATCCTACCGAGTTGCTGCACTTGTTTGGCGATGTCTTCTTGATTGTGCTCCATCGTACCTGTCTAGCCGTTGTCGATCTGTCTACGACCTTGCAGCCCGTCGAACTCTTCGCTCCGCGACAACGGGGAGCTTTAGGTTCCGCGAGCTAGCACTTCTATCAGACAGCGCCGAACCTTTTCTACTGTGGGTCCCGCTATCTGGAATGGCCTCCCACTAACCTTGCGACTCATGCCTAGACTAAATTCACCTGCTTTTTATAAGTTGCTCGAATCTTATTTTTTAGCTGTGGTTGGGCTGGGAGCGCCTCTGAGTAGGTTTCGTGAAGAGGCGCTATATAAATTCTCGAAATTAAATTTAATTGACCACAACATTAGTGTCTACAATTATCAGGCATTGTTGTTGAACGTGCATCCATAAAGTAGAACCAGTGAGATTAATGTGCTTTGACGTATGCTGTAGTCCATTATGAATACATAGCTTAGATCTTTATTATAGGAGCACAGATAGACTTTGCATAAATCTATTGACGGCGAAATTCGTCTTTGAAAACTAACAAACGTAGAAATGACAAGATGGATAAAATAACACAATGAATTAGTGACCGAATGAATGAATGAGTGACCGATTGACTGACTGAATGAGTGACCGAATGAATGAATGAGTGACCGAATGAATGAATGAGTGACCGAATGAATGAATGAGTGACCGACTGACTGATTGAGTGACCGAATGAATGAATGAGAGACCGATTGACTGACTGAATGTATCAATACGCGTACGATGTGTTTTGCTACATGTGATATAAACCGGACTCCGTCATAAAAGCTGTTCTCGTAAGATTTGTTTATGCAAACATCCCCTCGTACTAGCCCGTGCATGATACCATAAATTTTTACGCAGGATAAAATTAATATTATAAACAGCGCGAGGTTAGCATAAACACTAATAAACCCCAATGTCTGTTTATGAGCCATAAAGGTGCGGAGGGGCGCGGTGGTGTAGTGGGTATGTTCGTCGCCTTGCAGCTGAAGGGTTGCAGGTTCGAATCCACCTAAAGTCGCCGAGTAGGGACCTTGGGCAAGTCCTTCACTCGCAATTGCTCAGCGCTTCGGCGTGAAACTCCGATGCAGTGTCCGCTCTGTAGTCGGGAGCGCCTCTGAGTAGGGAGCTTAAGGGGCGCTGTAACAAGTGCACATACAAACAAACAAAGAAAGTCCAAAACGCACACCATCTTTACTGCAGTTACTTTGACTATAAAATCAATCAGTGAAAATTTTCCTTAATGAATTTTCAGGAAAATATGGCCATGCGTTGGTCGTCAAAAATCGACATTTCAGTTGGGAGCGGAGCCACATAATTACATTATCGTGATTAGTATAATACTGCATGCTAACGTAATTACGATATCCACTGTCGGCATAGAATTGCGCATGCGTGTATGTGTGTTTGTGTGCATGTGTGTCTGTATATATATGTGCGTCTGTGTGTGTTTGTGTCTGCGTTTCTGTGTGTGTTTGTGTCTGCGTTTCTGTGTGTCGGGAAATGAGGTAAAGGCGTTTCTTCTCTAACTCTAAAGACCACTTGCATATACTGTACTCACTGGCTGTAGGCTACGTCAGTCAACCACTTAGCCCTTCGGTCGGTCGGTCGGTCGGTTGGTCGGCCCACTCCGCCTTCCCTTCCCCTCCATCCCCCCTTTTCCTTTTCCCTCCTCCAAATATCTCTCTCAGTGGGATCCGGGAAACCAGATCCGGATGGTATAATCCGGTGCCGGGACAGATCCCGATAAGAGGCGACGCATTCCCGGACTCCCGTCGACGATGATTCGGAACCGAGTTCTGATGATGATGATGATGATGATGATGATGGTGGTGGTGGTGGTGATGGTGGTGATGATTATGTTGATGATGATGATGATGATTATGTTGATGATGATGATCATGATGAAGAGGAGGAGGAGGAGGAGGAGGAGGAGGAGGAAGAGGAGAAGGAAGAGGAGAACGAGGAGAAGGAGAAGAGGAAGAAAAGAAGAAGGGCGCCGGTGACAATGATGATGATGATGATGATGATGATGATGACTACGACGACGGTGATGCTGCTGCTGCTGCTGATGATGATGATGACGACGACGATGGTGATGATGATGATGATGATGATGATGATGATGATGACGATGATGATGATGAGGAGGAGGAGGAGGAAGAGGAGGAGGAGGAGGAGGAGGAGGAGGAGGAGGAAGAGGATTGATGAGGTGTAAGAGGAGGAGGAGGAGGAGGAGGAGAAGAAGAAGAAGAAAAGAAGAAGGGCGCCGGTGACAATGATGATGATGATGACGACGACGACGATGATGGTGATGATGATTATGATGATGATGATGACGACGATGATGATGATGATGATAACGATGATGATGATAACGATGATGATGATGATGATGATGACGACGACGATGATTATGATGATGATGATGATGATGATGACGACGACGACGACGATGATGATGATAACGATGATGATGATAACGATGATGATGATGATGACGACGACGACGACGACGACGATGACGATGACGATGATGATGATGATGATGATGATGATGATGATGATGATGATGATGATGATGATGATGATGATGACGACGATGACGAAGATGATGATAGCCCTTGCTAGAGCTACACCATTCAAGAGCAGAAGTTCGATTTTGTGTGTAATGCGATATCAAACTACATGTGCAATGTACACTGTTTGTACAATGTACAATACGATTTTGAACATTTTGGTGTTATTGAGACTTGGGACTGGTTGTTTTTTTGGTGTTCTGCCTTACTGCCTACCATGTGCATTGTACAAGCAGTTGTATTTGATACGATACTTCCTGAAAACAGGGGTTCACACAGTGACACACAAACTCGACCCGTACCACCATGGACTACTCTTACGGACAACCCTATTGACTCGACGCAGCGCTCGTGAATACGCTGTTGCCGCGCGCTTGGATTTCGAGTAGCGCTTTAGAAATTTGAAGATGAAGATTACGATTAGGCCTACACATGTGGCCATACGATGATACGACCGAACATCCAATGCATTGAGCTATAATAATTATTGTGTGTGGATGACACGCTTAAGGTCGCTATAATAGGCCGTAGCAGACCCTACACAGTACACAGTACACAGTGACCTTGTGAAGGGGAGTAGACTGAACTGTGCTTGTTGCAGAATAATTGTGAGAGCTATGACCATTCGACATCGTGGCACGGTTGCCAGTCCTCAGAAGTGCTTAGTCGCCAAATAACGTCAAAAAGTAGCACAGAAGAAGTCCAAAAGGAGTCGAACTCACGCTTTTCGTTACGACTTCACAACCATGCGCACTGGTTGGTAGGAGAAGATACCGTATTATGGCAAGCCGAAAGCATAATAAAGATTGAATTAAGCGAGCTTTATGTAATGACATGTGTACAAAACAGTTCAGTTTTAATGGCTACAGCTGAAGTGGAACAATCTCTGGTTCCGTCTTTCTGCGTCATGAACAGTTTACGACCAGAAACAAATAATTTATTGTGCGCTATTGTAACGGTCTTATGCGCTATATATAGATACGTGTACCTTCTGTTATTGCTTTGTTTGCGACGAAATGCGGAGGAGTAGGAGAAAGAAAAGAAGGAAAACTGGAAGAGGCTGGTGGAGAGGATCAACGCATCAGGAGTCATGTGGAGTATCAAAATGAATTTGGCTACGGGATATGCACGGCATAGCAAGCAATATAATTTATTACTTGTGTTGCACAGAGAGTGAAAGTGAGAATGTGAGAGAGGCAGACAGACAAACAGGCAGACAGACAGAGAGACGAACAGACAGACAGACGAACAGACAGACATACAGACAGACAGAGCAAGATAAACGGAAAGACAGAGAACAGAATGTGTGTGTGTGTGTGTGAGAGAGAGAGAGAGAGAGAGACAGAGGGAGGGAGAGAGAGAGACAGAGGGAGCGAGAGAGAGAGAGAGAGAGAGAGAGAGAGAGAGAGAGAGAGAGAGAGAGAGAAAGAAAGCGAAGAAAGGAGAAAAGAAAGGGAGAGACAGAAACATAGAGCAAGAACTTACGCAGCGAGGGCGAGAGACAGAGGAAAGGGCAGACAGCAAAAGGCGTGGCATAGACAGAGACAGAGACAGAGACGGAAACAGAGACAGACACAGACACAGAGACAGACAGAGACGGAAAAAGAAACAGAGACAGAGACAGAAACAGAGACAGAGAGACAGAAGCAAAGACGGAGACAGAAATAGAGAGACAGAAACAAAGACGGAGACAGAGACAGGAACAGAAACAGACAGAGACAGAAACAGAAACAGAAACAAAGACAGAGAGAGAACAGAGAGACAGAAACAAAGACGGAGACAGAGACAGGAACAGAAACAGACAGAGACAGAAACAGAAACAAAGACAGAGAGCGAACAGAGAGACAGAAACAAAGACAGAGACAGAGACTGGAACAGACAGAGACAGGAACAGAGACTGAGACAGAAACAGCGACAGAAACAGAGAGACAAAAACAAATACAGAAACAGAGACAGAAACAGAGAGACAGAAACAGAGACAGAGACAGAAACAGAGACAGAAACAGAGACAAAGACAGAGACGGAAACAGCGACAGAAACAGACAGAGACAGAATCAGAATCAGAGACAGAGACAGAGACAGAGAAACAAAAACATAGACTACACTGTAACTGTTTGGATGGAAGTCAGAGTAGCCTAAGAGTTGTGGATGCACGTCTACTGCCATTCAGCCGTTGCTTAGTAGCTGTTTAAGACGAATCTTTGTCATAACAAATATGATTATCCCTGCGCTTCTTCGTCTTTCTCCTGTCGTAAAAGATCCTCTAAATATTTACACTCGAGCTGATGTAGCGCCGTTAGAAATCCGATCACTCCAACGCTCAACGTATAAACTGACAAACAAGTATCGGAACTTGCGAACATTTTATGTAGCGCAGATGCAGGTTGGAATTAAATGTGACGTCAGCATGCCTACTCGGCCATTTCGTTTCATCATTCATTTTGACGGTAATCTTCAGCCTAGTTTGCGTTTACATTAAGTCCATTAATGGAAAGGCAGTGGGTAGGAGAGAGGATGATAGGGAGAGGAGAAGAAAGAAGATAACGAAGGTGAGAGCCATGCAGAGAGAGAGAGAGAGAGAGAGAGAGAGAGAGAGAGAGAGAGAGAGAGAGAGAGAGAGAGAGAGAGAGAGAGAGAGAGAGAGAGAGAGAGAGAGAGAGAGAGAGAGAAAGAGACACAAACACACACAGAGATAGAGAGAGAGATAGAGAGAGAGAGAGAAAAAAAGAGGGAGAAAAAGAGAGAGCAAGACAGAGAGAGAGAGAAAGAGAGAGAGAGAGAGAGAGAGAGAGAGAGAGAGAGAGAGAGAGAGAGAGAGAGAGAGAAAGAGAGAGAGAGAGAGAGAGAGAAGACACACATATAGACAGACAGATAGACAGAGAGACAGAGAGAGACAGACAGACAGAGACAGAGAGATTCAGACAGACAGAGAAGAGGGGAGACGGAGACGGCGAGGGAGAGGGAGAGACAGACAGACCGCCAAAGACAGAGACAGAGACAGACAGACAGATGTTTGGCCATGCGTTGAAATATTTAGTGTTGGACGACAGCATCACTTTGTTCGAAAAAAATTCAGACAACGACGGTAATAAACGGCGCAACATCTTTGCATACTTGATTACCTCTTTGCCCTCACGCTGTTAGCTTGCTTACTTATTATCTGCGTGGCATGAACTGATGACGTCATTCGTCTTGTAGTTGGAACTTGGCGTTCAGGGATGCCATTCTGGCCCATTCATAGCATTTTCCATCTAGATCTAGGTTTTTCGGCATTGTCTAGGTTTCTAGTTTTTGCCAGGATCTAGCTTTTTCTGACGGCGGTTTTTCATACATTTTAAAGCTAAAAAGGCATTTTGAGGTTTTAAAAAAATATACAAAAGACGAGAAAAATCGCAAGATTTCAGGTTTGTGCTGGGTGTGAGTGAAAGAGGAAAGCAAAAATTAGAAATTTTGGACTGAAAGACTTTAAAAAGTCGTCAGAAAATATGAAATAGGCTACGAAAAAATTCATTCATTTCGGCGAAAATAGATGAAAATCTAGCCTTTTTCCGGATCTGATGACCTTTATAAAATTCGAAGTGGCATTCCTGTTGGCGGTATCACAACACAGAAGGGTATTGGACACCACGCATGGCTTCCGCAGGGGCACAGCGTATACGCCCTTTCTGTTACCCACTTTATTTTCTTAATCTCGGCTTACGAGGCTGCAGTCCTCCCCTCCCCTGCCGTCTGATCATGCACTCGTCGACACCAATAGAGGGAAATGAATCGCCTTTTAACCGCCTTCTACAGATCGTCTACGGTTTCGGCGGAGTAATCTGTCTTGTTTTCCTTCCGCGCTATATTTACAAAGCACACCGGCGCTTATAATCCGATCGCTTCAAGGCAACGCAAACACATCTCTCTTTCTTTCTCTCTTTCGCCTGCCTCCGCATCTACGCTTTCATCTCGAGCAGAGCCGCATTAGCACACCTATTTGAAAGGTGACGATGTAATTACGATGTAATTCCGTATGAGAAGAAAGTTGGCAGACGTGTCAAGTTCAATTCGCAATTATGCAGGGGCAAATATAATATTATATATATATATTATATATATATATATAGTCATGTATTAGTAGTTAATATTATTATTATTATTATTATTATTATTATCATTAGTACTACTACTACTACTACTATTATTATTATTATTATTATTATTATTATTATTATTATTATTATTACTACTACTACTACTACCACCACCACCACCACCACCACCACCACCACCACCACCACCACCACCACCACCACCACCACCACCACCACCACCACCACCACCACCACCACCACCACCACCACCACCACCACCACTACTACTACTACTACTACTATTATTACTATTATTATGACTATTATTCATATTTTTATTGTTTTTATTATTATTATTACTGTTATTACTTGTATTTGTATTATTATCACTTGAACCACTATTATTACTATTACTATTACTATCACTATTATAAATAGTATTACTATTTCTATTACTAATTTTTATTTTTAATATTATCATTATTGTCATTTCTATTAATTTTTTTGTAGTTAGATTATATTTATATAGGCAAATAAGGCAATCACATGTGCATGTATGTTTGGGCGTTTGTGTGTATGTGAGTGTACGAGTGTAGGCCTATGCGGGATGTAAGTAAGTGTGCTGTGTCATGGTATTGACAGATAATGGCACAGGTTCTGTGCACAGTACATGGACGTAACTCACGTGAGAGAATGTTTCTCTCACCATCCAATAATCCCAATCAAGTTCTCTTTGAACATGCTTTTAGATCTCGGTGATTATATAAACATAATATAAACATAATATATCGTCATAACTCCACATATATATATATATTTGTAGCCAGGAAGAAATTTCACCAGGGGTTGCCAAAGGGCAGAGTCGCAATATACACCGGTGCATATGAACAGAATTAGTTAATAATTATTCAAAATTAGTTCTTCCGGGATGAACCGATAAACTTCCTACTTACGTCATGCATATGAAATGCATATGCGTGAGACTCATAATAATTGTAGCCTATAATAATTCATGCAAATGAGCAGTAGGTCAGGTGCCGATATGAGCGCAATCTAGGTCAAGGTCATCCCGGCAATTTACCCACTAATCAAATAGTGCAAGTACAAATGCTGTACATTTGTTTGAACATGCATCATAATCGATAAAACCAGGGGATTATAGATAGATCTTTATGTTGGACATCGAAGAACTGATGTAATTTTAAAATGGCGTCACTTTAAGAGTTCATAAGGTGCCATAGTGTCGTGGTCAGCGCGCTGGACGGTAACTCGAGTCGTTGCCATTCAGAAATTCCTGTCGAGTCTGTTCACCTGCCCTCAGTAGCTGTGGCCAAGAAAACGTGGTTGCTAATACCTTATACATCTCTTCAGAGCTATAGTTATGCCTGATTCAATTCAAATTATTGATGCCATACATGCACGATTTATCTGAATTACAATAATAATGATGACAATAATGATAATAATAGCGATTATAATGAGAAAAGTAATAATAATAAGTTTAATAACACCAATAATAAATATATATAGCGAGGGACAGAGACAGAGACAGACAGACATACAGGCATACATAGATAGAGAGAAAGAGAGAGAAAGAGAGAGAGACAGAGAGAGAAAGAGAGAAAGAGAGAGAGTCAGAGAGAGATATAGACAGACAGAGAGAGACAGAGAAGACAGACATACAGACAGACAGACATACAGACAGACAGACAGACATAGACAGACAACTGATAGCGCCCGCAAGGCAGATAGTGAGACACAGAGAGGCACACATATACACACAACTTCTCTTTGAGTTTATTTAACTATTTAACGTCGTTCCTGAGTTACATTAGGAGACGGGAATTGGCCATCAGCACCATCAACATCAGCACCATCAACAGCAGCA
>OX457047.1:40247994-40255494 GCA_949752735.1 Lumbricus terrestris
AAGAGCGCACCTATAGCGCTGTGGGCGTGTTTAGACTAGCACAGATTTAAAATATCTGTCTTAATATTTGTCGATTTCAAACGCAAATTAACCCCATGTTTGTTTTTGATAGCAAGAATAGTTTAAAAACCAGCTGTACCCAGATACGACGTGCTGAAAGGAATCACAAAATTTTAAGCTCGATCAGAAATTAATCCTTAGGCCAATTCAGCGCTCTGTCATTTGAGCTCACAATAGGCTATACTGTATACTGCAGGCTAAGAATTTCAGGCTTTGGTACTTTCAACCATTTATTCATTATTTGTTTCAAAATTATAGTAAATTGGCCTAAACATAAATATGCTGCATGCGCTGTATTGTATGTGAGTCTAATTATACACTGTATGTTGTGAAAGAAAAAATTGACGATGCTGTTACATTAATTTTTGCAATGTTAAAAGTTATTGCTAATCAAAGAAAGACGAACACAAAGTTCATAAACTCAAAGAAAATTTATATTTCTGAAATTTTTCGCGTACCCCTTACCGGCGCGTACCACAGTTTGAGAACCCCTGCTCTATAGCTTTAAATGTGTTCCTAAATATAGTTGTATGCCCCGGGCAGTACCCGGTCATGGCGTCTGGGTCATAATTATGTTATAACGGTTAAACCCCGTTTGCCTCGCTGTAGAGGTGACAAATCGTGGTGGACATGACCTGGTCTCAAAGTGAGAATTGCCGGGAGTTGACCGTTGAGGTCTCAACCCCCAGTCTTTCTTAGGTCTCCATAGTAAAGTCTGTCTTTGACACCCTAATTCCAAGTAGATCATAGTCCAACGCCCCCATAATTTTTCCACAATTCTCGCACTGCCTTGTCTTGTTAGAACCGTCGTGTTTCCGTTCTTAACTTTGGGTCGACGTTACACAAACCAGCAGCTGACGAATCGGCTACCATGCTATTCAAAACATTGCGGACAACATCGTAACTACGGTAACTCCTCCTGGCCTAGAAAACTACGGAGACCTCATCGACCTCTTTGCCTTAACACTGACTAGAACCACAGCAGCTGCTAGACAAACTCTTTAGATCAGAGTGCAACGTGTTTCACACCTCATCGAGGTAATTGCCAATGACATGTAGGCCCTAGCAGACCAGGTGAGCAGCTCAGGTGACCAGAGGCAGCACCGTAACGACCATAGATTCCACTTCAAAGGGACGCCGACAAGTAGATTACAGCGTTATCTCGGTTCATTGGAAGACGCTTTATAGATCTGTCAGTCAATTAGTTAACCCGTCAGTCGGTCAGTCAGTCAGTCAGTCAGTCAGTCAGTCAGTCAGTCAGTCAGTCAGTCAGTCAGTGAGTCAGTGAGTCAGCCAGTCAGTCGGTCGGTCGGTCAATCAGTCAGTCGGTCAGTGAGTCAGTCAGGCAGTCAATCAGTCAGTCAGTCAGTCAGTCAGTCAGTCAGTCAGTCAGTCAGTCAGTCAGTCATTCAGTCAATCAGTCAGTCAGTCAGTCAGTCAGTCCCAAATAAATCTGACTTCCTGCGCAAATATCTAACATGACTTTTTTATACGTTGTAATCATAATTATAATGCCAGATTTACAGTAAATTCCAAAAATAACGTCGGCGGCGGAAACCAGTGCAAGCCGACGTTCAATCAGATTACATATCAAGTGGAGAAGCCCGATCACAACGTACGTCACTCGAATTGCAAATTAGACGCCCTCTGGCGAATGGAAAGAAGACAAATGAAATCGGACGCATTTGATGCAAAAATCGGTCTGACATAGACTACAGAAATTCACTGTCGGATACAGCAATATAATATTAAGCCTAAACCGCAGCGCATTTTAAACCTACATATACTTCCACTGTCCCTTATGTTATATAATTATATGTATGTGTATTAGTAGTCCTTTAATATAATATCATGGGCCTTTCATGGCATAGGCCTACATGCGTGTGAGTGTGTGTGTGTGTGTGTGTGTGTGTGTGTGTGTGTGTGCAGTGTTTAATCTAGACGTCTCTGGGGGGGGGAAGTTTCTGATGGGGAGGGGCGCATCCCCTCTCCATACCTCTGTCCTCCCAGTCTCGGTGCTACGCGCATCACAAGCGTCCATCGGACGTCTCCCCAGAAACCTCAATTCCCCTCCCCCCGAAGAGGGGGACTAGATTAAACACTGGTACGTATACTTCCACTGTCCTTTGTTATATATATTATATATATATATATGTATTAGTAGTCCTTCAATATAATATCATGGCATAGGCCTACATGCGTGTGTGTGTGTGTGTGTGTGTGTGTGTGCGTGTGCGTGTGCGTGTATGTGTGCGTGCGCGCGCGTGCGTGTGTGTGTGTGTGTGTGTGTGTGTGTGTGCAAACTGTGCATGTGTGTGTGTGCGTGTGTAAATTAGTTGAGTCTGAGTCGGGAGCGCTTCTGAGTAGAGAGTCATGAAGGAGCGCCTCATAGGTGCTACAAATAAATTTGTAAAAAAACTTTAAAATAAATAAATAAATAAATGATTGACGTAATTAATGAGTGACTGTTCAATTGACCTACTGACCTACTTTCTGCGTGACTGATTGGCTGACGAACTTGGTGACCTTGCCCCCACTGACTGACCGACGACATAAATTGTCCTTGATCATAATAATTGAGGGTGAGACCTGATCAGCCATAATATGAAGCAAGATCAGACGCCGCACATAACATTGTATAACCGCCATGTTCACATGTTTGCCAAACTGATGCCGTGTCAACAGAACTCCGATGGTGCAGAACGACGCTAATCAAACAAAAATACGTCATCGATGACGACTCTTGTCACGGAAACGACCGATCGAATCTGGTTTTGACCGGTTTGTCTCTGTTAGCTTTTTCACAAATCAAGGACATTGGCAGTAGCCTTTGAAAAGATGCGTTTCGATTAGGACTACCGTATAACTTGGCTTGTTGCTGTTTAACGACGCTGTGTGATAGTCGACCTCCTCCTTTATCCAGGCTTGGGACTGGCACTGGCAGAGTGGGACCCAGTGGCGGAGCTATTTTCTATGGGTCTCTGTGAGGCTATTTCGTATAATATTATGAACTTGTCATTAAGAACATCCTTTGATTAGTGTTGCAGAGAGATTGAAGCTATACATGACCAACAACTTTATAAAATACGGTGTCCAATCAGAACCTTAACATAGAGAGATTATTGAATGCACCAGCGGTTATTATAATTTAAATATTATTAACTTCCCTGGGATTAAAGCATACATACACAATACATAAATATTTTAGATTATGTCGTACCTCATACGCACATACATGCATATACACATACATACATGCATGCATGCATGCATGCATGCATACATACATAATTATATACATACATACATACATACATACATGCATACATACATACATACATACATACATACATACATACATACATACATACATACATACATACATACATACATACATACATACATACATACTATGTCGATTGAGTTGTCTGTCATGGCGGCCTCTATCATAATTATAGGTATACGAACGTTGTTTCTTCAACCCCAGAACTTACTTGCTAAATTCTGTCCTTCGCAATCTTGACGAGACAGGTCGAGGCAGAATTTATCTTTGCAAGGCCGAAAGATTTTGTTTATTTAGAACTTTGCCTAGGTGTGCGCTAGAGGTGTCAGGCTTACACATATCGAATAACCAAGCACAAAGCAATCACGTATACGCCTATAGTCGCGGAGAAGTATATGCCTACGTTTAGACCAAGCAGTGTGTGCACAAAGGCTGCATTTTATTCTATTATATTTAACAATATAATTAAATAACGTGCACGTGTAATTATTATTATATGCATGCATAAACCATGGTGTACATGCAGGGCTTAAAGAAATTAAAGTGTGACTGGAAGCCTTGGATGGCGTCCACGAGCTTTTTTCAAATCTGAGCGCCACTTTTTATAGGCCAGCGCAACGTAAACCGGTTCCCCGGCGGGTCGGTCCATGCTACCCCTGCAAAAAACGAAAATGTAATTAATGGTGTCTAAAATGCTGGACGCTGTCGTCAATATAATTATAGTGACATCTCGGCGCTGCTTGCACTCATAATATATTATTTGTTAACTTATTTGGATCATCGATTTTTTCTTGGCAATACATTTTGAAACCAATTTTTATGAAGCTCGAATTCGATTAATCAGTAGTCAATGAATATATATGTATATTTATTTATATATAATGTATGTATAATATATATATATATATATATGTGCATCACAGTGCATGACTGCGCAAATGCTATATATGTATATATGTATATATGTTTACATGCAAGTATATATAGACTGCATATATATATATAATTATATATATATACACATATGTATATATGTAGACTGCATATATATATATATATATGTGATATCTTTATGTGTCGTGTTGCTGGCTTTAATATCTTCTCATCTTTCTCTGATAGTTGCCTCATGTGTCAAGCGCTCGTAGTCGCAGCTGCACGACATCTCTCAGCCATTCCATTTCAATTTCTCCGATGAAGACGCAGCTTGCAATATGACCGATCAACACTGCAGTGTGAAAAAATACATTAAGTCCATTAATGAGTGGGCGAGTGAATGGTGTGGGAGCGGGTGGAGGGATGATGCTCAGGCAAGTCGGTTGGGGAAGCAGAAAGTGACAGTGTGACGAGTGCGTCACTATGTGTCACCACCGCTGCTTGTGCGTTGGTGGGAAAAGAAATTGAAACTCGTGTATAATAATTCTATATATACTGCGTAGATACCGTATATGCAAGATACACGAGTTTCAATTTCCATATCCAGCAACGCATCAGTGTATATGCTCGACTCACCGGTGACTCTATAGTGACTCACGTGTAACACTGTCGCCTTCCCCAAACGACTTGCACGAACAACCCTCTTCCCCTCTATTCTATTCTCTTCCCTTCCCCTCCCTTCTCTGTCTCTGTCTCTGTCTATGTCTCTGTCTCTGTCTATGTCGCTGTCTATGTCTCTGTCTCTGTCTCTGTCTATGTCTATGTCCATGTCTCAGTCTCTGTCTCTGTCTCTGTCTCTGTCTATGTCTATGTCCATGTCTCAGTCTCTGTCTCTGTCTCTGTCTCTGTCTATGTCTATGTCTCTGTCTCTGTCTATGTCGCTGTCTCTGTCTCTGTCTATGTCTCTGTCTCTGTCTATGTCTATGTCCATGTCTCAGTCTCTGTCTCTGTCTCTGTCTATGTCTATGTCTACGTCCATGTCTGTCTCTCTGTCTATGTCGCTGTCTATGTCTCTGTCTATGTCTCTGTCTCTGACTATGTCTATGTCTCTGTCTCTTACTATATGTCTATGTCTCTGTCTTTGTCTCTGTCTTTGTCTGTGTCTTTGTCTCTGTATCTGTCTTTGTCTCTGTCTTTGTCTTTGTCTCTGTCTTTGTCTCTGTATCTGTCTTTGTCTCTATCTCTGTCTCTGTCTATGTCTCTGTCTCTGTCTCTGCCCCACACACGTTACATATACATAATGGAGAGATGTTCTATATAATATCTCTCTCTTCCTCTATGTCCGTCCGTTTGTTCTTCCTCCTGGACCTGTAGACATCTTTCGCAGTAGTCAACGAGTGAGTCGAGGCAGAAAATCATTATCGAACTGGTTGGTGCTGACGTCGTGAGATTCAGAGGCTGAGGAGCCGGACGCAGGCTGCAGAGGCATCTCTGGGATGCGGACGACGAGGGATGCAGAGAAGTGTGGAAGGAAGCAGAGAGGAGGCAGAGAGGAGGCTCTCATCTGTCGTCATCACATGCATGCTCTCGTCCGCGGTGGTGGTGGTGGTGATGGTGGTGGTGGTGGTGGTGGTGGTGGTAGTAGTGGCCAGGTTAATGAAACTGCAGTCGTATGACGTCAGCAGCAGAAGTAGGACGACGATTCTGGCGAAGGTAAGAGGACAGGATGGATGGATGGATGGATGGATGGATGAATGGATGGATGTATGGATGGATTGATTGATTGATGGATGGATGGATGGATGGATGGGTGGATGGATAGGTGGATAGTTGGATGGATGGATGGACAGATGGATGGATGGACAGATGGATGGATGGATAGTTGGATGGATGGATGGATGGACAGATGGATGGATGGATGGATGGATGGATGGATGGATGGATGGATGCCATTCATGCTTGCGCCGCATGCCATGGATGTAAAGCGTGAGAGAGAGACAGATGGACACAGACGGATAAGGAAAAATAGTGAGGGAAAAGAAAAAGATATATGGAAAGGAAGTAGGAAAGATAGACATATAGACGGATGGATGGACAGATGGATGGATGGACGGATCGATGGATGGATAGATAGATAGATAGATAGATAGATAGATAGATAGATAGATAGATAGATAGATAGATAGATAGATAGATAGATAGATAGATAGATAGATAGATAGATAGATAGATAGATAGATAGATAGACAGATAGACAGACAGACAAAGAGGCGTTAAAATAGACAAACAGATTGGGGCAGGCAGGCAGGCAGGCAGGCAGACAGAATACGCTTATAATGAGCAGGATAGAGAAAACGAGATAAGCGATAATAATTTTGTATACATTGTATATATGCAGTTACACCCGCGATAATTTTTATTTGTAGGTAATATTTATTTTGTGCAGTATATAAAATTATAAATATTTAAATGCATGAAAATGTAGGCCTATGGCGTGCCATTCATGCTTGCGCCGCATGCCTGTTATAGGTCTATTATATGATGCCTAGACATAATCTACTTATGTTTTCCTATAAGTGTTCAATAGGCATAATAATCTTTGTATTGTAATGTAATGTACTGTAATGTAAATCTTCGAGAAATTCTCAGCGCTCACAAAAGCCACGTCAGGGAGACCAGCTTATTCACCGGCGCTATATCAAATCAAGTGCGCAATAGCCAGAGCTGCCGTTTTCGTTCCGATGCCAGGTCAAAATCCGAGGTCAAGTCAAGGAGATAGCGTGGTGCTACGGTGGTTGTCGGTGATGGTGGTAGTTGGGTGATGGAACCTGATTGGAATCTGGATAGGATCGCTTGAAGAGTATCATTTTTATGGTATCCAAAGCATGCATATTTTGTGATCATGGTGCCTTTGAGATTCCTGTGGAAACCTATGGTGACTTTCTCAGACCTATGTATAGACCTACGGTGTCATATTCAAACCTGTATGAATTAATGGTGTCATACATGCATAGGCTTATTATATACCTATGTAGACCTAAAGTAATGGTGGTCCAGGCATACCTATGAAATATGTCTATTGTGTGCACATGAAGCATGCATGCAGACATGCAGGCAGATATATATATATATATATATATATATATATACATGTATGTTGGC
The DNA here is from genome assembly GCA_949752735.1 of Lumbricus terrestris. Lineage (NCBI taxonomy): Eukaryota > Metazoa > Annelida > Clitellata > Crassiclitellata > Lumbricidae > Lumbricus > Lumbricus terrestris. The sequence continues at coordinate 40,255,373 of OX457047.1, forward strand.
ATATGGATACCTATGTACTATACAGTTTTCTTGATGTACCGTATATAATATAGTCACCAGTAATTGGTTTTTATACGCATTGTAGAACTATATACCCAGGAATCTTGGAGCCGCGGAGTCAG
>OX457047.1:40265494-40342994 GCA_949752735.1 Lumbricus terrestris
AAATGTAACATGAACCCGAGAATTTACTATGGCAAACCTTTTTGGTAGAATATAGATCGGAAACACCTTTCTAAACTACAGTAAAAATGCTAATGAATTCCAACATGGGGAAATATGTTAAAATCGGTAATTATTGTGATGCAAATTATTATTATGACTGTGCGTATAGCGTTTCGCTTAGTCATGGCCTATGCATTATGACTGTCTGTCCTAATACATCGATGTCTTGCGCAATAAAAGCGCTATAAAATTAATTTCCACGTTGCTGCTCCGTTGTTATTAACATACATGATGCGCCGTTTTCTGCGGTGTTTGTGACGTCATGGGACAACATCCGGAATCATTGGGAGATAAACAGTTTCTATTTACGCGGAGTCTCTAAATAACAGATGAACTGTCGTTTATTTTGTCAATAACGTTGCTTGGTATTGAGTTTTCTATTGAGTTTACTGTGATACGACGAATCGTAGGCGTCCTACTTTTGCGTCCGCGGTAGGGAGGGGTTCTACTTGAGGAGGGTAGAGCGATAAATCTCTCGTTACGCGTTCAAAAGATGAACGAGGGTGAGGGTGAGGACAAAGAGGAGACACGGAAGAGGACGAGAGAGGAGGAGGATGATGATGATACAGAGGAGGATGGTCAGAAGAGGAAGAAACCGAATGAGGAAGGCGTTGAGACGGAGGAGGAGAAGGAAGCGAGGAAGAGGATGCACGAGTTAGAGGATGGCATGAATGATGGGGGAAAGGAGGAAAAAGAGGGGGAGCCGCCGATGAAACAAGGTTGTCCGAACCTGGGAGCAGCAGACCCTGCGCAACCCATCCAGGCTGGTCCACTTCAACAGCAACACCACCACCACCACCAGCATCAGCAGCATCAGCAGCAGCATCATCAGCAGCATCATCATCAGCTGGTGAGGGACGGGGACTGGACGGTCGTACGCTGCGCCGAGACGCGGCAGAACATCATGCGCATCGTCTACGAGTACCTTCCGTCTCTGGTCGTCCGCGTCGCCGCCTTCCACCGGCGATCGGAGTCGAACGACGCCGATTGGAACCACTGCCACAACCGGGCTCGTCAATCGAGACACATCCTCCGCGGCCCCGACGACATAAAGGAGAAGAAAGAGCTGACCAGGCAGATCAACGAACTGGCAATCCCCGTCAGGCTGCTTCGCCGTTTCCACGCGCTGGGCGGGGACCGTCATCGCCAGCGCGCCGCCGCCGCCGACTACGACTCGGACGTACCGTGGAGCGCCATGCGGCTGCGCTTCCTCACCCGCCAGATGATCGATGCCCGCCACCGACAGTTTGAAATGATCGAAGTTCACGACGCCTTCGAGGATAGGGAGCAGATCAGGTTGATGAACGAGATTCGGATCATCCTCTACGACACCGTCTTCTTCGACCAGCGAATGGCGGAGCCGCCCATCGAGCGACAGACGAATGGCCCGTTCGATCTGCCAATACGCGACGCGTGGGAGCTCGTCAAGCTCGTCTCTAACGAACTTCGTCAGGCGTTCGACTACGCTGAGGAGCTGAAGAAGTGGGTGTTGGCGTACAAGGACCCTACCGCGTCTGGTGCGGCGAGTCCCGCGGCCGCAGCGACCCCAGCGGAGACGGTCGTCCGAACCGAAGCCGTGTACATGTGCGATCGGCTGGCGCAGTTCTGCAGCGATAAACTTGTCGGTCAGGTTGGTTTCCTCATGCACAGATCCAACCTGGCTAAGGTCGCATCGCAAAGACCGCCGTGGCACTTGGGCAGGATGTACGATGCCGACGCTTACGAGGTGACGCAGAGCGTCGTGTGGCGTCGCGTCGCCATCTCTCTGGCGGAGAAGTGCGAGCGCCTGCTCGAATTCGCTGAGAGACACATCCGAGTACTCGAACAGTAGGAGACGACGTTCCAGGACCAAAAGCAGCGTGTAGCGGACACCGTGCACTATACCCACCCGCTATACAACATGTCGCCACGCTCGATCCGCAAGAAATAAACGTTGCTAAACGTCCCTTGTTTTAGACTCATTATCTTATAGTTTTCGATTGGTCTGCGACTCGCTAGATGCCCCCCGAAACCCGCTCGTGTGTAGAGTACGCGATTTCGGAGCATATATGCCTCGCGATACTTGTGTGCAAAGGATGTTTATGCGGCAGTGACGGCTCGCGGATACCTCCATCAAAACAGTCCAGCTGATTCCCAGAGGAAGTCCAGCTAAGGGACTTGTAGGACTCGGCTGGGGATAAAAACTATACGCAGTTATAATTGCGTTTGTTGATCCGTTTTGTATGCAATAAATGCAACCTAATACAACTGTAATATTTTGATAATAATTAGTATTTTAATTTATTTATAATGTCATTCTTCTGTTGCACTGGCGCCCTCACATATTAGCAACAGAGGCGTGTACCACTAAAGAAAATAGAGACCTACTTTTAACTTCTTGTTTCGGGGTTTTTAGCAAATTTATTCGCACCATTTCTTTGTCTCCATTCAATAATAATTGTCTCCATTCAATTGTCTCCATTCAATTGTCTCCAATCAATTGTCTCCAATCAATTGTCTCCATTCAATTGTCTCCAATCAATTGTCTCCATTCAATTGTCTGCCTTGCAATCCATTACACCCGTAGCCTGTTTGCGACACTAAATTTAAATGCGCAGATTCGGACCTCATCTGTAACTTCAGATATACAATCCCTATCTGGCACAGGTCACAAACGGTGTGACACTCATTCAAACAGACACCTGATGAATTCTATGTAAATTCATTCATTCATTCATTCATTCAGAGCATTTATATAGCGCCCCTTCAAGAAACTACTCAGAGGCGCTCCCAGTCCAATCACGAACAAAGAAAAAATACTTGAGAGACTTGTAGAACCCAGCCGGATGGACCACAAGTAGAGAGCGAAGCGTAACCGGGAGTTCGCTCCAGACAGTAGGTCAAGAGGGCCACTATAGCGTCACTAAAAAATGAATAGCCTACATTATACATAGGCCTACACAACCTGTCAGGACAGCCACTATGACACAACGAAGCACTCGTGAATAAGCTAGTGCCCTGCGCATCCTATAGCTGTCTGGTAGCGCTTTAGTGTTTTGGGTTAAGTATAGTTTTCAGTTTAACGATACTGTGTGGTAACTAAGACCATTAGTGTCGCCCTCCTCATTTATCCAGGCTTGGGACTGACACTCTCAGAGTGCAATGACGGTTTACGATGTGGCTGCTATTTAAATAATTATAAGAACACACGACTACAGTGAGTTGCCATCTAGCGAATAGACTCTCAGTAATCCAATGGCGACAGTGCTTCTTGTTTCTTTAGCATAGATCCGATTGATGGCCGCATTAGACGACAGGCAGCCACCTGGCGAATAGAGGCAAAACAGCCTCTCAACCCAGAATCATTATACTTCTCTGCTCCATTCCAGAATCCAGATCCACTGACTCTCGGCATCGAACGAGTCTTTACAAGTCTAGATCGGGGGCCAGAGTGGGGGGCAAAACCCCTCATTTTCTCTGTTGGACCTTGCCCTTTCAGGCTTATGACAGCGGTGGGGTTGGGGTGGAGGAGGTGGGGTGGGTTGGAGGGGCATGTGGTGGGAGGTGGGGTTGGAGTGGGGTGGTAGGGGTGGGAGGGGTTGGGGTGGGGGGTGGGGGGAGGGTGGAGGGAGTGGGTGCGGGATTGGGGGTGGAGATTTTCCTGAAACCTAAATTTCTCGGGTGGCGTACCGGTAAAATGTAAATCTTCGAGAATTTCTCAGCGCCCACAAAAGCCACGTCAGGGAGACCAGCTTATTCACCGGCGCTTATTCACCAGCTTATTCACCGGCAGACGTCGGAGTGTGGTGGGGTGCTGTGGTGGGGTTGTGGCCGGAGCGTGTCGAATCCTAAATTTCCCGGGCAACGCCGGGTACCCCAGCTAGTATAATATAGGCTCATATCGACCAACAAGTGTTTTATTGTTCTCTTAGGTTTGTGGAAGCGCTAACGCCGATGGCCGATTTCGTTAGCGACATGTAGGCTAGGCTAGGATAATTTGGCACATGGTAAAACATTCTAGGAGCCAGAACTAATCGACACTGCCTTCAAACAGGAAGTCGTCTAGTTTTCCCCTATTATTGAACAACCTATACTTTCGTCGTCAGAACGGCCGCCCCTCGGTGCGCCAGATATGGACCGATCCGGACGATCCCATTCATCCAATCACCCCTTCAATTCATCTGTTCGTCGATACGTTGACGCTGCCGCAACATGGATCGCGATGCGCTCGTGAAGACTGTTTGATAGGCCGCTTATAAAACACGTTATCTTGTCTGAAACAACAAATCTCTAGATTCTACCGAGAGACGAAGGTTCAGGCTGCGGGTCTTGCGCAGTTCTGTCGATATGGGTAATGCATTTTAATATTTTGGCCATTTAACTCGTTGAGGAATTAAAACGCCGACTGTTTACGGCGAGGTGTCTGAGCGATGGCCACGGTAGCGCATGCCGTCGTGGCCTTACGCGAGGTGGGAACTATCGCACCGGATGGACTAAGTTGGATGACTAAGATATTTACTATGTGGTTCGAACCAGGGTGAGAATTGCCGGTGTTTGTGGGGATTCAGCGCCTACTCTTTCTTAGGACTCCACGATAAGGTCTTCTTTGCGCATACCAACTACACGTGGATAAAAGGCTGATTTCCCCTTATTTTCTACATGGGCATCGAACCCCCCATGTCTTGATTCAAACTAGCAGTTCACGGGCAGTAGGCCTAACTGATTGCAAACCAAAGATTGGTGCCCTGTTGCATTTTATTTGTCGGTTTTTGGATTGACGAGTTGAAAACTGAGACCACCTCTGCCTGCGAGGCAAATAGTAGGTTGTAATTTATTCTTGTGAATGCAACAGTGAAAATTAATAAGCAGGTGCTTTAAAAGCAAAGGTCTTTGCTTTAAGGGTAGATGATATGGTTGGTTACTTAAGCTAATAATATGGTGAGTTTGTTAGCGTTTGTGTTTGGTTGTCAGATGCTGGTGCTAATACAGGAAATAGTTTATTTCGATAAGTCAATTAGACTGTTTCCGCAGTTTTATGATTGTACGGCATGATTTATTGCTATCGGTATAACTTGATGCTTGCACATCCGGTGCGATTTGATCTTTTGCCGGGAGGCGTGGAGGGAGCGTAAACGAAAGACGCTTTGTTGAATGATTCATCGCAATTCTGTTCTTTCGCAAGTTTATCGATTTTTAATTCAATAAAGTCATCTTGCTCGCTGTGTCAATTCGATAAAAATATTGCGCAAAATCGATTTGGCATTTGCCAATCGAACCACACATGATGAGTGTAGTCTAAAATAAAATTATAGCCTAAGCGAATTTATATAGCGGTTCGTTGTCAAAGCAGTTGTAAGCCCCAAATGTTAGATTGTCGTTCAACTGTGCTATTGTCATTAAATTGTGTATCTACCATTTTCGTAAGTCGTTGCAATGTGTACGGATGGTTTTACGTCTATACGCAGATACTTGTGTGCCTAAGAGGCTCTCACCAATTCTTTGAGGGTATCATGCCGTAAAGCTTTTGCTATCAATGTCCTTTATGTGGTGATATAAAAAATGTGCCTATAAGTACAATGCTTAAGTTTAGTAATGTGTCGTTTAGGCAAATGCCCCCCGCTGCAATGCATTGTGATCATTTGTAAGCATGGCCGCTGAGAGGGGTGCAGAGGAAGGGTATACATAAACGCCCAGGGGCAAGGCGACTTTTAGGGACCCGGGCTATGTAGTTACACAAAGAAAAGTTTATGATTTATGCTTTTTTGAATATAATATTGCAGAAAATCAACTACAACTGGTCAGTGATTAGTCTTTGTTGCATTTGGTCTACCTTGTGATAGAATTAGACAACTGTTGCTTAATGATGGGTCTTGGTTGTATTTGGTCTCCTTGGGAGGTAAGGTAGAACTTGTTAAATGGTTGGTCTGTCGCACTGTGTCACAATTTATGAGTTTAATGTATTTCAAAGGAATTTGATCTGGTTTGTTTTCATTCGTTGTGTTTTTTTGTTCGTTTGCCTTAGGGAAAGTGACTTGCGAGTGTTGTCGAAAGAAGTGCAAAGGACAGGCCATCAAGCTTCCAGAGGACAAATACTTCCACTTGAAGTGCTTCAAGTGCAAAGGTATGCATGCGATTTCTTCAGACTGTCTGATTCGGAGATCGGTGTCCTGACCCCGCTTGATTCCTTGCCCTCCGGCATTTATCATGGTTTTGCTAAGTGTTGGACGGTTCTGTTTTGGCATTTGGTTTTTCCCAGACTGAACATTTTGTTTTGAATTTTTTTGGTGTTGTCGGAAGAAGTGCTCTCTAGTGATTGGTGCGCCGGAATGTCGCCCATATATTTTAAATTCCGTCATGGCTGAGATTTTTTCTCCTTTTCCAGTCTAGCCAACTCTTGTATAAAACAAGTGCCCTGACTACACATCTTGCCTTGGCTCAAAGCTGTGCATTTGCTGTGATTGGTCTCTCCACATGGAAAGGCCTTCACCCCTCTTTTATGGGTTTAGCTAATGTCTGAACTCTTCCCTGCATTTTCTCGCTCTTGCAATATTACATTTCTTTTTTCTGGGGCTTCTGTGCTGAGAGCACCTCTGAGTAGTCAATGCTGCGAGAGACACACTTTTACATTTTTTGATATGATATGTACTTGTTGATTGAAAGATCAGGAGGGAGAGGGGGGGTGTGACGTGTTGAAAATATTAAAATGATTCAACACTCGTCTTTTCTTTTCAGCGTTGTCTTTTTCTTTACCAACACCGACCGCTAGGGTCTACAAGCACATTATATAAGAAAATTCACTATTAACTATCACCTATAGTCCATAGGTCTATATCGCAAATATCACCTATTGTTCATAAGTCTATCCATATAAATGACACAACTTCAATAACTAAGAAGATTCACTATTAACTATCACCTATCGTCCATAGGCCTATATCGCAAATATCACCTATTGTTCATAAGTCTATCCATATAAATGACGCACCTTCAATAACTAATTGCACAGTATTCTCCTCTACCATTTCCTTTGTCAATTAGTTTAAATTCACATTGTTCCAATATAATATGTCAGTACACTCTTCACTACAACTAATATTATATATATATTTCTATAATTCATCAAATTCAAATAACATTCATTTACTTGCTTCATTAAATGCAAATAACATTCACTTACTTCTCCCTAGCCTGAATGTCTGCTCAACTTCACTTCAGCAGGTCCTTCTTGTCGACTGAACTCCAGCAGATCCTTCTTGTCAACTGGACTCCTCTCAACAACGCCCCCTTGTAGGCCTAACTTCGCTCATCCCTTCTTCTGGTCACGTAGGCTACGCTCACGTACGCTTGACCTTCGGGCGACTTAACTGCACTTGTTGTAGCGCTATTTTTCTATCCGCTACACTCCTCCCTCTTTTCCAAGAGAGACATCAAATTCTCTCGACATCTACTTATTCTTTAATACATATCCTGCCCGATTCCTCAATAACTACTTCCTCTTGAACTGACAATCACATCCGATTACTCAATAACTGCTTCGACGTTAACTAATAGTCACCTCAGATTTCTCAACCACTACTTTTACTTTAACAATCACACTTGTTTTCTCAATAACTGCTTCTACATTTGACTAATATTCATATCAGATTTCTCAATAACTACTTATGGCTTAACTAACAACCACATCTGATTACTCAATAACTGCTTCTACTTTAACTAACAATCACAATTGAATACAATCGGTACACTTTCCGATACACTTAAACAAATTTCACTTCTTTAGTGCTTTTCCTACGAAGAGACAACTTAACTATTAATTTTTCACAACACACAATTATGCACCTCAGATCAAACAAAAATCGTATAAACACAAAATGTAGACAATTTGTAAAGCACCGATATAAGTAAATCAAATTAACGGTCCTAATAAAATCAGGTACGCTACTTTATATATCTGTCCTCTTTTAATAAAACCATTCCATGTAATTAAAACACAATATTTACAAACTGCGGCTAAAATCATCAGCTCCGATACTTTTTATTAAGAAGCTGATGATCGGTCTCAAATGCAAATTGCTGACCGTGCCGGAACTCTTGGAATTTCGTGATTCCCCAAACAGCTGCATCTCTATCCTCCCCTGAGAACACCTTTATGTATAAAAAGCCCACAGGAGGTTTAAATTTCTCAGTACCCAACTGAAACAGACTTCCACCAACTCTTTCATTACAATCATCTGCACTCCCACATTCCCTTGCTTTTACTGCCCTCACTTCGTCTCTCGAATATGCATTTGAAATTTCCTTTTCAATTCCTTCAGTAGTAATCTGTGATATATTTCCGTTCGCATGTGTTCCTGCTCCTCTAGAGTTTACTCCTTGTTGTTGCATTACAGTCTCCGATTCGTTCTGTGTTTCAAATACCCACGTTTTCTTTTTGAACTTTACCTCAATTGCAGCGACTTCTTTTGATGCCCTCTTTATTTTATCATTTTCTGCAAGCACACTTTTCGATCTATCTTCTGTAATCACCCTCTCCGCATTTTCCCCAATCAGCTCTCGACTAAATTCTTCCATCCCTGTAAATACAATCAACGTAATCTCCGCCCAGTCTTTCTCTGTGGCTGGGTCTTCACTTTTAATGACTTCCGCTTTCATCTCACTTATTTCCTTTTCAACTTCTTTCGTAATCAATTTGCCACTAGACATCAACACTCCCTCTTGAACTCCTTGCACCTCTTCTGTGATGCGCCTCATAGTTAGCTCTTGCTTATCGCCTGCAATTGCTGCTTCCTCTATCGTCTGCTTCTCTATATCGGTTTCAGTTTTATTTTGCTGATCTCTATGAGCTTCATCGTTCTTTTCGGCCTTCATCTCGACTTCATATTTATTTTGCTTCTTCATTAAATCTTCCTTTGAAACATTACTCCCTATCATTTCTGCTACTATCAATGGAGGCACCCTCACTCCCTTTTTCTGTTGTCTCGTTTCAACGGCTTGACTTTCTTCCACTGATTCCACTCCCCTTGCTTCCTTCGTCGTCTTGGCGTCATCGAGCACCTGATCCGGACTCCTCGCCCCCGGAACATTACCAACAATCACGTCATACAGTGGTTGTTTCATGCACAACGCTTTTACCGATCCCCTAAAATAGGGCGTAGTCAAATCAATCACAGCAACCGGTGTCCGCCGCACTGTCCCATCGATTAACACACAAGTCACCTTTTCTCCCGTGAATTGTTCTTTTCTCACCAAATCCGTCTTAACCACGACCGTTGAACACCCGGTGTCCCTCAAAACTCTAACGTTCCTGTCACCCAAAAACCCATCCGTCACCGGCATCGACTTTTCCAATGCATGTGCGGCACAAGCTACCACCGGCAGTCTACACCCGCACACCAACTCCACCTCGTTATTTAACACCGTCCCTCCACGATGTTCGAAACAACGCGCCGACTCCGACTCCAATATATTTCCATCTCTAGTCGGTCTTTCCACCCTCGAAGGGACTACCTCCTCCGATCTCGAAACAGTTGCCTGTTCTCGCTCTTGTCTTTGAAAACCTCCATGCGATGACCCAGATCGAAATCCATTAACTGCCATCGCCCCTGCTTTATGCTTATGGAAACAATTCGTCGAGATATGATTTCCTTTTCCGCAGATGAAACATCGTCTTCCTTGATTTCTTTGTTGAAACGCTGGTTTTCCTCTCTCCACTGGTTTCACCCTATCCACTCCTTCCATTCGACCATAACCCGACGCCGCCTCATTTGCATGAGCTTCTAAAAATTTCTCTGCCAAAATGGCTAACTCCGCCAAGGTGGTTGGAGCTCTTTCCTTCAGAAACACCGCTAAATAACTTGGGCACGTGTTAATATACTGTTCGCGAACAATCAACTCCCTCAACCCTTCGAAAGTCGCTGCCACTTTCGCAAGTTCCATCCATCGATGAAGATACGATTCCAGTCTTGTCAAAAATTGCGCTGGCGTTTCTCCTGTTTCCACTTTAGCCGATCTAAACTTTGATCGAAATCCCTCCTCGGTCAGTTGAAATCTTTTAAGCAATGCATCTTTCAGATAATCATAATCCGTAGCCTTCGCTGCAGGCAATCTGGAGTAGACATCCAAGGCTCTTCCTTTCAGTAAGGCGGAAAGAAATATCGCCCACTCCGCGCGATCCCACTTTTGAACTTCTGCATATCGCTCAAACCGTTGTAGATACGAATCCATGTTGTCCTTTCCCTCTTCGAAAGGAGGCATCTTTGGTCCCTTTACCCGATACGGCTTTCCAGAAAACGTTTCATACGAAAAGGTCTCGTCTTTTTCTGTCGTAGGCTTCTCCATCTCTCGACGCTTGCTTTCCAATTCAAACCGTTGGTGTTCCTTTTCTAATTTAAATTTTTCAAAGTCTGTCGACTTTTCCATCTCCTTTACCCTCAATTCCGCCTCTCTTACCTCCAACTCCCTCTGATCTCTGCGTAACCGTTCGCTTTCCAATTGTCTGTCCCTCTCCTCCTTCTCACTCTTTGCCGCTCGCTCTCTAGCACGCTCTTCTCTCTCCCTTTCACGCTCTGCTCTCTCCTTCTCCTCCCTCTCATTTTGAGCCTCTCTCTCTCTAACCCGCTCTTCTCTCTCTAGAGCCTGCTGTTGGCGCACAAAATCAAGAAGGGAATCACCAGTGAGCCCCATACCTTCACCCACCTCTTTTAATTGCGCTAGAGAAGTCATGGTTATGCCCAACTTTAAGCACCCAGACAAAATGTTACAAGAAAATAAGAAAACACCTTATGAGCGCTCAATGCAAGATTATGAATAAGGACAAAGAAAACCTCTTCTCAGAATCAGCAAACCCAGAGAGATGATCGTGACGAATGTCGTAGCGATCCAGACCGCAAAAGCAAGGCACCGTCCCGTCCCGCGAATGGCACGGACGAGCAGTTGTAGGTAACTGGCTCTTGAATGACACGGACGAGCAGTTGTAGGTAACTGGCTCTTGAATTACACGGATGAGCAGTTGTAGGTAACTGGCTCTTGAATGACACGGACGAGCAGTTGTAGGTAACTGGCTCTTGAATGACACGGACGAGCAGTTGTAGGTAACTGGCTCGTGAATGACACGGATGAGCAGTTGTAGGTAACTGGCTCTTGAATGACCCGGATGAGCAGTTGTAGGTAACTGGCTCTTGAATGACACGGACGAGCAGTTGTAGGTAACTGGCTCTTGAATGACACGGATGAGCAGTTGTAGGTAACTGGCGGACTGCACTGCCGTCGATGAATGCCTCTGACAGAACGCCCTCGTGGAATGACTGACAGAACGCCCTCGTTGAATGACTGACAGAACGCCCTCGTTGAATGACTGACAGAACGCCCTCGTTGAATGACTGACAGAACGCCCTCGTTGAATGACTGACAGAACGCCCTCGTTGAATGACTGACAGAACGCCCTCGTTGAATGACTGACAGAACGCCCTCGTTGAATGACTGACACGGAAGATGAGACACCGGCTTCGGAAGCGCCAGACTTTCGTCGTAGACGGCAGTAATAGGCGTAGGCCAAAGTTCGGCAGGCTCGCCACTTGTGACGAGTTGAAAATATTAAAATGATTCAACACTCGTCTTTTCTTTTCAGCGTTGTCTTTTTCTTTACCAACACCGACCGCTAGGGTCTACAAGCACATTATATAAGAAAATTCACTATTAACTATCACCTATAGTCCATAGGTCTATATCGCAAATATCACCTATTGTTCATAAGTCTATCCATATAAATGACACAACTTCAATAACTAAGAAGATTCACTATTAACTATCACCTATCGTCCATAGGCCTATATCGCAAATATCACCTATTGTTCATAAGTCTATCCATATAAATGACGCACCTTCAATAACTAATTGCACAGTATTCTCCTCTACCATTTCCTTTGTCAATTAGTTTAAATTCACATTGTTCCAATATAATATGTCAGTACACTCTTCACTACAACTAATATCATATATATATTTCTATAATTCATCAAATTCAAATAACATTCATTTACTTGCTTCATTAAATGCAAATAACATTCACTTACTTCTCCCTAGCCTGAATGTCTGCTCAACTTCACTTCAGCAGGTCCTTCTTGTCGACTGAACTCCAGCAGATCCTTCTTGTCAACTGGACTCCTCTCAACAACGCCCCCTTGTAGGCCTAACTTCGCTCATCCCTTCTTCTGGTCACGTAGGCTACGCTCACGTACGCTTGACCTTCGGGCGACTTAACTGCACTTGTTGTAGCGCTATTTTTCTATCCGCTACAGGGGGGACTGGTCACCCCTCTCCCTGATAAGCCATGGCCAAGAAAATGAAGTTGCTAGCATTTTATACTCACAGCTGCATCTTTCAACATTGCTATTCTTCTGTTCTTGACTTCAGGCCAAGTTGAATTGCGCAACTGGAATTGTTTCCTTTCTGCCTGTGGTCAGACCTTTGACGCTTCCTTGAGATGTTCTTACGTTGGTTCTATAATAGTTGAGCCACATAAAGTTGTGTGATGTCCAATGGTTAGCATGCACAACTGAACACCAAACAGGAGGGGGGTTAGAAATTTGTTTACTGTTTTCTACCTCATCGGCATCCCTGACCAACTCAGCATTATTGAGTACACTAAGCTGTATTGTGTTGTACCTGTAAATTTATTAAGTGTCTGTCACAGTGCATGCCAATCAGATCAGAGGCGCTCCGAGTGCAAAAGGCCCAGAGAAAAGTTCTAGTAGTTTTGAGACAGAGGAAAGATGTGCTTTGGGTACCAGTTACGTAAAAACGAAGAATGTGTCAATAGAGAGAGATCTGATTCCAGAGTGCAGGGCTTTTTTCAACGTGCAGTTGTACACAAAATGTGCAGTTCTAAATGGATATGTGCAGTTGTATAAGCGCTTCTGTGCAGTTAAATATAGTTGAAAAGGGCCATTTCCCTCAGATTGGTAGTTAAATGCCATGGAGGATGCAGTTCTAAAACTTCCTTAAAAACGGCCCTGCCAAAGTGCAGGACCAATGTGCGGTGCTGTCATAAGGAAGATTAATTAGATGGAAAAGGGAGGACTGGCCACAGGTCGCATCTATGCACAGTGCTTAAAGTGTGGAAAAAGAAGTGCCTGGACGTAAACTTACCTTTCCAAAAGAAGTGCCTGGACGCCCACATCTTTCCAGGCACTGCTGGTCAACAAGTGGCAGGACGTCGTTCAGATTTTAAAATAAGTGCATGGACGCCGTCCATGACCGTCCAGCCACACTTTAAGCCCTCATCTATGCAGAGAAAATGAATCCACTATCATTTTTTACCTCTGATTGCCCCATAGCTAGCTTATAAGAGACTGAGCACTTCTCTTTTCTTCTCATCTCTTCCTCTTCAATTATGCATGGTCAGCTAGATACCAGCGTTCGTGTGAAATATTGAATAGTGGACTAATTCCATGAAGCTTCAAGCAACGCGATGTCGCATGACGTATTGCAGAAGGCTATCAATATTTCATGTAGTCAACCACTGTTAGAAGATGCCTACGAGGGTGAGATGGTGACAACCCTCGGCAATGCATCATGGGAAATTGACTCGTGTCATAAATTATGCACATATTGGGCATCTATGTGGAGCATTCATAAGTAGGAACATCTCAGGTCACAGTAGTAGTTCTGTATTGTAACAGGGAAGATTTTCATCACCCTCCTTCTTTCTCCAGGCTCGGAACTGGCACCGTATGAAAAATACTGTGACTCCACCTTTTCGTATGATGATGTCACAGATTTATGATGCTCTAGATGGAACACGTTGGCTGGCAGTAACAGTCGTGACAAGAACAGCAATTATAACAACTACAAAATAATAGTATTAATTCACGATTGATAATTGATAAATGATTATAATTGTGGCAGCAGTAGTATAGTGGTAGTACGACAATTTTACCATTACATTGCACTTACATAAGAAACATCAAAGTTGCTGACTTTCGGAGATGATTCACTTGGGGGTTCTATCAGAGCAGGAGTATATATATATATTCGTTCTAATATCTTGTGAATATCTTATCTTCTTACTTGCCAGATGACTCAACTTTTCCCTTCCATTCATAACCTGGTTCTCGTTTGCACAATTGGATGATCATGCATAGGAGCGATCACTTTGCCCACCATTTACACTTGTTTTTCGATGATTTTTTTAGAATGCAGCAAGCAGCTTTCGTCGAGTGCGTTCTTCTCGAAGAACGGCTTACACTACTGTGCCGAGGACTACCAGAGGCTCTTTGGCACGCGGTGCCACACGTGCGGAAAGTATGTCGAGGGCGAAGTGGTGACGGCTCTTGGCAACACTTACCATCAGGAATGCTTTCACTGTGCCAAATGCGGGTGAGCGCCCAACATCGGTCGTAGCTGGAAAAATGTTTAATATAGTTGCGAATGTTTTTTTTGGTTTCGTTTTTATTGCTTTATTCTGCCTACGCAGAGCTTGTGAATAAGCTGGTGCCCTGAACTTAGCGTGAAGAGTGGTACTAGTTTATTATTATTATTATTATTATTCGTTGTTGCTAATTATGCTTAGTAATTTATTATCATGATCATCATTGCCATCATCATCGTCGTTGCCGTCCTCATCATCGGCGGCGTCGGCAGCGCCATCATCATCATCATCATCATTATCATCACCTGGGAAAAAATTGGGAGTTTACGATTACGATTTGAGTACGCAAACCGTTGTAAAAACCGGTATAAAAACCAGTTTTTGGTTGTGGAAATCCGATTTGAAACCGGTTTTTGGTTGTGGAAATCCGATTTTAAACCGGTTTTCCAGATCGAGGGTCCTACAACCGAGATTGCACGGTTCTACACAGTGGAGGTACGAGAAAAAGGGACAGAGAGCAGACTGTTCGGCTGAACAAAGGGAGTGGAAGTGGTGAGCATGTCCACCTCACACTTGCATATTGGTGTATAAATGGTCACTGTTGTGAGCGGCTGTGCTATATAAATTGAGATTACATTACACTGATGAATGTATGCTTACATAGGTGTTTACCTTGGCTTGAAATTGGAACGCTGTGCTGTAGACTTCCTGCCCTGGCGTTGGTTGGTGATTCAGCCACCAGCTGTGATGTTCTTTGAGTTTTTTCGCAGTAAATCCTCTGAAAAATTGCTTGGCTAATGCTTTTTTCCACCGGCATCCATCCTTGAAAGATGGGAAGCGATTCTCGTGGAAGGGGAACTATGCATGTGTTGCGCATCAGTCAGTTGGAAGAATCTATATTGTACTGGGAACGGAGGGTGTTTCCCCAAATGCTGAACTGATGATGTTCTGTTCTTTTAAGATCAAATGCAGACTACTCTGCAAGCGGACGTACACTTAAATAACCATGCTGCTATATTATTTTGATAGGTTGGGAGTAGGAATGTTAATAAACCGCGGTTTTCGGTTGTAGAAATTTGATTTGAAACCAGTTTTCGGTTGTAGAAATTTGATTTGAAACCGGTTTTCAGTGTTCTGAATTGGCCTGTATAAAATCCGCTAATTCCAAGCTGGCTGTGTAAACAAAGCTGTGACAAACTAACCACTGCACTACACTATTGAGCACACTTCGTCTAAACAATGGCAAAAGTCCATCTTTAATGTCCAGCATTCCATTTTGGTTCATTTTACTTCACCTCCTTAGTGAATCTGACTCATTGTATTGAATCTGACTAATTGTATAGAATCTGACTCATTGTATTGAATCTGACTCATTGTATTGAATCTGTCTCATTGTATTGAATCTGTCTCATTGTATTGAATCTGACTCATTGTATTGAATCTGACTCAGAGTAGTGAATCTGATTCTGAGTAGTAAATCTGACTCATCATAGTGAATCTGACTCATTGTATTGAATCTGACTCATTGTATTGAAGTGTTGAATGCCTTCTAGCACTGCAGATATTATCCCTCTCACACACACATGTATGCACACATATAATACATATCTTGAATCTGACTCGTTGTATTGAATCTGACTCATTGTATTGAATCTGACTCGTCGTAGTGTATCTAACTCAGAGTAGTGAATCCGATTATGAGTAGTGAATCTGATTCATCACAGTGAATCTGACTCAGAGTAGACTCCTAATGTGCAGATTTTGGCCAAACCCTTCCAGCAAAGCGCCATTAAGCTACCCGTTATTTCCTGGGATCTAACTTCTTGATAGAATTTGGCAAATTGCGCCATCGAAATGAGAATAAAGCAGTTTGTTTACGGAAGAGAACTGATTGATGACTAGCGAAGGAAATGCGTGATTCCAATACAAACGATTCTACGATCGCGATGAAAAAAGGTTGCGATGATCGCTATTCGCATCGTAAATCTTGCAGTAGATGCATGCGATTCTCATCTGATCTGATCAGCATCCTAATCCAAATGGAATCCTAATCTAATCCTACACTAAGCTCAATCTAATCTCAATCTACTGGTAGCCTAATCCGAATCTATTCCATATCGAATAGTAGACTAATGCAGATCTATATCTGTTCTGATCTGGCACCGACTAGACACTTCTTGGGAACAGTTTAGCAACTGCTCTGCTTTCTCTGTCTGTCTGTCTGTCTGTCTGTCTGTCTGTCTGTCTGTCTGTCTCTTGCTCTTTCTCTGACAACTGAAATCCACCAATCTGCTGGCCATTGATCTATGGAAAATCCTTCTGATATGATGCAGCACTTGTGTGTCTATTTGTGTGCATACTTATTCACCCTTTTTTCACTCTTTGCACTTATTTCCTTCTTGCGCTTGCTTTCCTCTTGCACGCAATTCCTTACTGCACTTAGTTATCACTTACCTTATTTCCATCAAAATTCAAGATGATTTCCTCTTTGCACTTATTTCCTTCTTGCGCTTGCTTTTCTCTTGCACGCAATTCCTTATTGCGCTTAGTCATCACTTTTCCCTTATTTCGATCTAAATTTAAAATTATTTTCCTTTTTGCACGTATTTCCTTCCTGCACTTAATTCAATTTTGCACTTAATTGACCCATGCACTTCCCTCCTTCCACTTGTTTCCATCCTTTCACTTATTTCAATCCAACGCTTGACTTTCCTCTTTGCACTGATCGTTGTAAATACAGCGATGATCCAATCTAATCAAATCAAATCTGGACATCAGGAATTCTACAGCGCTGTGCAAATCGACTCTCTGTAAATCTTCTAAATTGCTCAGCGCCGCAGAAAAGCCTGTGTCAAGAAGACGAGCTTAATCGCCAGTGCATTTATATCAAATCAAGTCTGCAATGGTCAGCCTGCTTCATCCGTTCCGGTGCCAGGTCAGAATATTGGGGGTTAAGGGGGCAAAGGGGAAGGGACAAAGCCGATTGTTCGGGCATCTTGCAGTGAGCTGTTTGATTGTAGTGCAACCAATGACAGACAGACGGCCAGATAAACAACAGAATTTCTGAAGTGTTGAATTGTCACCTAAGATTTCTAGTGTGCTGGACTGTAAACTGAGAGGTCAGGGTTCGAAATCCCCATCAGAGCAGAAATTTTCTCAGAGATTTCTGCTCTTCCTGGCCCATAGTCAGCCCTGCTAGCATGCATGTTTGTATGTATTGTATGTATGTATGTACGTGCAAGTGTCAGTCCTGAAAGGTCAGAAATTGACATGTGACGATTTTTTTAGCTCCTGCATCACAAATTCATGACCAACTGTTAGCGATTTCAATCTGGGTCACTGTCCATAGCAGCTGTCGACTTCATTATCATTTAGGCTGGAGTTTCTGGACATGATTGAATTCCTCTATCTCGCCTCTTCCAATTAATCTCTAGTGACTGTGTGACAGACAGCTCGCCTATACTTGAGCTGAATGGCGTTGCGCTGTTTAAAGCGTCCATTGTCTGAGATTGTTCTTTGTCTTGGCGGGGAATTCCCCGAGTGGGTGTGTCGCCGGATGGGTGGGATGCTGATGCTGCTGGGTGGGTCCTGTGTCGTTCCTGCTGCTGCTGCTGCGACAGCTGTTTATCCGCACTTTGTGGCTCCTATTGTTCCTGCCAGAGACAATTGATCAGTCATGACTCATGTCGATTGGCACCCGTCTGTTTCTGCTATCTAAATCTTGCACTAGATTTCGGGACACTAGGTTCCCAGGACACTCTCCTTTGCCCTATACATTGCACTGAATTCTTCTACTGCTGAATGTAATTATAATACACTTTGTTCCCTTATTTGTACGTACGCACAGGGAGGGGTGTCAGCAAAATGTACGTGTTGCATCATAAGCAGGGGTAAAAGTGCAATTTTTGCATGCATGCTATTTGGATGGGCCCTTAAGATCCATTTTGCATTTAATTTTCCAGTGAACTTAATTTTATTTCTGCTCTAAGACCGAATATTTTAATTACACTCTCTTCGATTATATCTCTTGTGCTTAATTCCTCAAGTGAGCTCAATTTTAGTTCCTTTTGGCACTTAATCGCATCTCATTCCAACTGAGCTGAAAAATCCTGCTTGCACTTCATTCATCAGCGAACCTAATTCAATTGTGTCTTGCACCTAACGCCCGTCGAACCTATTGCCCTCTACCGGGTATTTCCCGTTGTCCTTGTCTTTTCACGGTCCCGATTATTTGCCCAGACAACAGTCTGGTAGGCAATCAATATGTTTGGGATTGCTTCGATTGGTCTTGGTCGTGTAGAGAAGTTGACGCTCAGGGATGTGCCTTGGCTGCCGTGGCCGGTGTCACGAAATAGAGTATCCCCTGTATTAATCGTATCCCCCCAGATGAATGAAGTTGAAAAAAACCAGTTATGTATGTATTTATTTTTTCAAATTAACTTCCAAATTTGCTTTGTTTTGAACAATGACATTAGCAGCTATGTTTATTCCTACTTGATAAGTTTGCTTGCTTTGGTTTTAGAGCACTTGAAGCTTTAGCACGCTTAAGTACACTCAGAGTCACTAAGTAAATTCGAGTTGCCTTGCTCTGAATATTGTTTAATACACTTAAAACAATTAGATTCACTTTAAATTTGATTACAACATAAACTTTTCAATTATGCGCATTTTTCAATAAAGGGGATAGAATGGTTTATCCCCAGATTGTCTATACCGATATATTCCATCTGGGGGATAGATTCATTCGTCCCAATATAGCTTTAAGGGGGGATAAAATATCACATGACACCGGCCTCACGACACGACCAATGACGTTTTACCGTAGCACAATGGATTGTGAATTTTATTTATGATGTTATTCATTTGTGATGTCATATTACTTTGTGTTGCTCATCTTGTATATTGATTTGAGTCACATTATTACCATGGCGACCGTAGTCTTGTAATTTACGGTAGTCATGGCGATTTTGAGATTTCTACAGTGACCAAGCCAAGTTGCTGGAACTAGCTTATTGCGTTTAAAACTTTAAATCTTTTGGCATCTGTGATTCTCCTAAGAGACCAGCTGCATGCATGCAGGCACACACACACACACACACACACACACACACACACACACACGCACCATTTATAAGAACTTCTACTGCAGTGCTTAGAATATGAAAGGGTTTCTATTGCATGTGTTGCCCATGCCATAGTGGTCACCATTTGGGGTTTTTCTCAGATATTTTCATCTACATTGCTTACGATTACAGTTACAATAATGCCTTGCAATTGGAAGGAATTCCGTCCGTGTGTGTTTACGATGGTATATACATTGCAGTCGTGGTGGTGGGTGTTCTATTGGATGTAAATCTTGCACTTGGCTTGGCAGACTGACGACGTCTGTTCCTAATATTTGTTCGAATGTGTTTGTATCGTTATGAAAAGGTTGCGAGAAAGACATGATGGTAGCAACACATTTGTTTACACCATTTAGTTATAAGCTGCTTGAAAGATTGACTCAAGGTTGAAGGTGGTTGAGTTGCAACCAAGGCCACGTTGGCAATGCAGGGAAGGATGGTCTTGAGACTATACCAGCCTTTATTCTGATCTTTTTATCTACTGAAAGTGCCTCGAAGTAGGTACCTTCAATGAAAGTTTCCCAATGAATGAATGAATCAAGGAATGAATCAAGGAATGAATCAACAAAGGACTGAATAAAGGAATGAATGGCGATTATCAAGGTAATTGTGACGTGGTTAAAGCAAACTTTGATCTGATTTTCTTGATCTTAGCAGAGAGGCATTACATACAGTTGGCGTGAATGTTTAAACATTAGAAGGTTTGTTTTGATAACATTCTCCTGAGGGAGATTCATTGACATTGTCTGAAACTGCCTTTGTCTGTCTATGCTCAAGATGCTTAGCTTGGTCGATAGAATTGGTGTATGTGTGTACATGCAATTGTGCATGCGTTTGTGTATGTGCATGCGTGTTTGTGTAAGTGCACAAATATGTAGTGCATGCATGCGTGCGTGCGTGTATCATTCGGTTGTTAAATGGAACCTACATCTCCAGTCAACTAAGTGACCTTATAATATGCTCCCTAAGGAAGAAACTGTCTTGCCTCAGGGGCTACTGTGCATCAACATCTTCTGTCTAGTAGATCCTCCATGCTGTCTTTGGCCTGGACCACTTGGTTGTCCCATGGACACATACTCATACAGCCCAGTCTATAGGAGTTTACAAGGTCCCTCCAGCTGGAGCCTGCTGCCTCGGTCCCTTGGGACTGACCTGTTTGTCGGTGAAGACACTGGTTCAGGTAGGTGGCGCATATGTTTTTTAATGGCGCTTTATAAATACTTGATTATGGTTTAGGTTTTTGTACAAGTTTTTCTTTCGTTTTGTTGTTGTTTTCTGCGAATTTGTGAGAAATAAAGAGGAAGTCGTCATTTCGAGTTTGTCTTGCAATGAGCTCATCTTATCTACAGCTGAACCAATTCTGGGATCTGTCTAGAAGGTGTATTAGAAGAATTTATGCTGTTGACATTCCACTGTGATTCTTACATGCCGTCTAATAATGTAGTGCGTGTGTACGTCCACATTTGCATGTGGGTGTGTACGTGTGTGTGCATGTGTGGTGGTGGTGGTGGTGGTGGTGGGGTGGGTGGGTGGGTGGGCAGACATGTAGATAGGCAGGAAAGCAGGACAGACCATCTAAGACATGTATCTAACACTTTATTCAGCTTTGATACCTGACCACATTGCTTGCTTAAATTATTTACACTGAATCTTCCGTCTCGTAAGATTTTTCTGCTGACGGTCATGATCTCTTGTCAAAGAAAGGAATGAGATTTAAAAAAATACAATTCCTGGAGCCATTGTCTGTTAATTGGTTTCGGCTGAGAACAATTAAACGGTAATAAATGGCGGCGAATGTCGTTTTCTGTGGATTCAGTTCCTTTGTGTGTTATCGCAATCTTTGGCTGACATTGTGTCGGCTTCTGTCGCTCGTTCAGTTTTCGCGTCTTCTTCGTGCGAGCATAGAGCTGTCATATTTACGATACTTCGTCCTTGATTTAGTGATGCTCAGGAAGGCCTCGTTGTTAGCCGTAGATATATGTTACGACGAGCTGCGGACGGACGCTCGGAAAATCCGCCCGTGCTTCAGTGCACGGTCGGAGCGTGCTCGGAGTGCGCTTGGAGCAGGAAATGACGCTCGTGTTGATAAATCTGTTCCATTTCGGCGGAACGATTGCGGGCGATGTGTTTGGATGTGTTGGGTCGGTCGGTCGGTTGCACGTTGCGGAGGAAATTGATCATCGTGTGCGAGAGGGGGGAGATGCATTGTTGTCCGGTTTGCTTTGTGCTGAGTGCTAGTTAATAACCGTCGTAATGCCGTATCGATTTCGCCAGTTTTTACGGCGGAATTAAATATTGGGGACTGGTGTTTGTGTTGGTGGTGATATTGCTCATCCGTAGGGTTGGTGGTAAAACTAAGCCAGCCATATACGTAGACTTATCTGACCAGTGTGCATTGTGCTATATTCTTTGCACTACGACCTCATTCGGACTACTCTTTTGGACATCCCCCCATCTGAATAGACACAGCACTTGTGAATAAACTGGTGCCCTGCGTTTGACTTTCGAGTGACGCTTTAAAAATTTGGATTACGTGAAAATTGGCCCCAAGGATTCAATGACCTTACGACAATCCTTTGGAAACCATCATTTGGACAGACCCTCTGACTCTCTGACTCGATGCAGTGCTCATGAATAAGCTGGTGCCCTCTGCTTGACTTATGAGTAGCCCTTAAGAAGTGTGGAGCTTGATTTGTAACTTGCAATTTTAAATTGTAGTTTAGCATGCTAATTTTAATTTGTCTGCCTTGAGTTATGTCTGTCAGACCTCAATTTATGTGGCTTCAATTTTATATGACATAACTGTGCAGCATATATTATTTAAACTTCTTTGGTGTCGAGTTGTTGTCCGCCGCTGCTCGTACTCTGGCAGTGCCAGTCCCAAGCCTGGAGAAGGGAGGAGGGTGATACTAATCGTCGGTGATGTGACACGCAGGTCATTTTCCCCATATTCCACACACAAAATATTTATGAAGCGAGTACACGCCATAACCTCTGTAGTCGGGGGGGGGGGGGGGGAGGTTATGGCGTGTACTCGCTTCATAAATATTTTGTGTGTGGAATATGGGGAAAATGACCTGCAGACAGGTTGCCTATAGGCTACCATAGTGTGTACTCATCTTTAATTTCGCTAGTACAGCCCTGGCTTGTGACAGGATGTCGTTAAACACAACATGAATGAGTTGTTAACTTGTTACCATACAGCCCAAGGCAGGTCTCTTAGCAACTGTTGAAAGGTGGGGGTGCACTAGCAAATGATCTTTATTCTGCTGTACATCAACTTGAAATCTAGAAAGTCAGATGAGACCAGTTTATTGTTCGCTAAAGAAGTGTCACAGTTGGTTGGTTGTCAGTTGTGCCTTACATGGCTGGGTGTGAACATCAAAGTGTATCCGAGGACAGCATAAAACAAGACTATTCTGTAGCACCGTTGTGTTAATGTGCAAGGCATTGGCTGCTAGCGGGGGTGGGGGGGGTGGGGTAAGAGGGGAGGCCGGTGCGGGGGGGGGCGGTTGCGGGGGGCTTTTGGTCCCTCGTGCTAGTACCTCAGACTTCCAGCGTTATGATTTCTGCAGATCCTTCTGTCCCGAATGGTCTCCCATTGGAGATACGTCTGTTACCTGTTGTTAATTTGTCCTCGTGTTTTTCATGTATGCTTCTTTAGATGTATTTGTATCACCATAGTTGAATGGGGATTGCCTGTAAGAAGGCCTCTTAAATGGTGCTATATAAATTCTTGGAATGAATGATGATTGTTGCGAAATCACATGCAGGACAGCAGTTACAATCAGTATGGCTTTGGATACCGGATAACAGTCTACCTAGTGCAGTTTACCGTTTTGTGTCCAATGGGGATTCCAGGCAATACAGCGTAGAACAGTGATTCCCAACCTTTTTTGACTTGCGGCACAGAAAGAACAAAAAATTTCGCGGCACACTTAATAATAATTACCTTTTTTTTTATCTAATTGTCACTATTATTTAATAATATTCCAATTTTAATGTTCTTATTGTCTAATAAACTCTTGTGCGTCTAGTCAGTCAGCAGATCAAATTGAAACGAGGCTCCAGAGACGACAATCATACTCGCATTTCATGTTAATCCTAAGAAATCTCCCCTCTTTTTACACTTGATTTAAGTTAAAGCTGAAAATCTGAAGTCACAAAACCACGAAGATGCAAATGGCAGAGGAACTTTGACTGCTCTTGAACTGACAACTGGCATAATTCCTTCAAATTGTTGCGATTCACTAATTCCATTTTCACCCGGCTTATGGGTTTTGTGTTTTGGCTTATTGCAAATGCTATCCAAATTCGTTTGCCTGTGCTTTTCCAACCTGAAGACATTACAGTTTGTGTTCATTATTTCTGTAGAAGATACAGGCTCTGGAAGGATATGATAGAAGGATATGATTTCTGGAGGGGAAAGCCGAAACTCATCCAAATTCTTTTAGGAAAATATTGACTAATATAATATGTCATAACGTAAATAAATGAGCTGTTCTTCATCCTCGGTTGTAAGATTTGTTGTTTAGCCGATTACAAATGGACTGATTAATTAAAGTTATTAAACAGTATAAATTGCAAGCAAAGGGAAGTAATGGTGTACTGCTGGTTGTAAGTCTATCAATGTGTTTAGTACTTTAAACGCAATTTTCTTCTTTGACTGAGATTTATTGACCGTGGGAAAACAATCAAGACTTCATTTGGAGATCTAAATTAACTTGCTACTTAAGTTTTGATACTGCAATCAGTGCAGTGATGATGTTTTCGGATATTTTGTTTGGAATCATTATTAATTGATAACATATTAGATTTTTCCCGCGGCACACTTGCAAAAGTCTCGCGGCACACTAGTGTGCCGCGGCACACAGGTTGGGAATCACTGGCGTAGAAGCACCTCCTGGTCCAACTTGATTGTTCTTTGAGGTTAAGTGATCTCTTGTTTTAGGATCCTTATTCTCAACTTCTTTCACCATAATTGTTGAAGGTGTGGCAGTTGTTCTCATTGTTAGCCCATTGTAGTTGCAGTACTGTCGTTTTTGTGTCAGATTTATACACTTTTGTCTCAGCTTTTTTGTTGGCACCCATTAGGCACGTGCCACATAGTGCAGTTAATATAATACCATTCCAGACTACTTGAAACCGCTTACCCATGCTTGCTTGGAATCTATTATCTTCTATATTAGACTCATATTCCCATATCCAACCTGCATGGAGCCTTTTGGCTTCCATCAAATGCCTTGGAGGTATACTAAAGAAGTGCTGTCTAACTACTTTAGTCTGCCATTCTTTTATAAGATACCATACAAAGTTCTATATATAATGCCCTTTACAGGAGTTTGATGGATATGCCTTGCCCATGCAATGGAAAGCAATACACAAGACAAGTGGTTATTTTATGAAGCTTCTAATATTGGTAACTGTTGCTAATCTTTGTATAGACTGCAAATGTCTAAAGCACTATTCTCTAAGAAGCGATCGCAAATCACGTCTCATTCACCAGCATATCTCCTAGAGCTGAAACAGATTCAGGCATTTGTTGAGCTACATGTAGACAGCTTTCACTGTTGAAAAAAGATTGGTTTATTGTGGCCTGAAAGATGTTTGAAAAACATGATGTGCTGACATAGTAAACACGTTTTGCAACTCACCTTTGAAGCAAGTGCCACAATGATTTCGCTGCTTGGAGGTCATTCTTGAAGTTACGAGAATTTCCAGCAGCCTCTTTGTTTAATATAATTAATTATAAGACGATTTATATAGCGCCGTAGCTCAGCCGAGGCCGAAGGAAAGGGCGCTGGTTTGATCTTATAACATACAGACATTCTTAAATACACGGTTATAAATTACATACCGCATATACAGAGTTATAGATGTTTTCCAGATTGTCGAGTCACTGGATAGCTGTAAAACCTGCTGAGATTCTGCAAACTAATTATCAGAAATAAAAAATTTTGGAATTTGACTGGAAAGCGCAATAATCTACATGCTGTAAATTGAGATGTATGGAATTATATGTATCGACGTTGTGCTATATATGGAAGCGATTTAAGTTCCCATATCTTAATGACTAATGCTGTCTGCTATAGATGTATGTATGTATACGTATGCATTATGTGTATGTATATCTATTATTTATATACACTAGCTGGGGTACCCGGCGTTGCCCGGGAAATTTAGAATTCGCCCTGCTCCCGACCAATTCCATACTTCACCACCCTCACTTCATCCGTTTCTCGCACCTACTCCTAACCCTGCTTATTTTTTCCCATCCCGCTCACCCACCGAACCCCCTTTCCCGCCGACCCACCTTGCCTCCACCTCTCCGGGGGTAATTGTCGGAGGGGAGACCCGGGAGGAGTAATTGTCCTACAACCGTTACAGCGCAGTGCCATGATCATTCCACTCACTTGGTGCAGTGCAATGATGATCCACTTGCAGAACCCAGGTTCCCTGCGGTTGTAGTCCTATTCATCCCTTGTTGTTAGTCTCTTTTACTGCTGTACCTGTTCTCCAATGTTATTGACTCATTGTACTGTCACTTGGGATCAATCAAATTTATGGTTATGGTTAATTAACACGATGGTGGCAGTGAGACAACGTGTGGTGTAAGGCGGTGTAAGTGTATATTGTGGCCGTTGTTATGATTTTCAGAACATAAGTAGAACCTAACGAGCAGCGATGTGACCCGACGGCTGGGCTAGAAAGATAGATGAGGCCGGGTCGGGTCATTCCCTAAATGGGTCACGGCTGGCTGGTTGGGAGTTGGGCTGGGGGGTCCGTGGGTGAGGGGCATGCTAGGACAGGTGTGGCCGTGTAGTGCGGTCTTACTGGCGCCGCCTAAGCAAGTTCAACTTTAGCACCTGATGCCAAGAACACTGCTGTGCCAAATTGCGTTGCTAGATATGCCACGTGACGTGAGAGACTCCCTGCCTTACTGTTATAGGCCTATAGCATGCTTCGTTTCAGTTGTCCGATAAAACATAATTTGATTTGGTCAGGTGGACAAAATTATCAGCATAAAATTATCCTCAACATTTAACGAGCTGCTGATAACATGACCTCGTTATAAGGTAGTTCTTGATATGACTCCCAGACACAGCATTGCAGCTAATTTTCATACACACACACGCACACACACGCACACACGTACTTACAGAGATGTATAAAGAATATCATGAACATTTTATTTTTGCCTTTCCAGCGTTGTTAAGCACCATGCTGTGCATGTCTCTGTGCTGGTCTGTTGTGGACTTCCTGCATGATAAAAGAACATACTACACACATACGTATACTGGTACAATACTACATTAACAGGCAGACAATGGGTTGTACGGTCTGTTGGGTTGACATACAAAGCATGATGACCTATGACCCCCGTTTTGCATGACTTAATAATTTAAATGATGCATCAGATGATGACAGTATGTTGATGATATGTCTATTACGATGATAATATGATAGGACGATGGTGATGATAACTTAATTAATGATAATAATAATAATAATAATGATACTTTCACTTGTCAACGTTCCTGTTGCATTGCAACTATGAAGTTGGACATTCTATTGTTAAGTATGACTCTATAAATACTCCAATACTCATACATTACAGCATGCAGACATACACTTTTTAAGTGCTTTTAAATCTTTATAATACATTCCAAACTTCTAAAACACCACTTGAAATCCAAGCGCATGGTGCCAGCATGGTATGTATATTAACGAGCTTTGAAAGTCTTGGTCTGTCATCTTCTGGGTGTGTTTCCAGACAGTGGTGTCGCCAATGCTTCCAGACCTTAAATAATGATTAA
Organism: Lumbricus terrestris; assembly: GCA_949752735.1. Classification (NCBI taxonomy): domain Eukaryota; kingdom Metazoa; phylum Annelida; class Clitellata; order Crassiclitellata; family Lumbricidae; genus Lumbricus; species Lumbricus terrestris. The sequence goes on from OX457047.1 coordinate 40,292,842, forward strand.
ATTGTAAAATGATTTTAATGGCTTCATAAAATGTCTTCATGCTGACTTGGGAAGTCTCAACAGTTGACAGACTGAAATAAATGTGGTGGATATGTGATGGATGGATTGGGAGTTTGGAATGCGAATCAAAGCAAATGAAAGCCACTGATGGCCTATCTATCATCTCTCTGTGTGTGGTTAATGCGGTGTTTATATTGAATCTGCAGTGCCGCCTCCTCCTCCTCCTATATAAGATCTGGTCTTTGATCTCAAAGGGATCATCCTACTTGAAACGAAAAGAGGGATCTTTGCAGCCAATAACTAAACTATACAGAAGAGTCCTTGTGCAACTAAAGACTCAAATGAAAGCTGAAACACATCACCAGCATTTCAGTAGTTCAGATTTACGAGTAAGAAACTATTCTTTTATTACCAGTGTCTTAACCTAACTATCTAATGGCCAAGCATCAATTGGTAGCATGGAACAATTGTGAGGGCAGGACTTGTTCAAAGTCCATACGCAGTAATTGTCTCAGATACTTGAAACCTTAATTGTATTCTTCATGCAATTCTAAAGCGCCACTCAAATGCCAAGCGCAGGGCACCAGCTTATTCACGAGCCCTACGTTGAGTCAGAAAGGTTGTTTGCTGGTCCGGTTACCGTAATTAGTTATTGACTAATAAATTATTTGAGTAGTGAAATATGTTATAACTAAAAAATTGTTTGTTTACCAATGAAAGGTCCTTGAAAAGTAAATAAAATATTTACCAATTAGCAAAAAATAATATTTAATGACTAATGAGTGCGATGTTTTATGATCAATATTAAATGGATTTAATATGCAATAAAATATTTACTGACTAGCAAACATAATATTTGCTGACTAATTAAATTTTTTTAACAAATATTAAATTATATTTAATAGCTAATAAATTGTTTATTTACTAGCGAAGATCTTTACAAATTAAATATCAAAATCTAGTTTAGAATTAAATATTACAATTTAATTTACAAATTAAATATTATAATTTAATTTACAACATAGATATTACAATTTAATTTACAAATTAAATATTACAATTTAATTTACCACATAAATCTTATAATTTAATTTACAAATTACATATTAAAATTTAATTTTCAAATTAAATATTGATAAAATATTTCTTTTTTTGATTAATGAAGCACTTACTGATTTGTTGGCCTGGCGTGTGCTGCCATCTGCTGATGCACAGAGGGTGTTTTCGATTCGATGCCAGACTGCAGCCTATTGGCGATGACTGCGATCGAATTCCCGAGAAAGTGATTCGATTAAGACGAAGATGCCACTTCTGCTGGCGGATAAACCCATCCACTGCTGCTGGTAAAAAATGGAGTCTTGAGGCGAAAGACTTTTTGCTTTCATGACGTCAAGTATCTGGCAGAGTAAGCAGAACCAATTTCTAGCATCGATCCATTCGATATATATATATATATATATATATATATTATACATATATATGTAATGTGTGTGTAGAAATATATATATACATGCAGGCAGTGTCAAGCACATATATATATATATATATATATATATATATATATATATGTTCCTGGCATGTGTGCATAATAATAATAATAATAATAAAAAATAATAATAATTTATATGGCATCGTAAAGGCACCTTACAAAGCAGCTAACATGCTAACCCTAGCAAAGTATGCACGCACGCACGCACGCACAAACACACACACACACAAATACACACACACACACAAATACACACACACATAAAATTATATATATATATATATATTATATATATGCACATATATAAAATATGTACGGTACATTCATATAAAGTGTAATTTTGCCATACACATATATATATACAAAATATATACATTCTGTTATTCACATATATTTATGTGTCTATATAATGTATATTACATATATAATTATATATGTATATATAATCATATATATAATATATATGTATATATAATTATATATAATATATTTGATGGCAATCAATTTTGCTAACCATTTATATACATGCATGTCTGCATACAGTTCTCGGCTATTGTCTTTTTCTTCAGACGTTACAGTCAATTGGTGTAAGGTATTAATTAAAGAGAAATATTGCTAGAGATTTGATTTGCTGCTGTCTAGATAGGGTGGAAACCATTCAGTTTTTACAAGTATTTCTATGTCTATTTGTGCGTGTGTGTGTCTGTCTGTCTGCCTGTCTGTCTGTCTGTCTGTCTGTTGTTTTGAATGGCATTAGATACAGATGGCTGGTTTTGCCCATTTAGAAAATGTGGCTTGGATGAATAATTGGTAGAAGCCGTTGGAAGGATGGATTGATGATACGAGTTGCGTGCTAGATTGAATCTTGTGGGATGGTCTATTGTATAGGAGCCAATGGATGTGTTCATGGATTGATGGATGGATTGATGGATGGATTGATGGATGGATTGATGGACGCATGCACGCACAGGCGGACGCATGTGTGTGTTCACTGTTCATGGCCGATGGATGGAGGGACAGATGCAGTGTTGGATGGATGTATGGATGGGCGGAAGGATGGATGAACCGAAAGATGATTGGTCCTTGCCTTGCTGAGGATCTCTCTCTCTCTCTCTCTGTCTCTCTCTGTCTCTCTCTGTCTCTGTCTCTCTCTCTCTCTGTCTCTGTCTCTGTCTCTCTCTCTCTCTCTCTCTCTCTCTCTCTCTCTCTCTCTCTCTCTCTCTCTCTCTCTCTCTCTCTCTCTCTCTCTCTCCATTTGTCTGTTTTTCTGTGTCTCTGTCTGTCTATGTGTCTTTCTGTGTGTCTGTCTCTGTCTGTTGTCTCTGTCTGTCTGTGTCTGTCTTAGTCTGTCTCTGTATCTGTGTCTGTATTTGTATATATGACGCACGTATGCACAGATGGATGGACAGGCCGATGGATGGATGGACAGATGCAGTGTTGGATGGATAGTTGGGTGGATGGATGCATTGATAGGTGGAAGGATGGACTGATAGATAGTCCCTTATCTTGCTGAATGAATGAGTGAGTGAGTGAATGAATGAATGAATGAATGAATGAATGAATGACCCTATGCATGAAGGCACTGGATAAACACAAATTTTTGTCCCCTTAAAAAGGAGTGAGCTGGTAGAAAACAGAACAAGCATACATTCACACCAACAAACAAACACACAGCCATAGAAACAAGTGCTTACAGAAAGCCGATGAGTCTTAGACGTTTAAAAAATAAATCTACAAGCACATGGACACAAAAGAAACCAGACATATAATGCAGATTGGCTTCTAGACTTTGTTGTGCGTGTGTAGCTTCTGTTACTTTATGGTTCACATAACAATAACTTGTGCAGCAGCCTTATGTAAATTTATAAGCAAATTCTCCAAATCTCTGATTTTAAATTGTCGTTGTAGTTTCTCAAAATATCTGATTGTTATTGTAAGAATAATACCGATGATGATGATATCGATGACGATACTGATGATGATATTGATGATACTGATGATGATACTGATGATGATACTGATGATGATATTGATGATGATACTGATGATGATATTGATGACATCGATGATATTGATGATGATACTGATGAGGATACTGATGATGATATTGATACTGATGATGATACTGATACTGATGATGATGCTGATGATACTGATCGATTGATGATGACGATGATGAAGGAACGGACACTGTTCATTGGTTCAAAAAGTTAATGGCAATCATATAATTGTTCAAAAAGATAAGTCTTGAGCTGCTATTTAAATGCCTGAAAAGATGGCGCATTCATCACATGATCACATCAGTAATTGTTAGCTTCTATTTGTGCTCCAGTGTCCAATGCGCAAGGCATCATTCGGTGGCACTCCAAAGTCAAACCGTAATCAGGTCTACATACATGTAGATAATTTCCCCAAATCTGGGACATGTTTTCTGATTTCTGCCACCTATCTGAACCGTCCTCCAGCTCTGATCCTATTCCCTGCCAGCCACTCCACTCCAAGCAGCCAGCAGCCAGGTCTATCCGTCATCTGGCTCACTGTATTATTATTATTATTATAGTTAAACTACAGTGGACTACGAGCTATCGACTCGTATGACTAAGAGCGAAAAAACCATTGCCGATATAATTTATTTTGAACAACGTCTGGCCAACTGATGGCCTCTGTTCAGCGTCGGTCTATTCAAGTAATCTTCTTGGGATTTTTGTTTGGGCTGGGTGGGGGAGGGTGTTTGAGGGGTTGGGGGGGGGGGGGTGGTGGTGAGGAGATCGCAGATTAGTTCTATTGTGCTGTCTCGTTCTGGGGGAGAGGGGATGGTTGGGGGGGGGGGGTGCATGTTCCACTGGACTCTAGCAGCAGCTGAGATTTTTCACTGGATTCTGATATGTGAGAACTGTGCAGCAGCATCATCGCATGTGTGTGTGTTCACTGTTCATGGCCATGATGTATGCGAGTGTATTTCGGTGTATACTGTATAATATGTGCTTTTCTGGATGCTTGTGTGTTGGTAGACTCCGTGATATATGTGAGTGTGTGTGTGTGCACGTGTGCTTTGAGTGTGTGTTTGTGTGTATGCATACGTGTGTGTGTGTGGGTGGTTGTTCGTGCTTTGGTAACCTTTATATATGTGGGTGTGCTTGCATGTCTGCCTCCAAATATCCTCCAAATATATATATATATATATATATATATATATATATATATACACACACATGCGCACACACACACATATATATATATATGTGTGTGTCTGCATGTGTGTGTATGTAACATTGTGTGTGCATGTGTGAGGATATATGTAATTTATGTGTGAATATGTGTGCGTGTATGTGTGCGTCTTTGGTTCTGTCTTGTGAACGCCCAAATGCTGACTCATCGATCCTTGGCTATGCTGTGGCGTGGTGGATCGGTGTCTAAGTCGATCGGCCACTGTTGTCTTTCATTCAGTCACTGAACATTGTGATATGTCTTCCATCATTATGAAGATCAGCAATTGATCAGTCAGACGTTTATAGCACTTAAGGAAAGAGGATCGTCTAGATGCTCAGCTGTGTAATATTGCATCAATTCTGTGTATTGCATCAATTCTGTGTATTGCATCAATTCTGTGTATTGCATCAATTCTGTGTGTTGCATCAATTCTGTGTATTGCATCAATTCTGTGTGTTGCATCAATTCTGTGTATTACATCGGAAACGTGCTTTCTCGGTAGAATGGTCTTCCTCTGACACTCATCTCTCTTTCTAAATACCCTTCTCAGACTTTCCTCTCTCATCTTAACAGTTTTATTTGGCCGCACTGAGGTTGGGAGCGCCGCTGAGTAGCCCCTTGAAGAGGCGCTATATAAATGCATCTAATGAATGAATGAATGAATTTCAAGGACCCTAAATATCAACATACATGCGCCCATATTGTACTGCCTACATTGGTTGCCCATTGAGCAAAGAATGTGCATCACAGATCATGAAGTAAATTGCATTCTAGCCGACGGACCAATCTATATCCGTGGCTTAGCTTGCTGCTGTTTAACGACAGAGTGTCATAGCATGGATGATCAGTGTCACCCTCCTCCCCTCCAGGCGATTGGGACTGGCACTGCCAGAGTATGAGCAGTGGTCATTGAACTTCTTTTTATTCGTCCTTGTGTATATAATACTCGAATAGATATACACGAAATAGATATTGCAGTCGATCAGTGGACTCTGCTGTGTCACCCACCTCCTCCCTACAGGCTTGGGACTGGCACACTCAACTCTGTTGTCTTGCACATGGCTTCTCGGTGGTTGGTCCACAGAGCTCTGGGATTAGCTGTCCATTCAGTTCGTTTAGCCATTTCTTTGATGTCATTCAAGTCCAAGCTTAAGACTCTTTTAACTCTCTTGCGTATCCTTGCACCCTCCACAGTAGGATTTCTCTGATATTATATTGATCGGATTTCAACCTAGCTTCTTGAGTGGATTATTGGCTTCTCCAGTGGATTATTGACTTCTCCAGCGGATTATTGACTTCTCCAGTGGATTAAATATTGACTTCTCCAGTGGATTGTTGGCTTCTCCAGTGGATTATTGGCTTCTCCAGTGGATTAAATATTGACTTCTCCAGTGGATTATTGACACGAGGTAGACCAAGAATGATGCTACTGGACAGGATGACGACAAAGGAAGGCAACAGCTGGGGTCTGAAGACAAGGGCACTATATGGAGATGAGTGTCATTGACGTAGTAACAGCAAAATTGTTGGACAGCAAGGTTTAAATTAAAAGTACAACTTCCTTAAAATGGGTGTCGAAGGAAGAAAACTCCAGATTAACACCTGAAGGCTGAGAATGAACGAGATCGATACAAATATAGAAATACGGGTAGCTAAAAATTGTATTCTTTAAATTTTATTTGGTGTTAAAAATTTGTTGTGGGGGAATGTTCTTCTTTATGTAGTCGTGCAGTGATGGGGTGGGGAATCTGGAGAAAACCTGGGGATGGGCAGGCAGTTTGCACAGATCTAGGCCTAAAGTTTGTTATTTGTACATTGGTACTTCAAGTTTGTTATTTTTACATTGGGTACTTTGTTCCGTGCTGAAGGACAAGACTGCAAAGTGTAATGACTTGGGCGTGACATCTAATAGGGTGGGGTGTATAGACCTATGTAGGGTGACTCAGCCAATCAGAGGTCGTGGGCCAGTAAACGATGAGAAGTAAAAGACCCCAGTTCTGTTTTTAAACAATTGATTACATCTTTTATAAACAAACACTCCTTCTCTGCTGGTGACGCATACAGGCTGATACAGCACTGCAACTTTATCACATGGCATGAAAATAGTTGAACATAATTAATCGGAAGTCAAGGCCTCGGCTTCTGAAGGAATGAACTTTTTACCTATTTCACACCCTTGAGACATTGTTTTATGGTGCATTGTTATGTGTGCAGTGGGTGAGTGATATTCTAGTGTTTAGAGCATGGACTATCAGCCAAGAGGTTGGGCGGGGGGTTCAAATCCAGCCAGGGCGGAAATCTGTTTACAGATTTACAGAAATCTGTTTATGGATTTGCATAAATGTGTTTACAGATTTAAACAAATCTGTTTACGGATTTACAGAAATCGAAATATGTTTACGGATTTGCAGAAATCTGTTTGCGGATTTACATTTTACAGAAATCTGTTTACGAATTTGCATAAATGTGTTTACAGATTTAAACAAATCTGTTTACGAATTTACAGAAATCTGTTTATGGATTTACAGAAATCTGTTTACGGATTTACAGAAATCTGTTTACGGATTTACAGAAATCGAAATATGTTTACGGATTTGCAGAAATCTGTTTATGAATTTGCAGAAATTTTTTTGCGGATTTGCAGAAATCTGTTTGCGGATTTACATAAATCTGTTTATGGATTTACAAAAATCTGTTTACGGATTTACAGAAATCTACTTATGGATTTTCATAAATCTGTTTACGTATTTCTGCTCTGACCAACTCGGCCATAATGAGTAGACTGACTGTACACTGTTGGTGAGAAGATAGCATGGCACGGTAGAGGACTGTCCTGACACGTCAAGACAAAAAAATGAAATTACTGGCACTTCAAATTCACAGTGCTGGTGCCTCCTGGGGGCTAAATTTCATCTTCTCGTTTGTATATAGTGCAGGTTTTAAAACCGGATTAGAAAATCAAGAGGAATGTACTGGATAGAGATTTTTAAGAGCTTGATAAAGACGTATTAAATGCAAGGTTCTAGTGCTGCACTATGTAGTTCGACACTAGTACACTCCATGACACCGTTCTGATATAGGTACTTAATGACTGCTTTTATTGTACCAACATTCCTTATAGCACGAGAATTACTACACATTATCGTGATGTCTTACAAGACAACCTTAAGTGACGCTGCACCCAGTCAGACTTCTGTAAACTTTCGACAAGAGTTTACTGGTGCTGACGCAAAGAATTGTCTAGTTTGGTGAAAACAGCAGCTCTGTGGAGCTCATTCTTTTTGTCTCATTGCTCTTGTTCAACTGCCTGCTTTAAACCTCTTTCACTTACACCTCCCTTGGAAAATTGACGCATATTTTTAACCACTACTTTTTTAAAACTAATTTTTACTCTAAAGCAATTTAACGATACACTTAGTGAAATTGAGAAATGTATGTCGAGAACGCTCTAGAAAGAAAATGCCCAAGTTCTTAATTTTTCTGCTTTCTGATTTTTCAAGCTCCTGCTAAAAAATGTGACCATGACCATTGCATTTTGCCCCTGCTGTAAAAAAGTATCTGCAGTTTATTGTTTCTATTTGCAGGAAGTACTTTGGTGTTATATGTAGTTTATTGTTTTTATTTACAGGAAGTACTTTGGTGCAGGTGACAAGGTGACGTACAATGGCAAGGACTACCTGTGTCGTGTCTGCCTTGACAAGTTGGCCCCCGGCACGAAATCCCCAATCCGAGGAGGAGGAGGGGATGAGAAGGAGAATGTGGAAAGCCCTTCAAGGTCGTCCTATGCACCCTCTCCTCCTCCTCCTCATCCGGGTCCTTCGAGTTCGAACGTGCTGAGACCTCAGCAGATTCCACTTGTTCAAGGACAGATGAATAGTCCCGACTCGGACTATTCCACTGACAGTAAGTGCAAAGTCTATCTTTCTATACTGCATTCGTATATTAAGTGCAACTGTCTTTCTATAGTGCAAAGGTCGTTGTAAGTGCAACAGTCTTTCTGTACATAGTGCAAAGGTTGTATGTAGTAAGTGCAACTGTCTTTCTATAGTGCAAACGTCATTGTGGGTTCAACTGTCTTTCTGTACATAGTGCAAAGGTCGTAGTAAGTGAGAGGCAGCCATGTATGCTGTCAAGTGTTAGCAACCTCATTTTTCACGACTCGGCTGATGATGAGCATGTTTTGTTGGTTTTTTTGTTTCTGTGCATCTGTCATTTGTCGGACTAATTGTGGAAAAATTCATCCATAATTATTTATCTATGAAATTTATATACCACCCAATTTTTACAGCATCTCTTCAAGATAACTATTCAGAGGCACTCCCGACGCAGTCACGACCAAAGAGGAAAGTCGTGAGTAGTTTACAGGAAGAGTTGGACAAGTCCCACGAAAGGGAACGCAGGCCAAGGGGAAGTCTATTGCAAACAGGAATCCACAATCGAGAAACCCTATTCCGTCTGATGGCTGTGCAACTGTGCATGCATTAAGAATCAACAATTTACCGTATTCAGATCGAGCGCAGAGAGTATTGACCAGAGCAAGTGGAAGTTATTTAAAGTAAAAATTATGTCGTCTTTACGCTGAAGAAACCGTTTCATCTGAAAGATTGGCAAAGATAAAGTCAGCGGTGGATTGTGGAGAAGTGGAATTTCAAGGGATTGCGGTTAAGCTCAAGTTTTATCGGTCGTGCCAGAAGCTGCTCCAGCTTCCATCCATTCCATCGATCTCTGTTTGATCGGTCCCCATTGTCTTTCGTCCATTGTCTTTAAGGATCGCTGGAGTCTTTGGTTGCAGTTGGCAATATTATTGATTCTATGGGGACAGGATGTGTCTGACTATGCAGCAGCAACACAGAGGAGTTATCAGATATGGCGTTATATAAATTTGCATTGTCTTTATGTTGGAGACTTTAGGGTGGTTGAGTTTGTGTGGATTCACATTATTTGTGGTCTTATAGGGTGGTGCCTTGTCTGTCGAGTCTGATCTGAGGGTAGACATTAGAGGTCTGCACTGTCAACTGACGTCAGATAGATCTCTGGCATCTGCAGACAAGCGGAGAAAGAAGATGACGATGATGATGATGAGGATGATGAGGAGAAGGAGGAGGATGATAATGAGGAGGAGGAGGATGATAATGAGGAGGAGGAGGAGGAGCAGCAACAGCAGCAGCAGCAATAAACTGAACCTTCTCAGCTGCAACCATGAAACGTTATTCATTGCAGTTTACTGGCCTTAATTATCTCACAGTGGTCTCTCTCCAGTCCGACTTGGGGACAGTGGAGTCGATATCCTTTGAGCAGTGAATGCAGTCCGTGCACTTGCTCTGTAGTATGGCTTGTTAGTGGGAATTATGGAGCAGATACTATGAAATCCAGTGCCTAAAGTGTGAAAAAATAAGTGCCTGGACGCCCCTTACCTCTCCAAAAGAAGTGCCTGGACGCCCCTTACCCTTCTAGTCTGTGCTCGCCAATAAGTGGCTGGACGGCGTTCAGATTTTAAAACAAGTGCATGGACGCCGTCCATGACCGTCCAGGCACACTTTAAGCCCTGCTGAAATCTGTGTCTTTGATACCTAGGATTTGAAGTCCAGCAGACTACTCAGCAGAAGGCCTTCAAGCATAAACTTACGCTACACTATTACTGCATTGATTACAGATGACAGTCATTGTTGTACACCTATAGTGTTTTCCCAGGTCAATGCATTATCGCAGCATTGTATACATGTGGAGACATTAGTACAATACACGAAGGACATTGATACAACACACGAATGACATTGATACAATACATGAATGACATTAATACAATACGCGAATGGCCAAAGCACTCCGCAGTGCGTGCACACACACGACTTCCAAGCAACGTGTTTTCACTTCGCTCCGCAATCGTGGATTCCCGGCACGGAAATTAAAACGGACTCCGCAGTCCGTGTTTTATGGGTCTCGCGACGGCATTCAAAGACTCGTACATTCCGGTTTCCGCGATTCCGTTTCGTAGGCGGATGACAAATGGTTCGGTTCTTCAGATTCCACGTCCGCCTCTTCCGCCATCGTCGTCGTCGCCGCCACTCTCTGCATCCGTCGGACACTTGTGGAAATCCCTCGACCAGTGGCCGGTAAACATCCACCGCATAGCGCAGGGACACGTATGACATCGTATGTGTCCGCAATTTGTGTGCGTCGTAAACCCGAATGAGCGTTCGTAGTCGTGCGTTGCTTTCAATTCGAGTCCGACGGAAACGAATCGCTGGTCGTAAGTCGTGTCTTGAGGTCGTGAGTGTCGCGTTTTCCGTACCGGAGTGGCTTTGTTTACTTGCACACACGGTGCAGTTCTGCCCTTTCGAAGATGCCATCAACCTCATTGATGTCTCCTTTATGTCTCGTGTAACTGCTGCTGCTATTCTCTCGGTTATGCATCTTCGTTTTCTTCCCCATTGATGATTGTCTTTGATGTGGAATATTTTTAGAGTTTTTTTTCGGTGTGGAAGACAATGATACAATAACAGGAATGACAATGATACAAATATTGATATTGATACAATAACAGGAACGACAATGATACAAATATTGATATTGATACAATAACAGGAATGACAATGATACAGATATTGACAATGATACAATAACAGAAATGACAATGATACAAATATTGATATTGAGACAATAACAGAAATGACAATGATACAAATATTGCATTTTTATTGCTACAAATTATCTTGCGGATTATACAAAAACAGAATATACAAATGATACTCTGATACAGCATGCATATGCCACTTTAATAAATAAAAAGCATATAACAATAATACAGCAGTGCAAAATATCACAGTAACGCAGTACATTTAGCATGAACATAACAGTAAAAAAGTAATAACATATCACAAAGATACAACTGTTGATGCGAGAGGTTTTAAAACATACACTTTACTGTACTGGCCCAATTAGCTACGTTGTTCAGAACAGCGCTGTCCAATGTGGCGACATATGGTCCATGGATGGAGTGACTCTAGAGCCCGCTGTAGCCTGCATTCAATGTTTGCACCATTTTCCACCTGATTTTTCACATCTCAAAACTCATTTTTCGGCTGTGCAAGGGTCTGGAGCACTTCTGAGTAGTTGCCTTTAAGGGGCGCTATATAAATCCTTGTAATGAATGAATGAATGAGTGAGTGAGTAAGTGAGTGAGTGAGTGGATGAATGAATGAATGCTTTTCAGTCACGCCATTACACGACTAATACGGTAACTGATCTGATTTCAGTCAAAGATTACATGAGCGATGGTCATGTTCCAGACAGCAGCCGCAGTCCTCTGTCTCCCATTTCCGTCACCTCCGGCTACAAATCGGACGCATCCTACGACCGTGAGTTTCCAGCTATTTCCCTCCCATGTTTATCAACTCTAGAATCTTATCGAACGAGTTCTGTATATAGCTCTGCGGTAATACACACAAAGCGTCTATTAATGACTGCTTCAAACGAGAGAGTATAATTGTCGAGAATCCGTTGGACGAGCCGCACCACTCTCCCCCCCCTCCAGCTGAAATTCTATTAATATCGCATGAATCTGATGTGAAACAATTGGTCCGTTGCTAATTGAAATTAGCAATGTTCAGGAAACAATGGATCGATATTTGGTGTTTAATGGATTTTCTTTGTTTTCACTGATGTTGTTGTTGTTGCGGTGTTTGTCCGTTGATGATGAATCTGTGTTTGTGGCGGCTGGTCTTTGATACTGTGCAGAAGGAGAAAATTATGAGACACTGTGTCGTATCAAATATGATTAGTGTCACCCTCCTCCTTTTTCCATGCTTGGGACTGGCACTGACGAAGTATGAGCTGTGGTGGAGTTAAATTATGAGAAACCGCCGGTTTACGAATAGACGGGAAGCTGGGTTGAAAATAGTGGTAGATTGCATGACAATTCTCTTCGTATAAATAGTGACAACTTTTAGAAATTTTGACTGTTATTGATTTCCCTGTCTTCGACTCCATATATAAAGCAGTACATAAAGTGTTTTAAAAAATAAGTGCCTGGACGCCCCTTACCTTTCTAAGAGAAGTGCCTGGACGCACTCTATATCTTCCAGGCTTTACTGGTCAATAAGTGGCAGGACGGCGTTCAGATTTTAAAATAAGTGCATGGACGCCGTCCATGACCGTCCAGCCACACTTTAAGCCCTGCATATAAGCATAAGGACATCCTATCAATCTGACAAAGTTTCGATATAGAAAATTCTACAGGGAAAATTTATTTAAAGATGTATGTGTGTATGTATGTATAGTGTTGTTAGGCCTACCAACAGAATCCATGTAGTTGTGAAAGATTTGTTATGACGTATGAACGAGTTTCAATGACTTTGAAAAGTTCCTCTGTGAAGTCGAGTTCTTCAGAGGTTTGTTGAAATTGGCCAATAAATTGGCACATTGTTGACCATGATTTATTTGATCACTGTGATGATGATGGTAAATTTTGACAATGATGTGATTGATGAATGGTGATTGATGAATGGTGATTGATGAATGGTGATTGATGAATGGTGATTGATGAATGGTGATTGATGAATGGTGATTGATGAATGGTGATTGATGAATGGTGATTGATGAATGGTGATTGATGAATGGTGATTGATGAATGGTGATTGGTGCTGATGTTTTTGATGTCATCATCGCTTCCAACATCAGAAACTCCAGATACTTCAAGAGATCTGGAAAAGGTCACTGGGGGCTGCACGAGTAAGTCAACCAATTGGATTATTAGATAAGGACTTGCAGTTTACCTGTACAAGTGTACATAGCAATGTAGCATACACCTGTATAGCATAGCAGATTCCTTAATTCAGTCCATCAGGATGCTCTTCTTGTTCCACAGATCATTCCTCTACAACTCCTAATACAAACTCGCATCAAATTATGCATATGATCTGAACATGCATATTAAAACCTTTGTAAATAATAGTTATACGTAACAGACTTCATTCTATGAGCCTGAAGTTTTGAATAAACGAAAATTGAAATGAATTGAGCTCTGCACTGAAGCTCTGCTTTCGTTGGTCATGTCACCTGGAACAATCTTACAGAGCATCGACATAGAGCTGAGCGTGTCACCCTATCTGTTCCTCTATGTCACCCTATCTGTTCCACTATGTCCTGCTTGCAAGCACTTGAAGTCTGTTCAGTTTAAACCAAGGTTCTGCTTGTTGGATTTGGAGTGTTATTGATGGGTTTTTTTCCTTGAAGATGTTATTTTTGCAAATATTTATTTCTGTTGTGTTATGTTGCATTTTCTTAGTTAAGCTTTGATGTTACACACTAGGATGTTAATAGTCGCACATGTGTTAAGTTAATTAAAATATGAACGAATCTGAAAAACCTCTGTCAACCCATCTGGCACAAGACTATGTTTATAATTATGTGGCCCTAACTAGGGGGACTCAGCAGACCCTTCTGGGTTCCCTCTAGTGACCACCATGAGTGTACAATGATCTGCTACTTTGTAGACTTTAGAACTAATAAACTGTTGGTTATGGTTACCGTAATGTTGACATTACATTCTTTAATTTAATTGTCTGTGCTAGATGTTCGGCTGTACATATTTCCAACTGCTGTGCTAGAAGGCCTATGACGTTACCTGGTTTTTGCTAGTAGTGTAGCAGCTGTTACTCTCCCTTGCACCTGTTGCACGGTTTAGGTATACAACAAATGTCTGTAAGCGATCTCCAGTATTTCGTCTTTTGTCCATTTTTAGCCTGCGGTTATATCCATCCATTGTTTTCTTTGGTAATGAATTGGTTGTTGATTTTGTCCTGTTTATCAGCATTCCTAATTTACAACTATAGTTTGCCTTTGATTTGCTTCATTTAATTTTTAGTGTAGTTATGGATTTATCGAAAAATGTGCATCTGTGTGCGTAGATAAGTAGTAGTTTTGGCCTGTGTATTTTTGTACCCATCGCCGCCAAACGGCAGGCGTAGAGAACTGATGATGATGATGACAATGATGATGATGATGACAATGATGATGATGATGGTGATGACGACAACGACGACGGCGGTGTGTAGTCATTATTAGTAAGACAGTAGTGAGGGACCTTCCGTGGAGCAGGGTTGTAGCCATGAAGAAATTTGGGTATTTCCATTTTGGAGGATTTCCATTTTGGGGTTTTCCAATGGACATTGTTGCAAAACACAATTTTTTTTAAATTCGGAAATTGTTTATTTCGAGGTTTGAACCTTTGATCCCCAAATTTCCCCAAATACCCCATTGCTGTAGAGCATACATTGATAAACAGGTTCAAGTGTTTTTGCTAAAATGATAAAAAAAAAGAAATGCTGAAGGCAGTCTTTCATGGCATGTGTGGATATATGTATGTGTGGTGTTTGTGGGACTTGATGGCTGGTTACCTGGTTGGTAGTGATGCTTTCCTAGTTGCCTTGTGTAAGGCAGAGAGTAGCTTATAGAGGTTCGAACCTCATCTCAGACAGTTGCTAGCTAGCGACCTTGATCATGTCCTTCAGTCATTTTTACTCAATTGTTGTTTTGAAGATAGGAATGGGGATTTCGAATTTAATACCTACTTTATGTCATCTTAATTTCATTTAAGTAGCTTATAAGGGCACTTCAGCGGAGTTTCCGCGGTTATCACTTGACCAATACCTACATAGGCCTACACGCATACTTGTGTGCATTACATTCATATAATATACATGGACACACACACGCACGCACGCGCACACCCATGCTCACAAACATAAGACATGAAAGGATGGTTGACAAAAAACCAGGCCGTAGTCTTCCTGATATAGTGACCTATTACCTCACAATGATTATATAGGACAGTCTAAGTGGTATATGTATACATATATACATGCATAGGCACCCGCATTCACACACGCGCGCGCGCACACACACACACACACACACACACACACACACACATGGCTTGAACTTCATGAAGGGATGGTTGACTAAAAACCAGGCCATTGTCTGCGTAATATAATGAATGACCTATTACCTCATAAATGATCATCTCGTCTACCTTATACTCCTCTGTTACTCTGCTACTTTGAAGTTCATGTGATGTAGTTCCTTTGTCGTGGGAACCGTTTGTTTTTCTTGTGCTTGCAGATGCCGATAGCAGAGGTTATCTGACGCCAGGGTCGCAGCAGTTTGTAAGTACCACCAGACCTCCCTCCGCTTCCATGTCACAACGCCTTAATTGAATAACTCGCCTACAAATGATTTGAATCGTACACTGGCACCAAGTTATCGTGCCGGGTATTATTATGAGAAGGTTGTGCTTAAACAAGGTCGCAGTTGGAAGCTTTTGTTATTCTGGGCTTTGTGTTAGCTGTGGAGGACACAATGGTAGTAGTAGTATTGTGTTATATGCATTGTGCAGGGTATTGTTTTTTCGGATTTATTCCTTAATAGCACTTTGTTCCTGCATTCTAAGTGGTTTCTGCTATTCTTGTTGTCTTATTGCTATTCAAGAAGCACATTCAAAGACAGGAAAATTTTTGCAAACTTGCGACTAAAATTGCTGTCTTTTTTCCCCTTTGCCATCTTTTTCTTTTGCTGTTTTTAATCTTTTCGTGTGTTTTAAGTTGTGGTCTGAAATTATTTCCAACTTTTTGTTGCTTTCACTCAGTTTGGCATGTGTTTAACTTTTAGGTGCATTGTCGAAGTGTAAGTCCAGCGGGTTCAGCTCTTTCGCATTCAAAGGTTGGAATTTCTTGTCGAGTACTTTACAGTAATTACTATTTCGAACACTTTTTGTGATTGAGCAGTTATGAATGAGCATGTATGACATTGCCTTCTGAAAATATAAATGTGTGAATTTCCAAATCTCAATTTAGATCTGCAAATGCACACGTATGCACGTGCTTGTGCGACGTGTGTGTACATGAATACAAACATGTATAACATAATGTGTTTTATGCTGCTCCCAAAAACACAACTAAGTACAATTTTAAGCCAGTGCTAAGTTGTGATACAAACGGAGGACCTAAAGGGACCATAGGTGCACGTTGCACACGTACGTTAGGTTCAAAGCGTAGAACAAGCGTCGTGGTGCTTGCGCAATGTGCCTTCACTCGTCACTGAGTGTATTAATAAGTAAGAAGTAGAATTGACATTTGCAGACGGCAGACTTAGTGTTGCTTAGTGTTGATGTGTATGAATGTTTTAGACACAGAATAGCAATGCTGAACTGAGGAGTATGTTGGACCTACCCTAGAGCTTTGTAAAGTGAGAAAAAGATGTGAGAGAGCTAGGGAGAGAGAGAGACAGAGACAGACAGGCAGCAAGACATACAGAAAGACATAGAGAGACATACAGAGAGAAAGACAGATAGAGCGAGACATACAGAGAGAAAACAGAGAGAGTGAGACATACAGAGAGAAAGACAGAGAGAGTGAGACTGTGAAACAGACATAGAAGAGAGAGAGACATAGAGATGGACAGAGAGACAAACAGAGCCTCTGGTCCTCATAATTCTCCAAATAATGCATCCCATGTGGGCTGCATACAACTGAGATGTTTTTACTAAACAATTGCAAATGTTGCTGCACATTTGCTGACGAAAGTAAGCAAAAAATACCTTGCCGACTGCATCTTACGCAATGCGTGGCGTATCTTGGCAAAGATGTATGGAAGCCGATAAATAAAGATAAGGAGTCCGATATACTATAGGAAGAGAAATCAGATAATGGCAGTTTGTTGTCATATATTGCAACATATCTTAAGTAGCAACCATGTTGTACCATGCTGTGCTACTGTATTCAATCAATCAAGTTATGCCCCAGATATATATATATTCATTATATATATATATACTTTAATATTGTATTGTGTTGAACCAGCATTGTATTCTCCAGTATTGTGTTGTAGATCATTGTATTGCAATAGTAGCCTAATAATATTTGTTTATTTTTTTAACTAGCACAATGCATAATGATTGCAATTCGTAGTGTGAGCGGATGAAGTTATTACAGGAGTAGAATTTAACTGCAGTCGGCAGCCATGCAAGGTGCCCTTCACGTCGTACTGCTTGTTATACCATTGCCATCTGCCGAATGGAAGGTTGAGTGGACCTTTGGGAGGGTAGTGGGTAGTGGAGGGACGATCCTGCATCCATGTGCTCTGCGGGCGAGAGTGTTGAACAACTTGTATCCGTTCCATTTCGTAGATTCTTCGCTCTTCCATGCAAGGTGACCTGGTCCCTATGACTCGAACTTCCACAGTTCTGCACAAAAACTTTACTATGGTCGGTCAATCTTTCTGGAATAAGTCACCTATAGCAGTCTCTGTAATGAATGTCTTGGTCTTTCTTTTCCGCTTTACCACAACCATCTGAAACCATTCTCTTTGATTGTGGTTTGATGCTGTAAAGTTGTGAGCACCTATGGCTATGAGGAGTTTCATTTTCCCCTTTTCCACAAGCATTTGAAAACCATTCTGGGGTTTGGTTGGTGCTGTCGAGTCTGGAGCACCTAATAATCAATAAAATAGTGTATGAGGACATTGAGGAGTTTCTGTTGAAGTGGCGCTATATAAATTTATGATTGCGATTACCGAGACTTGTAAGGGGTATTTGCATTTTAGATGCTTTATTGTCTACTTGACAGGATTCCAATGGTAGCATAGGCTCTCGGCGCGGGGAACTGAATTTTGGGAAATTCTTTCGGACGTCTTACCTGGAGAAGAAAGATGATTTCAAGCGAGGTCCATCCATAAATCCTGTCATCAAGGAAAAACCACCACTACACTACCACAGACCGGGTCAGTATTATTATTATTATTATTAATTTTACTTTTGATATTATTATTTTTATTACTACTACTATTGATTTTATTATTCTCGATTGTTGGAATTTCCACATGGAATGGACTGCGCATTCTTCTGTTGTTAAATAAAATGTCCAGAATGGCCCTATTTTTCTAATTTTTTGCTAATATTAGTAATTTTATTATAAGGAATTTTAATAAGGAACTTATTGCCGCACAAATTTGCTAACTGATAGTGGAGACAAAGGTGGTGACCTTTGATAGAATGGCTTCTAATGGGTTACACAGTTTGATTGATATGAACAGTTGGCGGTGGTTCTATTGATCACCGGGTTTTTAAACGGCTCCTGTCTGTCTGTCTTAATTGCTGTATCTTTTGCCGGAGTTGGCTGGCCTTGCGCTTTTAAGAGGTTATGCCTGGTAGTGTCAGTCACTACTGTGGCTGGAGCAGTGGAAGATGTTTGCACTGGAACCTAGTGTCTTCATGCAAGTCACTTGTGCCAAGTGCCTTACTTTATTTTGATGGTGGTGCTTAGATGATGGTGCCTTTGTGCTTTTCCACTTGACTCTCTACAAACAGGTGCCATTCCAGATGTCAGATCCCTTTTTTCAGTAATGTTAAGGAAGTCGCTGACGGATCCCGTGTACCTTGGGGCATAAATAATAATGATGATAACAACAACAATAAAATTGTCATCTCGGGTCAGGAAGAAATTTTTGGATTTCGTCACTAGACTACCGTGTGCCCACATGTATATAGCTGTGCTGTATTTGCCAGTCTGTACGTGCACGTGTCGGTCGGAGTTTATCCGACTTCATCCGAAGTGTCTGATGTCGGCAGATATCACTCTGCTGAGGAGTGCACACAATATGCTGCTCTAGACATCGGATGGGAGGAGTTTTTTGCTACAGTGTACACAGAAATCCGACTGGTACTTCCGGAGGATAGCACGGGTGGAGGAAGGGAGGGAAGGAGGCCATGAAGGAAGGGAGGGAAGGAGGGTGGAGGCCACGAAGGAAGGGAGGGAGGGTGGGAGGCCACGTGCTGGCTGTGTTTGGGTGGGTTGATGCTCAGCTGAGTGGGCACGTCCTGTACTGCCAGCGTTCTTCCTGCTGACTGTCTGTGTCTGTCTGTCTGACTGGTTATGTCTGCCTGCTTTCCGGAATGTCTCTGTCTATGTTTGTGTACTGTCTGATATTCTCTGACCATTGTGATCTATCAATCTTATCAGTCGTCTGTCTGCTTTGTTATCTACGTGCTTGCCTGCCTGTCTCTTTGTCTGTCTGTCTGCCTCTCTGTCTGCCTGCCTGCCTTATTACTTGCCTTGTACTTACCTTCATGTGTGTTTGTGCATTTGGGTGCATTTGTACGTGTGTGCATTTTCCTGTTTGCTTGCCTTTCTCAACTGACAGTAAGTGCCTTCCCATATCTGTCTATATGCCTGCTTGCGTACAAACGTGTCTGTCTTTCAGTATGCCTGTCTGTACTTGTCTGTCAGTCTGTCTGTTTGCCTGTGTGTTGCTATGTTCTGTTGATCGTTTCCGTGTTCTGCTGTTTGCAGATGGATTCAGTTACCGGAAGGTTCGCACGGACATCAAGAAGCCAACGAAGAAAGGCACGTCGTCGTAGTCGCGCAGAAGACAGACAGACACACAGACAGACGGCGATTATTTACCTTCTGCTATTTATTTCTGTGAAAAATATATACAGACCTTGTATTCTGCCTTTGACGACCACATACAGACACACGAACGGAGAGATAGGCAGACAGATGGAGCAGGCAGACAGACGGACAGAATAATGATGGATGGGTAGACAGACAGGCAGGCAGGCAGAGGAACAGACGGACAGATTGATGGATGGATGGGTAGACAGACAGGCAGGCAGGCAGGCTGGCAGAGGAACAGACAGACAGAATAATGGATTGATGAGTAGACAGACAGACAGGCAGGCAGAGGAACAGACAGACAGAATAATGGATTGATGAGTAGACAGACAGGCAGGCAGGTAGGCAGGCAGAGGAACAGACAGACAGAATAATGGATTGATGAGTAGACAGACAGGCAGGCAGGCAGGCAGAGGAACAGACGGACAGATTGATGGATGGATGGATGGGTAGACAGACAGGCAGGCAGGCAGGCAGGCAGGCAGGCAGGCAGGCAGAGGAACAGACAGACAGAATAATGGATTGACGAGTAGACAGACAGGCAGGCAGGCAGGCAGAGGAACAGACGGACAGATTGATGGATGGATGGATGGGTAGACAGACAGGCAGGCAGGCAGGCAGGCAGAGGAACAGACAGACAGAATAATGGATTGATGAGTAGACAGACAGACAGGCAGGCAGAGGAACAGACAGACAGAATAATGGATTGATGAGTAGACAGACAGGCAGGCAGGTAGGCAGGCAGAGGAACAGACAGACAGAATAATGGATTGATGAGTAGACAGACAGGCAGGCAGGCAGGCAGAGGAACAGACGGACAGATTGATGGATGGATGGATGGGTAGACAGACAGGCAGGCAGGCAGGCAGGCAGGCAGGCAGGCAGGCAGAGGAACAGACAGACAGAATAATGGATTGACGAGTAGACAGACAGGCAGGCAGGCAGGCAGAGGAACAGACGGACAGATTGATGGATGGATGGATGGGTAGGCAGGCAGGCAGGCAGGCAGAGGAACAGACAGACAGAATAATGGATTGACGAGTAGACAGACAGGCAGGCAGGCAGGCAGAGGAACAGACGGACAGATTGATGGATGGATGGATGGGTAGACAGACAGGCAGGCAGGCAGGCAGGCAGGCAGGCAGAGGAACAGACAGACAGAATAATGGATTGATGAGTAGACAGACAGGCAGGCAGGCAGGCAGAGGAACAGACGGACAGATTGATGGATGGATGGATGGGTAGACAGACAGGCAGGCAGGCAGGCAGGCAGGCAGGCAGGCAGAGGAACAGACAGACAGAATAATGGATTGACGAGTAGACAGACAGGCAGGCAGGCAGGCAGAGGAACAGACGGACAGATTGATGGATGGATGGATGGGTAGGCAGGCAGGCAGGCAGGCAGAGGAACAGACAGACAGAATAATGGATTGACGAGTAGACAGACAGGCAGGCAGGCAGGCAGAGGAACAGACGGACAGATTGATGGATGGATGGATGGATGGGTAGACAGACAGGCAGGCAGGTAGGCAGGCAGACAGACAAATACTGAAAGTCTTACAAGTCTTCCTAAACTCTTGCACAAGGTTTCAAAAATAGTTTTTTTTATACTTCTGTCTTTTCGGACACTCTGATCGAGCGAAAGGCCTGAAATTTGTGTGCTGCGTTGTCAGGATTTTTTATCTTAAAATGCATCCTCTTGTCGTGCCTTTGTAATTTTTTGTGCTTTAGGTAATCACACATGGATACGCAACTAATCATCTCACGCACCAATGTCACGTTCATTGCAATCACACATTGAGCGCCTCTGAGGAGTTAGAGCACCTCTGAGGAGTTAGAGTGTCTCTGAGGAGTTGGAGCACCTCTGAGGAGTTAGAGCACCTCTGAAGAGTTCTCTTGAAGTGGCGCTATATAAATGTACGATTACAATTACATTGCCAATTGATCACGCAGATCCCACTGAGCTACATCCTCTTCCCTCGGTCAGACTTGCCTGTGGAAAGCTTCTGGTCATTTTTTAAAACTTGGATAGTACAAATTAAAAACTCTCGTGGGACGACTACTACTATGGTGTAGGGACCTTGAAAAGTCCTTTGCTAACAATTGCTCAGCCCTATCAACTGATACTTTGTCATTTAAATAGTTTGTGGCATTTAATCTTTTACGCGTTTGCCCCGAGAATATCCGCTGAAAACGGCCTTGAAATTTAAAAATGAACGGGTAAAGGGTTAATAAATGCATTATAATAATGTACGCACATACACACAAACATATAATGTATATATATATAATAAATATTAGATATAATCTAAGTATAATAGTATATATATTATGATATTGCATAATTATATGATATTGGAACATGGACCTCGTTTGTAGGATAAATTTACTTTGAATCAATTTCCTCTCGCTTATCTTTTCACTGCGGTTTGTTTCTGCTTTCACTGTTGCGTTGCTACTCTCGTGAGCCAGGATTTCTTCAGATCATCGGTATGTTAATCGGTTCTGTCGCTGGTATTTGACTTTCATTCCATTCACTGACATTATCTTGACGCTCAGCGTTGTTTCGTACAACCAAAGCTTTTATTTTTGTTGAAATTGCTTTTCAGCAAATGGTCGTTAGTTGATACACAGTAGGCACGTTTTAGCACGGCTTATTATAACGTGATTTCTGCTACAGTGAAATCAAGAGCACAATTTGATTTTATTTCAGCATCAGCAAGTGGTCTCTTGATCATGTCTCTTTATTGCAAAACTTTGTGTGTTTGTGATTTTGACAAAGGTCATGCTGTAATGAGTTTGCAATGATTGGATGCTGGAGTGATTGCAATGATTGGAAGCTACAATGATTATTGCAATGATTGTAAGAACTCTGGAATGAATACAATGACTGAAAGCTGCAATGATTAATGCAATTATTGGAAGCTGGAATGATTATACTGATTGGAAGAACCGTGGAATGATTTCAATGATTGGAAGCTTGACTTTTGAGTTACACTTTAGAAATTTTGAGATTACGAATTGATTGTTTGACTTTGAGAATGTTGTGCTTTGTAAAATATTTGTTTTTAAGTAGAATGATGCTTTGGTTTGGTATATGACTTAGTGGTATTTAAAATAGTATTTTTTAAATAATGTGATGCATTTGCACAAAATGAGTCATCAGTTGGATATTTCAGTTTCAAGAAAACATGCAAAACTTAATTTAACTCAATTGTTTGATTAAATATTACAGATTAGAATTTTAAAATATATGTTTTACAAAAAAACATTTTTAAAAGTTTGAGAGAGAGTATGGTGTCTTTAAGGATATTATATAGATAATTTTGTACAAGTTTTGATTTTGAATTTCTTTCAACAGCACTGAAATTACTGGTAGTCCATTTTAATTTTGTATTTTCAGCAACAAGTTTCATATATAAATTCATTTCATATCGAAATAGAATGAGTCTGTGCTTCTGTTTAAGATGATATAATAGACTCTAAAAGTAAAAAAATTGATTTAAGACTTTTTTACGGATTGGTCAAATAGAGGACATGGGGAACCTTTAAGTTTAGTGTTCCTGCATATCATGACATATAAATTCCTTGTTTGGTAGCTGTTGAAGTAAACTAGAAGAGAAGAGTTGGCATAATGCTGCTGCTCTGGTTTGAACTTTCTGTTATTTCTCTCTTTGTAATTGTAATCATAATTGCAGTTAGTGTTTAGGGTGAAAGTTTGCTGCAGTAATTTTTTTATAATCTGTATTATCTATGTTTGTCATGTATTATGTTAGCCATAGTGTTATTACGTGTTCGTTTGTTATTTTCTGTTTTTGGTGATTATTGTATTTATTTGTTTATACTTAAATATTAGAAGAGCTTCCATTAGGCCATTGCTATAATGCCCATGCCCCTAGTAGATTGTTATGGAATATAATCCAGCTATAATACTTCACCACTTCAGAGAGTTTTAAAGAGCATTGAATTAACATAAGGACTCTTTTCGTCCTTAAGTTGTCTGACTGTACGCTTATTTACTTCTGTTGTTAAATATCTAGGCAAATAAACAGTCTGGTGGAATATATTTTACGGTTGAATGACTTCTCAAAGTTTATTTTAAGCAATGTGCAATGTTGTACGTGCACTAAAAGAGCAAACTGTATAGATCAACATCACTCGTAGGAATGTAGGAACTCCATTCATGGTGATATATATATATATATATATATATACGAATATATATATTTATATATATATATATTCATTTTATTGAGTTCTTGCTGACATTATACCGCAGCCAGTTACATACGACATGGCTTCACTTTAACTAAACTGACTTTGCTTTTAGTTGCTCTGTGCTTCTGCTTTATTTTCAATATATTTGAGCTGGTTTCAGGTTTCCTGACTTTGGGTTTTTGCCGTTTCAGTTGAAGCTTTGCGTTCCTGCTGTTTCATTCGACTTGTTTGTAGTTTTTGCTTGTTTCCATTTAAGCAAAATGTTTCTCCTGTTTCAGCTCCAGTAATCTGTGGTTTCTATTCGTTTCAGTTTAATCGAGGAGTGCATACTGTTTTGGTTCCAGTAATTTGTGGTTTCTATTCGTTTCAGTTTAATCGAGGAGTGCATACTGTTTCAGTTCCAGTAATTTGTGGTTTCTATTCGTTTCAGTTTAATCGAGGAGTGCATACTGTTTCAGTTCCAGTAATTTGTGGTTTCTATTCGTTTCAGTTTAATCGAGGAGTGCACACTGTTTCAGTTCCAGTAATTTGTGGTTTCTATTCGTTTCAGTTTAATCGAGGAGTGCATACTGTTTCAGTTCCAGTAATTTGTGGTTTCTATTCGTTTCAGTTTAATCGAGGAGTGCATACTGTTTCAGTTCCAGTAATTTGTGGTTTCTATTCGTTTCAGTTTAATCGAGGAGTGCATACTGTTTCAGTTCCAGTAATTTGTGGTTTCTATTCGTTTCAGTTTAATCGAGGAGTGCATACTGTTTCAGTTCCAGTAATTTGTGGTTTCTATTCGTTTCAGTTTAATCGAGGAGTGCACACTGTTTCAGTTCCAGTAATTTGTGGTTTCTATTCGTTTCAGTTTAATCGAGGAGTGCATACTGTTTCAGTTCCAGTAATTTGTGGTTTCTATTCGTTTCAGTTTAATCGAGGAGTGCATACTGTTTCAGTTCCAGTAATTTGTGGTTTCTATTCGTTTCAGTTTAATCGAGGAGTGCATACTGTTTCAGTTCCAGTAATTTGTGGTTTCTATTCGTTTCAGTTTAATCGAGGAGTGCATACTGTTTCAGTTCCAGTAATTTGTGGTTTCTATTCGTTTCAGTTTAATCGAGGAGTGCACACTGTTTCAGTTCCAGTAATTTGTGGTTTCTATTCGTTTCAGTTTAATCGAGGAGTGCATACTGTTTCAGTTCCAGTAATTTGTGGTTTCTATTCGTTTCAGTTTAATCGAGAAGTGCACACTGTTTCAGTTCCAGTAATCTGTGGTTTCTGCTTGTTTCAGTGACCAATTCTTTCCTTCCAATGAGAAGGAATTCCGAACCGTACCGACCAATCAAGACGCAGGAACCGATCCAGCTCTCGAAGTTGCCTGATGCACATCGCCAGGAAAAGAGTCGCCTCCTTCCAATCGAACGTGATGACTTCCCAGCCCCTCCAGCTCCAGCTGCCGCATATCCCGAACTACGTATGCATAGGAATATCCATTTTGTGTGTGTATGTGAATGGTTCTGCGTGCAGGTTTGTGTGCGCATGGATGTATGAAACTGTGTGTGTATGTGCATATGTGGGTATGTGGATGTGTGTGTGTATATGTAGATGTATGTGTATGTCTGTGTGTATGTTTATAATGTATGCTTATGTTTGCATACAGAATTTCTGCTTAAATTCACGGCGATCACTTTGCGCGATGTGCAAATGAAAATGCGACATTGTTTAAACTGCAGATGTTGCATCTCGCAATGTTTACCTAACGATTTACTTGTCGATAAAATCGCAAAACACTACATTAAGTCGGATGTTCCGTTTTCCTTTTAATTAGTCCGAGAACACAGACATCGTCGGAAATCTGGGTCAGGGTCGCTTCAAGGTGACCTTCCAAACGACATTGACAATGACGACGACAGTGACGAAAGCGAAAGAAAGGTTGACCCGAAGATAGAGAAGGAAATCATGGAGCTGTCGAAGATTCCGGACTCTGGTGCTGCGAAGATCATTCTGGAAGGACTGAAGAAGAAGAAACACGAGCCGTTGATCCTCGACCCTCGCAGCGCCTCTCGCACTCCGTCGGCCTCTGTCGAGCCACCCTACAAGACCAGATACGAGTCCCCGATATTTGCTTGTGAGTCGGATTGATGACGTTGGTATTCTGTGATTGTGAACTTGGGTGTAAATCAGAAGAATGTGGATGTACATTAGAATTTGAATGTAATTCAGAAGATTCATTCATTCATTCATTATTAGAATTTATATAGTGCCCCTTCAAGAAACTACTCAGAGGCGCTCCCAGCCCAGCCACGGCAAAAGATTTAAGGGATTTAAGAAATAAAGATTGACTGGTCAGATGGAGGAGATGGAGGTTAGAGGGAGGTCATTCCAGATTGACGGCCCCACAACAGAGAAGGCTCGGCGCTGTCTGGTAGCTAAGCGAGCCCGTGGAACAAGCAAGATGTCCCTTAAGCTGGCCCTGACTTATGTAGTGTTGGGTGTTGTTGACTTTATTTTCTTGGCTTATGAGGGCCGGTGGCCAACCCTCTCCCTCACCATCTCATCTTCCCTGCAGTCAGTGTGCTTGTTAGGGCTGAGCTGCTTAGGGGTGTGAGTGGGTAGATATATATCGGACCAAATTTTCATGCCTAGTGAGGATTTCAGCCCCATACGCTCGATTGATAGCCCAGCTTGCTAACCACTACACTGGGGTTAATCAGTATTTAGGTGTAATCAGAACGTTGGGTGTAAATCAGTACTGCAGTGTAAATCAGAATTTTAATGTAAATCAGTACTTCGGTGTAATTCAGAACTTGAGTGTCAATCAGAACTTGGGTGTAATTAAGAACTTGGGTGTAATTCAGAACTTGGGTGTAATTCAGATCTTGAGTGTAAATCAGAGCGTCAATTTAAATCTATACGTGTGTGTAGCCTAAATCAGAATTTGTATTGAAAGCTTTGGTTTGTAGCCAAAGAGGATGTACAATTATATCGTATGTTTCTGTTTTCTTCTACAGCTCCTTCTCGTGACCTTGAACTTCGCGCCCACTTGCCTACGCTTGACGATGCCTTTGCTGAGCCGAAGTACAGAACCTGTTCAACGCCAGTGGCGCCGTATCTAGGTAAGAACAGTATGCAACATTATTATTGTAAAGTGTGGATGCAGCATTATTGTGCAGTGCCTGTTCAATTGCAGCTGATGAAGTACGACTGAGGGGCTTGTTTGTAGTGGGACATACAGCTGAGGAGCCTTGGATGTGTTGCAGCTTGTTGAGTTGAAGGTCCGATCGTGACCCACAAAACTTTGGAGTATTCATCATTATATGCATGTGATTGTGAGCTGAAATCCAACGTGTGTCAGCCTTCGCTGTTATGGATTGTTTCTTATGTAAACTAACGGCTGTAACGGTGTCTATATAAGGGTTCCCTTATCTGGACATTGAAATATGAAGGATCCCCAAAAAGGGTAGCCATATCAGACAGAAGACACATTTTATAAGAGTGTTCGAGTTGATTGGGTAACCTGTTAGTGTGAAGTTGGTCGTACAACGTACGTGCAGATGTAGACAACAGTCTTTTACTTAAATGTCTATGGTTCCAAACTTAATGCATCATATAAACATGAAGACTTGGTGCTAAAATGCTTCAACTGTAAGACACTTCAATCCTAAGATCGAAAAGATTGTGATAGAATTGCTGGTTTTCACTCATATTCTTAGTGTGCACTTATTGGAATCAGTGACTATCATAAATTTGGTTTCATTTAAGTAGCCTTTTATAATTACAACCAATTGTGTGTTCCATTTAAGTAACGAAAAGAATGGACAAGGGTGACTATCAGTTGTGTTTCACTTAAGTAGCTCTTTGTAAGAGTGATTATAATTTTTATTTTGAGTGACTATCTTTTGTGTGTCATTTAAATAGCTTTGCAAGAGTGGCTATCTTTTGTGTGTCATTTAGTAGCTCTTTATAAGAGTTACTAGCTTTTGTGTGTCATTTAAGTAGTTTTATAGAAGCTTCTAGATTAGATTGGTGCGGGTAGTAAATGATCAGTTACCTTACCTCCCATTCTTTAGTACCCGGTATTCTTTTCTGTTGTGCACAGTTCTTGGGTCAGTCCAAGTCTAACTTCTTAACTTCTGTGAGGCCCATCCATATCTGGGGTGGTGGTATTTGCAGTTTAACGTCACTGTGGTTACAAAGACCATTAGCAACGCCCTCCTCCTTTATCCAGGCTTTGGGCTGGCAGAGTGCAACCAGTGGCGGAGTTACCTGATTGTTTTGTCCACCATCTATCAGTAGATCGAGGAACCAATAATGACTCCATTCTTATGCTTTCAACTCAGTTCTCTGTAACCCCGTTTCGTGTATGAAGTCTTTATATAAGTCCAGTTAGGGTTCATGAGGTTAGAGATAATTATGGGTTGAATAAATATACTTACATAAAATATATTTATATACCTATATTGTATATAAATATGTATAATATATATATGCACCCATTTTTTATATATGCACCAATTTATATATGTGGCACTGGCGATTGTTGTCGGTCTATTGCTGAGACTCTGTATATTTCCGTCAGTGCATAGGAGATTTTATGGGATGCCACGTGAGGTCGTTCACAGCTATCCAGGTATGCTAATCAACGGCGCCTACTGCTGCTGCTGCTGCTGTTCAAGCAGCTGCAATTACGACAAGTTGCTGCCAGCTGCTTTTTTGTGGAACTCTGGGTATTTCTGTTGGCCTTGCATGAATTTGGTCTTCTCTGCACTTAATCGACTGTAATGGAAAAGGTGTTTCGTGTGCATGAACCGAATTGGTGATTGTTTTGAACAGCGGGTTTAAGTAATGCTGCAGAAAAACTTTTCTTTCGTCTGACGGTTGGTGCTTTGGGGTTGCTGTTCTTCCACTGTAACTTTGGTTTCCGATTAGTAGTGCTACATAAAGTTTCTGATGTGTTGTATGAGTGTGTGTGTTGTTTTCTAGTGACCAGTGTTGAGTCAACTTGAGTGTAGTTGTTGTTTTCTTGTTTGCCGACAGTCATGTTTGTTAGCCCCGCACACGTTGGACCCATTGCCATGTGTTTGCACCATTATTGGCTCAATGGGGTCCTGCTTGCTGTGGGTCTAATGAACATGAGATTGTCCAAATGAATGATGTGTACATATGTTTGTGAATGTTGTGTCAAAGTGGTCACTATGAATTCAGCATTTGTGCACTGCATTGTAGTTTTTTTATTTGCCATTTTTATAGCATTATTGTAGTTTAAAGCTTTTAAAGATGAACTGACGACGCGTTGTGGTAAATAATCTTAATAATTAATTCATAATTGGGAAAGGTATTGATGTGCATTTATCAAGTGCTATATGGAAAGTTCTCCTAATCTGCATAATGATGTTATTTGGTGATGCAAGTTTTTAAGCCTTAGACCATCCCACTGAATGGACTCTGTGGTTTTGAAGAAACTGAAATTCAGGAGTGCCTTCAAAAACTATTATTTTCGCACGAAAATTTAGCACTAGGCCATTTTAAAATCTCTTGTTGTTGTTGCTACGGTTGTGACCACGTTTGTTCACAATGCCATTTCTTTTGCCTGGAACTGGATATGCTCCTTTCCACAATTTATCCTTCCCTGATTTCTCCTTTTCCCCTTAATACCTGTAGCCGTCAGACTACCTGTCTGGCTCTTTGGAGCTTTGCATTGAACTGGTTTTGACCTTGCCTGCCTTTTGATTTGTTTTGACTGAGCTCCTGTGAACTAGTCTACCTGGTAGTTGCTACAGATTTTTTTTATTGGGTGCTGGAGAAATCTCGGGATTACAATTGCGATTAGTGGCCACTTGTTGTGGATGTTGTTTAGGTTTGCGTGGCCAGTGTATTGTTACAATGTGGTGTGTGGTGATTATTTAATGTGGACAATTGTTCATTGTGGCATTGGGTGTTTTCTTTGATCTCGGTTCGGTGGTTGTTGCATTTTGGCTTGCTTGTTTGATATCCAGATTGACCTGAATTTACCGTGTTTCTTCAGTTAAAGAAAACCTATTCTAAGACAGTTGTTTAAATATCTGTCTCTTTAGTTTAACAATGGCAATTCTGCACCTCTTTTTTTAATTGGTTTCACCATTTTTAGTATAACAGGCTATAAACGCCATTTGTTATGATAACATTCTCTTGATTTTGATCTGCTTAAATCTTCTCTGCTTGAGTCTAAAAAAATTCTATGTCCTGAACTGTAAAAAAATTTTTGAATTGGTTTTTCTTCGAGTTACGACGACAGATTTTGTCATTTTACTGCCATCTATTTTGCTGACATTTTTATCCATTTGCTATCTTCTTAGCATGCTTTGGTGGCTTGCTTGAGGGAATAAGGTTTTAAATGAACAGTACATATCTACAACATTTGCTGCTTTTTAGATACCGTATTTAACTGATGTTGCCTTAGCTTGTTATTATTGAATAACTGGTACATGTATATTTGTATAATAGCAACTCGGTCTTGTCCCCAAATATCTCTACAACTATGCACATAAACTTCCGGGCGATATCTTTTCGCCCCTTATGCTCTACCGACCTTCTTGACCTCTTTGTCGCTCATGTTTGGTGTGCCTTGACTCGGAGTCGAGCATTTGCTGTGATAGGTCACTCCACTTGGAATGGCTTTCCCCTCCTCTGCGAGCTAAGCTCATGACTGGACTCTTCCCTGCATCCTCTCGCTCTCTCTCTTTTTCCTTGGGCATCTTTGCTGAAAGTTCTCTGAATAATCTGTGCTGTACGAGGGGCTCTACAATTTTTTAGATATGACGCGATATTGGGGTTGCCCTTTTTCAAGCTAGGCTGGCCCATGTTGAGGCGACCTCAGTTATGCTGGGCCCGTATTCAAGTGTCTCTGTATTTGATAGGCTCTCTCCGCATTAAACGGGTGCCCGTATTACTTTGGCTTCCTGCTTCCTTGCCTCGTGTTGGCCGTTCTTTTGTATTAGCTTGGCTCCAAATTTGCTTGGCCCCATGTTAGGGCAACCAACATAATGAATAACATAACATAACATAACATAACATTTTATTCGGCAACCAATAATATTCGTAACATTTCATAATTATAACAGAGTGTAGCAAACATGTTAGCATGCCCAGGAGACCCAAAAGGGACCGAAGATCCCGCTAGCCAGGGCCACCTGAGAGCGTTGGAAGAAGCAGATGAGAAATACGGCCGAATTGAAATGAATAACACAAAAACTTAACTAGTATACATGCATATATATATATAATATATATACATATATACACAAACGAAAAGTAAGTAAATTAGAGAAAATAGTCAGTAACATACACAAACACGAGTGCACACTCCCATTTTAAACTGATCACATTTCCCACAAAATTGGACTTATTCTCCTTGTTGGATATAAACAGAAAACTCACGTTTGAATAGATGAAAAGATGGCAGGGACCGGATATTAAGAGGAATACTGTTCCAGGTTCTTGGCCCGATACATTTAATAGATGTAAGCTTAGTATTAGTACGGGCAAATGGAGTACAAAAAAAGTTAGCATTTCTCAAGCAACGATCTTGAACATTGGTATTAAGTTGAAAATAGTCTCTAAAGGTTAACGGTAATTGATTATGAATATAACGGTACATAAATGTCCCTATTTGCAATCGCCTTATCTGATCTGGCTTTAGTATTTTCAATTCAAGGAATACTGCTTTTGTGTGGGCTCCATAAGGGATTTTAGCCACAAATCTTATAGCTCGTTTTTGGAGGACAACGAGTTTAGCAAGATTAGACTTATACGCAGAGGCCCATACAATATTGCAGTAAGATAAGTATGGATGTATGAGTGTATAGTAGAGTGAAGTTCTGATCTGTGGTGAGAGGATTCTAGATATGCGAGAGAGAATGCCTAGGTTTTTGGCTATTTTTGTTGAGATGCTGGATATGTGTTCTTTCCAGGACAATTGCTGGTCGACGTAGACTCCTAAAAATTTCGAAGATTGCACTTGAGTGATAGGGGTTCCGAGTATACATAGGGTTGGACATGCTGCTGGAAGTGATTTTTTATGGGACCTAAAGATGATGTAATTGGTTTTATCTAGGTTAAGGGTTAACTTGTTTGCGCGAAACCATTCTGCTACGTTTTCTAAATCGGAGTTCGTATGATTAATTAATGTTTCGATTGAGGAATTAGAATTAAAAATATTAGTATCGTCTGCAAACAATAAAAAATAAAGATTAGGGGCTACATTCGGGAGGTCGTTGATGTACAAAATAAACAGCAGCGGGCCTAGAATAGAACCTTGAGGAACACCGTATTTAATTGGTTTTAGAGGAGACTTGCTATCATTACAGCTAACTAGTTGCATTCTATTTTCCAAATAACTTTCGAAC
Source organism: Lumbricus terrestris (assembly GCA_949752735.1). NCBI lineage: Eukaryota > Metazoa > Annelida > Clitellata > Crassiclitellata > Lumbricidae > Lumbricus > Lumbricus terrestris. The sequence goes on from OX457047.1 coordinate 40,325,571, forward strand.
CATTTTAGTTGGGTGTTTCGAATCCCATAGATGGATAGCTTTTTTAGCAGTATGCCATGATCGATAGTTTCAAATGCTTTCGCCAAATCGATAAAAATTCCTATAGAGTATTGGTTTTTATCCATTGCGTCTGAAATTTTATCTTGCATATTTATTAGAGGCATGAATGTTGAATGGCCAGCTTGAAAACCATGTTGAGAGGTAAAAAGAATATTGGTCTTAGCAATGTACTTATTGAGGCGGTCCTGCATGGCCTTTTCAAAAAACTTTGAGAAGAAAGGTAGAACAGACATGGGCCGATAGTTGCAAACTTCGTCTCTTGGCCCTTTTTTAAAAATGGGAACCACCTTTGCTAATTTTAGAGATTGTGGGTATATACCAGTTTTAAAAGGAATGACCCTGCTGTTATGGCCTCCCAATTCCCTCACGTGATGTGCCAGACCTATTGTCTCTGAATGACGGATGCCTATTGTCATTTAATTCTGCAGCCATAGAAACCTAATTGGCTGTTAGTCTAAATAAGCAAGAGTGATTGAATGAATTAAGGTCATTCAATGTTGATGACGAAGCCAATGAACAGTGACGCCAGCTGTTTGCGGAAATAGTCCGGACCTTTCAGTGGCTGCCACATTCAATTCACATCCACACAGTCCCACACGTACAAAGACCAGGATGCCTTTTATACACACCCTCATAAATATTCATTAAGTCTAATTGTGAGGCTGCGTGGATTACGTAATGACTTGTAGAGATGCCTCATGAATATTCATTAAGTCTCTTTTGTGACGCTGTGCGAATTATGTAACTCTTTGGAGAGATGCCTCATAAATATTCATTTAGATCTAGCTGTAACGTTGTATGAAATACATAGCATTTTGTAGATGCACTTCTTAAATATTCATTGGTAGAATTTAAAAAATATTCATTCAGTCTTCAAGTCTGTGTGAATTACGTAATGCCTTGTAGAGATGACTTATAAATATTCATTGAGTCAAAAAGTCGCTCTGGGTGAGCTGAGGCACACTGCCTGTAATGTATTGTTGGTAATTTTGTAATGTGTAAATAGAGAAGCAAGGATAGATCTTTACACACACGCTCACAGGCACGTATGCACGCACACGCACCCACACACGTATTTTGTGTCTATTATGAGGCTGATCTTCAATTGACATTTATTATGTTTGCATAGTTGTTGTTATGGTTATGTATTTTTTTACAGTTTTATACATGTAGTAGTTGTAGTGCTTTCTAGTCGTATATTTATTCACAAAATGCTCCAAGTGATGTGGTGACATTTTTGTTTTTGAGGAGTTAGACGTTATGTTGTCTTTTCTGTGTTGCAGACGGATACTTTACGTTAAACTTTGTTTTAATTTTCTTTGTTTTAGTCTTCATTTGTGGTTCATGTGACCTTATTTTTATTTTGTTGTGTCCTGTTTGTCATGTAGAAATTTTTTAAATTAATTAAGTTTTATTCTTATGATGTGTGGTTTGATAAGTTTTCGCAGTTTTATGTTGGGCTCCTCTTTGTTTTAAAGTAGACCTTGTTCCTTTTCCTCCTTTGACTTTTATGTAGAGGTTATTGTGTTAAGTTGTGCTCTATTTCCAATTTTTGAACTGTATCTTTAGAAATGGTTTGTGATAGATTGCACTTTTATTTCCATTAAGGGTTTTATGTTGACTTGTATCTGTTAGTTTAGACAACAATTTATTTTTTGACTGTAAATTTTATGTTAAGCTGTAAATTTTTTGTTAAATTTAAAATTTTACGTTTTAAAACTATTACGTTTAGTTTTATTAGCCATTTTGTATTAAGTTGATTCTTTTTTATCAAATTGTTTTCAGGGAGTTTTATGTTAATTGTATCGTATTTGTGTTGCAGGAAATTTGGTCTTGGAATTATAAGGTTTTTTCCATAAGTTTTATCACGATTAAAATGTTTGCTGTCACTGTAAGATATCTTTAAGTTGGTATCAACTGGAACGGATGGAAATGTATCTGGAATGTGTTTTGATTGGTTGCAGTTCCGCGACCTGGATACAATCTTCGCTCGGAAATGCTAGACAGCAGAAATGGATTCTTATCGGTAATGTTTATTCATCTAATTATGATCTTGCAGGTTCTTTGAAGCCATGTAATGCATGAAATGATGTAATGTGCGCCATGTAGTGCAGGATTGATTGTGTGTCTTTGCAATTCTGTTCAATTCCACGTCGGTGTGAGTATAAAGTGGGATGTATTTGTTTACCTACGGTTATACTACGCATTTTTAGATATCTCACTAGAGTGCTTTTGAGCTGCACTTGCTTATGCAATGTTCAATGTGATTTACGATTAGATTTATTGCATCAAGTTGCAAAACAATATTTTGTAAGCTAGAAAGAGTCCCCGGTGGTGGGCCCACGCACACCTGTGGAGCCAGCCAATGATTTCCATCAACCATTGACAGTCGTCAGACATGGATGTTGAGAGTGTCTGAACCAAGTTGCATTCATAGAGTGGAGGGATGTCTGAATCCTCTGAAATGGCTAATCTGCAAGCATCTTGATCAAGTCACTCATTCTCAGCTGCTCCGCGCATGAATTGATGCTTGCTCATTAAATTCTAGTGCTTGATAAATTCTTGGTGGTGGCTGTGACTAGTGGTATTTCAGGTGCTTGTGAATAAGCTGGTGCCCTGCGTTTGGCTTTCAAGTGACGCTTTTGATTTGTGGAGATTGCGATTACCATTGCAAGGCTTGGGAAAAAGTAGTTTTTAGAGAAGAACCTGATTTATGATGGTAAATTAAGTGGGAGAGCAGAAAAATTGGTTTAAATTGGATGAGATTGGATTGGAAGAGATCACTTGATGTTAGATACTAATTTCCAACTGTTCTGTTTTTAGGATGTTAGCGACAGCTACTATCTGGGAAGCTACTACCCGAGACGACCTGGGAGCAGTTCTGCCGTTCTGGAACATTCCTCGTACTGTATGGAAACGCCGTTACAATCATTCGTCTGAGTCTTTTGTTGTGCATTGTCACTTCTATTGTTGAAAGCTGCCCAGCTATTGTAATCGTGTATGCATGTATGTGTGTGTGTGTGTGTGTGTGTGTGCGTGCGTGCGTACGCAAGTGCCCCTTGCCACAGAAATGTTCTGCCTGTGCCAATCTAAACTATTGATGTTAAACTCATTAAGAGCAGAGAGTGAGTTGGTAAGCAAGCAGTGCTCTGAAGAGTCTAGAAGGGTCAGAGAGAGGTGCCACTCTTCAGCTCCCACAAGACAAACAGAATTGAGTTGGCTGATTCACTGATAATGGATGGACAGTTTGACACCACCTTTGGATTGAAACCCAAGTACAGTCTAATGATTGCTATTCTAATGACTTCTTTCAACAACGCACTTTCAGTGTTGCTTGCCCGATGGTCTAGTATGGGCTGCCTCCATACCCGCGCCTGCTGCCAAGGGTCCCCTGACATGTTCTATCACAATCTTAAAACTTCTATTTGGCCTTGATTGGTTTGAGAGCGCTCCTAAGTAGTAAGTAACATGGAAAGGGTGCTGTATAAATACTCATAATGAATTAATGACTTTTGTAGCACTGATGTATAATGCACATTCGATTGCATGATCTATGTAGAAAAATGATGTGTCTTACAATCAGGTGATGTCATCCATGCCTGTATCACTGTATGAATTCAATAATATTATTAAGCAATATACAATGCATGGAAAACAAAAACTTCTGTATATTTGACTTTAAAAAAATTATGGTGGAGATGTCAGGTTGTCAAGAGTCCAACTTTTTTTAGATTCTTCGCAGTCAGATCTTGAAGAGTTCGATCCAACCACTGGTCTTCGGGTGAGCATTTACTCTTCATCTGTTTATTCGTTTGTAATTATGTACACAGTGTTGTCGCGACTATACCGACTGTTAATGGTAAGTCGTAATTGCTTTAGGCATGTTGTAACTCCTCTGAAAACGATCTTCGAATGCCTAAGCTGTTCTGGACTACTGGTAGTTATTGCATACATAGGCAAGTTTTAGGGGGGGCCTGGTAGAGTAATGGTTAACACGCTGGCCAAGGGTGCGAGAGGTAGTGAGTTCGAGCCCCCGTTGGGCGGATTTGCTTTGTAGGCTGCTATTAGCGCCGTGTAATTGCAAAGCTGTCTGTTCAGTTAGTAGTTAAGTTTGATTAAGATTACTGCATAACTTGTAAATTTATGTAAAGCGCAGTGCGTTTGCAGGTGCTCAATTAAAGAAAAGATTATTATTTATTATTATTATTAAGTTTTGACTGTTCTTGGCAAGTCCCAAATGTTTTTGGTAAGTCTTAAACTATTCTTGGCAATTCTTAACTGTTCGAGGTGAGTTTCAACAGTTCGAGTCGAGTCGTAACTGTTTGTGGCTAGACAGTAACTAACTGTTAGCGCAAGTCATGGACTCTTTTGTGTAATTTATAACTTTCCAACCCAAGTCGTAATTGTTCTAGGTTTGTGGACGTTTTGGTATGTTTGTTGTTTTGTGCAACCATTGACTCGGATTGCAACAATGTAGAGACTGATTTGATTGTTATTTCTTGTAGAGAAACACGCGTCTTCGCTCGTCCGTGATGCCAGACGGGAGAATAACGCCCATCTCGTTTCTGGGACATCGGAAAAGCGTCGGAAGCATTTTTAAACTCGATGAGCCACCGAGGGTCAGTGCAAACTTCGGCATTAAAGAGCATTGTTACCTTACCTTAGACATAACTATCCATGCTTTTGTGCCTCTTTGTTGGAGAGAGTCTGTGCCCTTGATCCTATGCATCATTGATCCAAATGTATTATTGATCCTAATGCACACATGATCCTAATGCATCATTGATCCAAATGTATCACTGATCCTAATGCACCCTTGATCCTAACGCATCATTGATCCAAATGTATCATTGATCCTAATGCACCCTTGATCCTAATGCATCATTGATCCAAATGTATCACTGATCCTAATGCACCCTTGATCCTAATGCATCATTGATCCAAATGTATCATTGATCCTAATGCACCCTTGATCCTAACGCATCATTGATCCAAATGTATCATTGATCCTAATGCACCCTTGATCCTAATGCATCATTGATCCAAATGTATCACTGATCCTAATGCACCCTTGATCCTAATGCATCATTGATCCAAATGTATCATTGATCCTAATGCACCCTTGATCCTAACGCATCATTGATCCAAATGTATCATTGATCCTAATGCATCATTGATCCTAATGTATCATTGATCCTAATGCATCATTGATCCTAATGAACTTTCTCCATACAGCCAGTTAAATGCACAGCATGTCATTGCAGATGATGCATCACCTCAGAACGTTAGCTTCTCACTTCCTTTTGCTGCTTGAGACGTCTGTCTTTTGCTAGACCTGTGTCGAGAGTGCCTCTGAGTAGAAATTTGAAGGTGCTATAAAAATTTTTGAGTCATTGATTTATTGGTGAAGGTATTGATTGTACCCTGCATTTCAGTATTAAAGGACGTTGGAACTTTACATCACCTTCTTAATGTGTTTGGTAGAATGCTTGCCGTAGAATGCAGCGTTTAATGACTGCTGGGGTATAATACTACGGGCAGTCAGTCCTTCAAGTGCATGCGTGGTTGACGGATCCTGTGCCATGCGGACAAATCGCTCAAAGTTCAAATAGATATGCACGGGTAATCGGGTATCTTAACCAGACCTTTTTTACTGTAATTTACCTCGGCTGGCCTTGATTCATTGTTGCTTATCAGGTTTTTGTCTTAATTTACTTAAAGGGAGTATTAGTAATATCCAGAAGCAGTTGCCGGTATTATGTTGTTGATCAGAAGATGTTTCTTGACAATGTTTCAGACTTACACGTATGATGAGCTGAGGCTGAGCAATCGACGACGCCCAGCTGGACTGGACAAAGATCGCTTGGAGGTCAGTGGTCAATGGTCAGGCTCGCATGGTGTAGTCTCTTGCATGATTAGGTGGATGAACCTCGATGGATGGATGGATGGGCAGAAGGATGGATGGATGGATGGGCGGAGGGATGGATGGAGAGATGGAGACCGGGAGGAAGGCAGGGAGGGATGGATCGATGGATGGGCGGAGGGATGGATGAAGAGAGGGAGACAGGGATGGATGGATGGAGGGATGGATGGATGGAGGGAGGGTGGGAGTGAGGGGAGATAGGACTGGACTGGGGTTTCAAACGCTGAATTGCATAGCATGTTATGCACTTTTCCTTCTTTGTTTTTTTCTGCAATTGTAATCCCTTGAGAGTTCTATATGTGCCAAGGAAGGATAAATGGAAGTGTATTTAGACTTTGCTGTCAAGTAGCCCATGAAGGTCTTGTTTGCTTGATCTGTTTTACCCTTTTACTCATACACCCTTATCTCTTTATCTCAATCTTGCATCTGCTCCCCAATCCCTCTCCGGCAGCTTCTCATTAAGCAGCAAGGCCAAACAATCTCTATATATGCTTTGCGCACGCCACATAGGCCTATCTAAGCTCTTCTAATAAGGCCTATCTAATAACCTTGTTCCAATAACTTCCTTTTTCGGCACTGTAGAAATCTGAACATTACAATTATGATATTGTTCAAAGAAACATCACAAATTAGAGTCGTTCAAACTGAAGTGAGACCAGTATGATCAGCTGATCTTCCCCGATCACAAACTGCTCCTAGACAGCACTGTTACCTGCTCATAATCTGCTCATTATCTGCTCATTATCTGGCTGATGCTGTACAACTGGTTTTTCCTTTCAGGAATACTTGTCGAAGGAGGATTTTGAGCGACTTTTCCAGATGGCACAGGAGGATTTCTACCACCTTGCCGAATGGAAGCGCAACGACATGAAGATGAGGGTGGAACTGTTCTAAATGAGACGCGTACACTGTGCGTACACTGTGCAATGTGTGCATGCACGGACGGATGTGCACTGAACGATTCACAGAATACAGATCTGTTCCATAGAATTGATTGAGTCGGTTCCTATGCCTTCATTTTCGGTTTCTGTCCTGGACTTCACGGTTTTCTTTTCTTTGCAGTTGCGTATTGCAAGATGTGTTTTTGTGTGCGCGTGTGTGTATGTGTAGCCTCCTGCTCAGCTTGTTAAAGCTTATTCCCAAATGCCAAGGCTTCGTGTGTTTCTGGTTTTCATGTGTTGCTGGGTTTGTTTTTGTTGTGTTTCGTGAGATGTGACGGGTTTTAGTTGTGCTGATGATGTGCAGTGGAATTGGATTTCTTGTTGATCTGAATAGACTAGAGTTTTTCCATTTGCGATGCGAGGTCGCTAAGCGTTGTTTGATAAATTTCATATTTGATGTGTGATTTTGTAAAAATTAATAATCATCTGTATTGTGCAGAAATCTGCTCTTCATTGTCTGCTCTCCATTGTCTGCTCTCCATTGTCTGCTCATCATTGTCTGCTCTCCATTGTCTGCTCTCCATTGTCTGCTCATCATTGTCTGCTCATCATACTCTTCATTGTCTGCTCTCCATTGTCTGCTCTTCATTGTCTGCTCATCATTGTCCGCTCGGTGTTGCAACTTTTCACAATAAGTCGGGTTCTAGGATGTTTGAAATTTGGATCTGTTTGATGATGTGGTAGATTGTAACCAACTCAGTCCTTGCATTCTGTAGTTCTGCTGACCTGTAGTGAAAGTGAACTTTGCTACGTTGTTTTTTTTACAATTTCCACGTTTGAGTCGATTTTATTGTGTTTACGGTTGGCGAAATAGCTGGTGCCAATTGAGTTTTTAGATGTTATATTTTTTTTATTTTCTCTAATAACATCCACGCGGAAGTAGTATCTACTAAACTCGGTCACTAGTGTATTGGGAAGTGAGACATTAACTGTATCCTATTCGTTTTTATGTATTGGCAGACTGTGTTGCCTGATTTTTTAAAATGTCACACGAATGTGTTTGGCTGTAGGCCACAATACTGTATTGTCATGTTAGGCTACAGCAACTCTTATCAGGTAGTTGATGTCGGGTTAGCTTGCTGTCTGCCATTTCCAGAAATGACTTCTGTAGACCATGGAGAACTGTGTCTATAATCGTGCTTGAATGTCTCCTTTAGATGTAAATAATAGCGATGTAAGTGGGATCCATGCAATATCTGTGACCTTTTGAAACATTTCTAGTCAGTAGTTTGTCTCAAAGAAGCTTAGATTTGGCATATCAACACACACACGTGCACTCACAAACATATGCACGCACATATGCAAACAAAAAACAAATGCACGCACAACACACGTACAAGTTGTAGTGATCGCAGGTATGTGGTAGGTATTGTTTAAGAAAAGCAAGCTGGCTTATTAGTTGGTAGTGTAAATGGAGTTTCTGCAATTGCGATGCTCTAGGTTATAATAGTGCTTTGAGAAAAGTTACGTTAGTGTGCATGGTAGCTGCTAGTGTTTTGGCTTTGACTTTGCTGAACGTGGCAACGATTCATTGCAGGCGATGCATTCAGACAACTGTCGTGATGACAAGAAAAGTGCTAATTGTTTTGGTGTATAAAGTTTCAGTCATCCTTTCGATGTTTCGTTTGGACTAGGTTGTAAATATTCGCAGGATATGCATTGCAGAAAGCGCTAAATTTATGGCGGGTGTATTGGCGCTGGTTTATACGCTGTGGTGTAAGTGCTTGTCAAAAAGCATAGAAATCAAGAGAGTTGACTAAATTATGAAGGTAACTATAATCTGTGAATAAATATAAAAAATACTATACTGTATATTATATATATATACATATATATATTATATATATATATATATATAGTACTTATAAATGGTCTAAATAAATTACCGATATTTGAGAGGCAGATGAAATTCGTTCCAGAATATTTAGGTGAACAGTTTTCTAGTTCATTTAAATGTGCTGCATGTTTAGTGCTTCAGAATAGATCACAAGCATATTTTGTCTTCCTTGAAATAGGAAGAATTGTACTTGGAAGTGTAGCTTGAGCATTCGAACATTTTCCAGTCTTAGTAGGAATCTATTTTGATCCATAATGGAAATTGTGGATGACTTTGGTACACCATACAAAAATGTTCTTTTCACCATACCTTTTTAAAATGTTAATGTACACATTTTTACGTAGCAACCTATGACCTTGGCCGTTATCGTTTTTCAAATGAATTGATCAACTACGATCCTTCACCGCAATTTATTCTGTTTTAACGAGTGTCACTAATGAAAAAGTCTACACGTACAAACCGTGCTAACACGAAATTTAAATCTGTGAAATGAGCCACTTAGGGGCGGTGAGAAGTGATCCAGACACTCTCTAACACAGAGGTGCATGTGGCGCAGCCTACACTGTAACCAATGTGTAGAATCCTTACTTGGTCATAGCTGAACATTTTTGTTTTGTTAGGATGGTGACTCTTGCAAGTCTACTACTGTGCATCTGTTTTAAATGCGCATGATATTTGTGAGAGGTATATAGACTTTGCGGACATGCTGCTTTGTTTGTAAGCTTTGTTTTGAAAACAGTTGTGCTAGACACGAGATTTGCTCATGTACCCCACACTAGATATTGTTGCTTCTACCAAAGATTCTGGTAAATCAGATTTTTGTTTTCTTAAGCCAAAGGATTGAAGTCTAAAGCTTGAGAGTGTGTTTACCTTAGGCACAGATTATTGGACTTGAGATAATAATTTCCCAAAGTTTCAGTCTGGCAGATTGTCTTTCATTTACTTCGGAAAACTGCAGCGGAAATTTTACCTTCCTTTTTCAGTCAAATTGCTCATTTGAAAATGTTGGTTGTTGGCATAATGGATGATTTTTGGCAGTGGTTTTTCTTGACGCATGTGGATACTGCTTGTTAAGAAGGCAATTTTAATTAAGCAACGATGTAATATGTTGCTTTCTTGCAATCGAGTTGTATGTATGTATATTTGTATCTGTCTTTTATGTAAAACCACTTAAGGTGCGATTTTACATGGTATGAGAATGTTTCATGGGTTGGATTAGTAGGCCTTTAGTGGAAGTGTATTTAAGTGTTGGTACAATGTCATTAGCAATTAGTTGTGAAAACTTCTTGATATGTTTGAGTCAGAGCAGACAAAAACGGAGTTGAGAGAAACTCTGAGATTGCCATGTTCAATGTTTACACCATTTGTAGGGTTGTACCGGTGTTGACATACAAATTGGAGTTGATCAGGTGGAATTGAATGTCTAGCAAAATGCTTGCTTTTAAAAGTGATGATGGTGACCGTCACTACGGCGTTGTAGCCCTTTGCTGAAATAGTATGTTTGCACTACATGACACGGGCAAGTTCAGGCAATGACAATAATTGTCAGCAATGTATTTTTGCATGTACTTTGGTGAATGCCTTCATGTTGACTCATTTGTTAGATGTGGCATTTGGTGTCGACCTCCATTCTGTTGTCCAGAGGGGCAACACAGGTTACGGAGAGAATGGAGGGAGAAGAGTATTGTCCGCCAACATTCTGTGTTGCAAGGTTGAACATTTGAGTCTATCGGGGAGGACCATGCCACAAATGCTGTCCAAGTGCATGGTTTGTGCGTGTGCGTATGGACTGTTGCCAGGGGCGGATCCAGGGGAGGGCCAATCCGGCCATGCCCCCCAATTTAGAAATTTCTTTATTTTTGACCAGCTATTTTGCTTGGAAAATAGACGTGGCCCCCCCATGAGTAGTTCCGTAGGACTATAGCCCCCCTTTCGAAAATTTCTGTATCCGCCCTTGACTGTTGTAAAATCTGAATATTGAATGTGTTACCATTTAAGAGATGCATAAAGCATCGTAATTATATGTTTTGGACCCTTGAAGTTGTGTCTCAGAGGTTTGGACAGATGTTGCCTCCAAAGGTAATGCAACGTTTCCTCATGCACAGAAACGTTAATGACGTGAAGTTTCAAGATATCTTGCAAAGTTGCATCTGATTCTAATGATATGCCTGTTTTTTACTTCTTACTTGTTTTCTGACATATGTGACAATTTCAGCATCCAATTCTTTTCGAATGCGTTACTACGACGAAATTACGTGCATGCATATTGGGTGCATTTCCTAGGAGCACAGATGTCAGTTTATTTATGTATTGCTATTTTATTTTTGCACACGGCATTGTGTGACGTCCAACATGGATCTAAATAGGCGTGTGTAATCATAAAATAGTACCGTCACGTATAAGTAGTGTGAGCAATGGATATACTTCTTATGGGACCGTTTTTCCTGTTGCCCATAAACTCGCAGCGGGAGTATTGGTCCTGCGCTTTGGAATCAACTCACTCCATTAAAAGTTCTTTATTATTAATTGGTACCTGAAGCTCATCTTTCCGCTGTCTCAAACCCACTTTCTTTTCTCTGGGTCTTTCGCACTGGGAGCGCCTCTGAGTGGTGTGCACTATGAAAGGCGCTTTATAAATTTATAGAAACGCAATGAAATTGTGTGTGCTTGTAACACCCGTGTTGGGTCAAATCGTTGCAGCCATATGTCTGTTTCGTATGCTCTGCAATTCATCGGATTTCTTGTCGTGCTTTTCGCTAATTGTTTCGGTAACTTCGTCCACTTTCGACCAACTATATAGACCGGCTTAATAATTGTAGACGCAGACGTGCAGCTGTGTTGAGACGTGCTGTGTTGAGACGTGTTGTTGGCCCTCTTCGTTTTGATAAGAAATGTTTCGATTAACATGTGCATGAGCGTGTAGACATTGGTATGCTATTTGTAACAAGCCGCTATAGTCTGATCCTCGTTTGAAAATAAATTACAAATTATGTCGGCTCTTCAGTCTTTGCTTGTTGATGTTTGAAGACACTGTGTCATAGGGGGCCGTCCATAAATGACGTCATGCAATTTTGGAAGATTTTTGAACCCCCCCCTCATCACACGTCGGCACAAAAGTCATGATATCTATAGCATGGAACCGTTACACATCGTCACAAATGAGTGACCTGCCCCCCGCCGTGGGTGCATGGCCTCATTTATGGATGGTCCCATATCTATGATGGTTAATATACTGTTGCCCTCCTTTCTTCTCCAGGCTTGGGACTGGCACTTTCGGAAAAGGAACAGTGACAGGAGTTAAAAGATGATTAGTGTCGCCTTCCTTCTTTATCCGGACTTGGGACTGGCGCAGTCTTGTTTCTTGTGTGTTTATGTACATGTAAGTGGGCAGACAACGGATTATCTATGAAATTTGAATAGCACCCCTTAGATAACTATTGAGAGTCCAGGCACAGATTCATTTATTAGGCTTACAATTCGCATCACATCCTGCATCCTGTTCAAAATGATATTATGCGATGCATGTATATAAAGGGAAGGAAGCATCACTTACTTTTCAGCATGTAGACCTGATAGCAGACTTTTAAATGGCGAGTCGCTTACTCGAAGCATTGTGTTGTGTATCATAAGCATAGGTTACATCTTTTGAATAATTTATTATTGTTGAAATGTGGAGACGATTAATAATACAGTGGTCATAGAATGGCATGTGCCGTAATCGTCGAAAACGAGCTAAAGAAAGACAACTGTAAGACAGAAACTAAATCTAGAGTGAAAAGAGATGAAAGAAAAGATAAATATTGAAAGATCCATTATGGTAAAACTGAGACAAGAGCATTTTATTGAGACACAGAAGGACACGTAGAGAATATAGCATAGACATCATATATTATGTAAGATGTCTATGGACTTATAGCCTACCTAAGCGGAAATACAGTGATCATTTAACAAAGATGTTATGTAATTTAAGTCATTAAAGCTAATCTATCCCAATAAATTATGAAAAAATATAGCTCCTATAATTTATCATCACTAAGTAAAGTAAAAGTAAAGTCCTATCCCGTTCCATGGGGAACATAGGGAGGCGCTCATCTCCTTTTCCATGGCCCTGAGCCAGCAATGGACGAATCCCAAGGTCCTGGACACGAGGCCAGTGTATCGCAAGACTTGCTGTTTACTTCCCAGCTTACGCCGGTACCAAATTATACTGCTTGATAACAGAGGCACGTGTGCGTGAACAACTTGCCCAAGGTCGTTACCCGGAGTCGAACCCGCAACCTACCGCTCCGTAAGCGGACGCGTTACCGGTCTGCCACCACCTATAATTTATCATCATCACTAAACAAGACAACAATCGGTAATCACTTCAAGTCAAATCACAGTCTAAACTCAATTCAAAATAATGCAGAAGTCAAGGAAGCGTCAACAGAAGGAAGAAAGCAGGAAGTCAGACGACCGTGGGAAAAGCGAGATGAAAGATATCAGACTACAGTGATAGATAGAAGGATAAAATTAGAGAAAACAGTTATAGGCAAATGGAACTTGAAGAGAAAAAGAAACTAGAAAAGCAGAAGCATGCGCGTCTGAACGATATCACGATCTACATCCTATAGTGCTTAGTATCATCAAACCGATCCACACGACATGACGATTTTATCAGCAGTTAATTAGTCTACATCGGATATGTCGCACATTCATAGAAATTGACTAAAATTACTAACCCATAGCTGCTTCCACGAAAGTCAGTCAACCGGATCGTCTCAGTCGATCCTCTCCGGAATGTTGATCCTTCGAGTTAAAGAACTTCATCCTTCCAGTGGTTGATGTCGTCAGATGTGTCGATTGCTGACGGGAACAAAATCCCGGGCAACAGCCAGCGCGCCATGTCAGATGTCAGAGTAGCGGTGCAATGCCAAATCTAATAGCTAATTATACTTATGGTACAACGGTACCAAAATACTACTATCTAGAGTTCAAACGCCTATGAGCTAATAGTTCCTTAACGGTACAACGGTACCAAAAACCTAATAGTTCAAGCGCCTACGAAATTAATACTGACGGTGCCACAGCCGACAGAGCTGACAGGCGGCCAGGACGGACGGTGCCAAAACTGCCGGACAAGTCTCTGGCTGCCAGGACGGACGGTGCCAAAACTGCCGGACAAGTCTCTGGCTCCGTAATAATATTTATCAACACGTTCACGTTGTATAACTTCTATGCATTTTAAGAGCTCTTTAAATTGATAAAACATAGTAGCGAAAGCAATGTCTAGGCCAACAATTGCATATGATTATTTTGCGCACAGTTTCCGAGTATTGTCCTAGTGACAATCTAATTTCACATTTAAACGATGATAAACTCTCAACAACTGAATAAAGATTCTAAAAATCTATTACATTACAGAAACCAATGACAGCAGCAGCAGATGAATGATACGGCACTCAACGAAACCATTCGATATGTAGGCCTACCTGTAAAAAATATTATCTAAAGAAAACTATGAGGAAACTGAATGTATATAGCCAATTCTAACTGTTGCCAATTTGTATGAAACTATGAATCTGTGTTTCAATGCAGGGAGGAAGAAAAAGCCTAACCTTGCAAGACAGACTGCAAAACAGATGGCAAACAGACCTGAGAATAGAAAAGGCAGACCTGAAGAGACAGACCTAGCCTACGACAAAGAGCGAAAGCAGAGAGGCAGACTGAAGTGAGGGGAAAAGATTATTCCACAGTCCACTTCACCTTCTTCCTCTATACATTCTACAGAAACGGGAAACGGATTTGGGTAGTAGGCTAGCGGTAGGCTACTAAATGTCAGTGGAAGTCATATAGAGTGAGATAGCAACATAGGCCGTATACCTTCAGTTTAACAACACTTTGTGATAGCAAAGATTATTGACGCTTGTTACATGTTTAAAGACACTGCCCTCCTCCTTTATCCATGCTTGGGACTGGCACTGGCAGAGAACAACCAGCGGCGGAGTTAGATTATAAGATCGATCGTTGCCATTCTTCATCCAAGTTAGGACTTGCTCTATCAGAGTCATTCGCAGTGGTTGCGTTTAGTGGGGGGGTTCCAAGACAACCAGTATTCTTAAGCATGGTTTTAATCACTTATTCTTAAGCATGGTTTTAATCACTTACAGCTGTTGCAAGAAGTCGCTCGTCATTCCAGTCACGAAAAGCTCCATCTGTCAACGGATGTCGAATCGTATTAAGGGATCCTGCAGGCGACTCCAACGATAGCGAACGGCAACATCACGCCAACTACACAGTATACCAGACTGGTTTAACATAGCCATGCATATGGTATCATAGAATGCAGCAAGACATTTAATACGAATGACTTAAATGACTTAACTAACATCTTTGTTAAATGATCACTGTATTTCCGCTTTAGGGATATTCCCATAAGAACCTTCTAGATATTCTTACGTCAGTGTTAATTGCAACTATAGCAGTTGGAACTCCACAATGGCCTGTGCTTTGGCAGTGCCAGTCCCAAGCCTGGAGAATACAGTGGAGATAGGAGGAGGGCGGCACCAATAGTGCCGTCAAACAGCAACAACTTCGTAGTTTGCACCATATACGACCGATGTCGTTCCAGTCGCAACTATTAAGAACCGCCATCTTTCCGGTTGATGACGATTCGCCTGACGGTTTCTTCCCATCCTCCGAAGACGGACGATCTTGAAAGGAAATGTTTCAGCAATCGCTGAACAACGGACAACGGAAAGCAACAAACAGATTAATAAGTCACTCTAATATTCAGCGGTTCTGAGTCTAATTTTCACTTCTCAAAATCAAAATTTTCGATGATTTTCTGCGAACTCGTCACTTCATCCTAAAGTCGATTTTTCAATTAGAAATTCAGCCGAACCCGTTTCTAAGACAGGAATTCGGTGTATGGGAAATGACGTCACAATGCAATTACAACATGACGCCACACATATTTATATATGTTACGTCATCACTATTCGTGTTTTATCGCAAAATTAATAAAGTAATTTGACGTTGATAATAGTAATTAGCCTACCTTATTATTGAAGAATCCGGTTGACAGACCGGTTACGGTGTACAGTTGTGCAGTTGAAACAATTCAAAACAACACAAAATTTGTGTTCTTGTGAATTGTTTCAAGTGCATCACTTAATCACAAGTCACAAAATCTTACTAACAGAAAAGACGCCTGCAATACAAGGGTGCTAATAGCAGCCTACAAAGCACGTCTGTCCTGCCGCTTTCCAACGGAGGCTTCGGGAGTCCGCTGGTCTTCATGCCAGTGGTACATTTGGCGTAATTGCAGTATCTGGGACCGTGTAGGTCGGTTAGGGTCAGTTATGCGTCGTGAGGGTCGGTTAGGATCAGGTTAATCGTCGCGAGGGTCGGCTAGGGTTAGTGTTAGGGTTAGTGTCGTCATTATATACTATAACTATATAATAATACTAAGATATTGTGTATGCATCGGTCCCCCATACTGCAATTTCGCCGTACATTTTTGTCATTTACATGTAGGGCCTACACGCAATTCATCCATGTCCAGAATTGAAACTGAACAAAAGGAGCCTCATAATGCGTAGCATCCGCGAAACTTCAACGATGAAAATGAGCGTTACTCATAGAAGTCTCTGAAAATGGCTTTTTATGAAAACGAACTGATACTTATTCAGAAATAAAGCCTAGGCCTACGAATAGTTTGCTTTTCGCGATCTTTAAATTGCAAATTTAGATTTAAAATTGTTGTTTCGATAATTTATAATAGTAGGCCTAATTGTAATTTGTGTTTACCTCACATCATTTCACGAAGATTCGATCGAAATAAAAGTTGGCGCAGTAGAATAATAATTACTGGTAGAACTTCGATGAATAACTGGATTCTTTTGAAGATTTCTGAAGACATCGAATGCGTGTAAGCTTATATTATCTTCTACGAAATCTGGGCGGCAAATACAACAATAAGATGATGACGCAATCATGGGGTCTACGTCACAGTCGTCACTCAATGGACTTATATAGCGCCACTTAAAGAAAACTACTCAGGGTCGCTCCCATCCTACGGCAAAAGAAAGAAGGATTGAGAGATGTATGAAGCGAAGTTTGATTAGTCAGATGTAGTAATAATATTAATAATAATATTAATAATAATATTAATAATCGCGACAATTTATATGGCATCGTAACTCGACCACACCGCTACAAGGGCGCCTCACAAACAGCTAACTGCGGGATAAGCTTAGAAAACAGATAAATGGGGCATGGCCGGATTTGCCCCTCCTCTGGATCCGCCTCTGTCATAGACTGTGCTGAAAAACGAACCTATTCTCGCAAAATTCAATTAAACAGAACAATTGCTGTCGATATATAATTACTTATTTTCATTGGCCTTTACGGCGAGACTGCTCGGCCGACCACCTTGATTCTAGAACGATCGAGCCTGTGCACGATTGACGAATTATAGCCATACGAACTGCCAAACAAGAACAGCGTGGTCACTGGTGCAGACTAATCCACCGTTCTTACGTTGGTATCGCCATTCCCAAGACAGGGCAAGTAGGAGGGTGCCCATATTTCAATCTTTGTTCGACTTTCGTTAAGCAACAACTAGCAAACTGCCAGCAAACTCCACCGCTATCATACTTGTGGTGGTGCCGGTGAAAAGG
>OX457047.1:40345494-40347994 GCA_949752735.1 Lumbricus terrestris
CAGTCGGTCATGTAGACTGTCCATCTGTCTCTCTGGGTGCGTCTCTGTCTATCCGTATGTCTGTCTGTTTGTGTGTCTGTCTGTGTGTGTGCATGTATGTCTGTGTGTCTGTCTATCTACATGTACGCTTGTCTGGCTATCTATCTATCTATCATCTATCTATCTATCTATCTATCTGTCTGTCTGTCTGTCTGTCTCTCTGTATGTCTGTCTGTCCGTCCGTCCGTCCGTGCGTCCGTCCGTCTGTCCATCTGTTTCTCTCCGTGACTCTATACTATACTCGATGCTACTTATTGCAAACGACAGGTCACGATTTGTCAGATAGTCTGGTGTGATGTGTATGCGTCAATGCATAGTGAAAGCTGATCTCTTAGATTGTTAAAACAGCTGATGCGCAAGCAATTGAAACTGCTATGCGAGCAATTGAAACTGCTATGCAAGCAATTGAAGGTGCTGTGTAGGTTATTGAAACCGCCTTTGTGTATGTAGCCTAATCGAAACTGTTCACGCGCAAGCAATTGAAATTATTGTACTGTAGGTATTAGCATATATATATATAATCGAAAACAATATAAAGCGAACCAGACGAGACCTAGAGGACTAGACAATAAACTAGCCTCTCATCCAGGATGGGACTAATAATATTGTCGGAGGAGTTGAGGTGTTCAACCTGCAAGTCTTTCTTATAAAGGACCTAAAGGTAAATCTTCCTCCTTCGGTTCCTCGTTGATCATTCATAGTCTAACACCCAGTTCATTTTTCTACAATAATTCTCATACTTCATTCTCTCATCACTAATTGGGGCCGGTAGCGCATTGGATAATACAATGGCATAGAGAGCGAGATGAACCGAGATCGAGCCCCGTAGGGCGGACTTGTGTTGTAGGTTGCTATTAGTGCCGTGCATTTGTATTTGTATTGAAGGTTGCCTGTTCTGTTAGTTAGTAGACCTAGTTAAGTTTGATGTCAATTAAGATTACTACATAACTTGTACAAGCACAGCGCTGTGCGTCTGCAAGCGTTTCGATCATTAAAGAAAAATATTATTATCTATATAAATAAAAATGTAAAACGTTAGTTTTTGTGGCCTCAGAACTCGATAAGTTCTTCACCGATTCTTTTCAAAATTTTCGCAAACCGTTCCATCCGAACATAAGCGTGTTGTTATTATGCCTTTTGGGAAAAAGCGCAATCTTTTCGACCAAAAAACACAACTATGCGAACGATTTGACCGATCTCGATTTCAATTTCAAACCGACGTTGCTTCCGACTGCGGCCGTCTATTTATAGCACATATAGGCTACGTGCGTTTTTATAGCGCATATATTTATCTAGCTGTTGATTTCTACAGTAACAAAAACTAACGTTTTACATTTCTATTTAAAGGCCTATAGATTTTCGCAAACCGTTCCATTCGAACATAAGCGGGTTGTTAAAATGCCTTTAGGGAAAAAGCGCAATCTTTTCGACCAAAAAACACAACTATGCGAACGATTTCAGCGATCTCGATTTTTACAAAATCAAGGATCTCGGAGTTTTACGGACGGACGGACGGACAACGGACGTACGGACAACGGACGTACGGACGGGGAGGGACAAAGGAGAAGAAGAGAGGGGTGAGTGTGAAAGGGAGGGAGCGGGAGGAAGAGGGAGGGAGAAAGGGGAGGGAGAGAGCGAGGGAGAGGGATGGAGGAAACGGGAGGAGGGTGTGAGGCAGGGAAGGGGAGGGGAGGGACGGGAGGACAGAGGCAGGAAGGGAGACAGAGGAAGGGAAGTAGGAAGTGAGGGTGGGAGGGAGAGTCTTTTCAGCCACAGCAACGCGTGGCGGGGTACAGCTAGTTGTTTAATATATTTATGTTATTCTTGGGGGGGGGTGTCCGTAACTCAGTTGAAAGAGGGGGTCCGTAGCTCAGTTGAGAGAGCACTGGTCGATAAACTGAGTAGTCATTATCGCGGCCTGGGTTCAACTTGTTCAAGCCTCGCTCAGGGCATAACATTTATTTGAATTTTTTGTTAGCTGCCAGTGGCGCTTTCTGTTGTGTTGTTTGCCTCGGGTCTGTTGAAAATAAGATCGCCCCTCCCACTCCTGGCTTGGCCGAACCAGGATCGTTCCAGCACTTAGACCATTAGCGTTAAGCTACCGAGCCTGTTGTAGCCGACCTGCGTGTCGTGCGAAGCTGGCCGTATTTCGCATAACTTGTATCTGCGATCTTTCTGCGGTCTGTCAGATTGAATGTTGATAAACGAAGATTATTATTTACCTAATTATTATGCCGACCAGTATTTTTGTGATCGTTACGTCACCGCTAAAAATATCCGCCAATCAGGTTCAACGTTTCATATAGATTGACGATCCAATCGGCAGTCAGATGACAGATGATCTCTGAAGATGAGAGATTAACTTGGCGCAAAGATTTTGCTTTTATCATTAGTCTTCAATTTCTTTTCTAATCTTTTCAGTCCGCCATCTTGACTATAATAGCGACACAAAAACCGTCGA
>OX457047.1:40352994-40387994 GCA_949752735.1 Lumbricus terrestris
CTTACTGTGTCTTTGTGAGACTCTGTCTATCTACACGTATCTCTCTATCTCAAATCAGGTTTAGACCAATCCCAGAAGGCAGCGGCGTAGCCAGGAGTTTTTCATGGGGGATTTGGGGGGTTTTATGGCCTGGCCGGATGACCTTCCTGACACCAACCCAACAGTATTACGGTAAATAAAAAGGGAATAAAGTAACAAAGGGAATAAAGTAAGAAAAGCAATTGTTACTACAAGCATTTGTTTTGTTTTTTGTTATTTAAGTGGATAGATAACCTTTAAAAAACTTTTTTAGGCCAATGGGGGTTTTAGCCCCGAAACCCCCTGGCTATGCCACTGCCAGAAGGGATTGAAAATCCCGCTAACAGGGTCACCCAGTAATCATTGAAGTGCAAAGAACATGACAGCCAGTTAAGACAATTTCAAGAACACACATAATATATTATAATCAAGGAATGAACTTAATAATAGACAACTAAACTGACACTTATTCAACACTTGACTAATACTTAATTAACACTTAACTAACACTTAACTAACACTTAACTAACACTTAACTAATACTTAACTAACACTTAACTAACACTTAACTAATACTTAACTAACACCTAACTAACACTTAACTAACACTTAACTAACACTTAACTAACACTTAACTAATACTTAACTAACACTTAGCTAACACTTAACTAACACTAACTAACAAACCCAATGTAACACAATGAACATTCAATAAATGTGATCGATTATAAAAGAACGTAGGCATTTCTTGAAGATATGAAGACTATGTGGTTGACAGATAGCAGAGGGGATACTGTTCCAAACATTAGCACCTGAATATCTTATATCGTCCGTTTGTCTGTGTGTCTGTCTTGCCATCTGTCCGTCAGTCTGTCTGCCCATCTACCTGTTCATCTATCTGTTCATCTATCTGTTCATCTACTTGTCTCTATGTCTGGCATAGGGGCCTATCACAACTGTTGCGCCGACTCCCGCTGCGACGTCATCATCAGTCTTTTCAATACTGCATTCCTTTGACCTCCTCACATTCACGAACGACACTCTGCTGATGTGTCAGCTCAAGACTTCAAGAATGTGATGTCCGTTCGTTAATCATTCATCACCCACTCAACGACATATTTTATTTTCTGTGGTCATCCGCTGACCATCCGTCCGTCCGTCCGTCCGTCCGTCCGTCCGTTCGTCCGTCCGTCCAACTGCCCCTCCTTGTCAAACAGTGTATGTATGTGTATGTGTGTGTGTGCGTGTGTATGTATGTGTATGTATGTATGTATGTGTGTGTGCGTGTGTATGTATGTATGTGTGTATGTATGTGTATATGTGTGTCTTTGTATGTGTGTGTGCCGTTCCTTCCCTTTTCTCGTTTACTCGGATTGTATATGTGTGTGTCTTTGTGTGTGTACGTGCGTGTGTATGTATGTGTGTGCATGTGTGTGCATGTGTGTATGTGTGTGTTTTTGTGTGTGTGTCTTTGTGTGTGTGTGTGCGTGTGTGTGTGTATGTGTATGCATGTGTGTGCATGTATGTGTATGTGTGTGTGTCTTTGTGTGTGTACGTGCGTGTGTATGCATGTGTGTGTGTGTGTGCATGTGTGTATGCATGTGTGTGCGTGTGTATGTATGTGCATGTATGTGTGTGTGTCTTTGTATGTGTATGTATGTATGTATGTATGTTAGACTGGTCCAAAATGGCATGTAAAATTTTTTTTTTCTTTTGGATTTTTGAGGCATGTTGATACATTTGTTTCTTTTGGTCCAAAAAGTAACTGTGTGAAATTTTATGCCACAAATGTAGTATTTAGGGGTCACTCACGAGCATCAAAGTTGGGGTTTGGGGGCTATATATTAATAGTCCAGGCAATTTGCAGTTTGACCTGGAAAAAATTGTAACACAAGCTTTCTAAACGGTTTCTTCCTCAGAATTTGCTGCTGAATAAAATATCCAAAATCCGAAAAAATCTGACCATGGGGTCTCCCCCAAAATGGGGTTCAAAATATAATGATTTTTTGTGCATTTTTACATTGAATATCGGGCTGCTGACAACCTTAATGTGGCTGGAAAATGATGTTTTCAAGAACAATTTTTATAAATTTGTTGATTGTCCCTCTCAGAACATTGATAAGCAGGAATACATTTAAATAGGCCTACCCTTAGGAGACTCGAAGGAAGCATTAGGGCACGTTCCCCCATGATAAATTGAGATGGTTTCAACGCTGGACCACAGCATTATTTTTAACAGGTTTTCTAGTCACATCCTATTTGCAGTCCAATACTGTATGGCCAATAGTCTATTTCTTAAAGCTCACTTTGGCATGCCAGGGTTGACAGGCGAACCAATATAGCATCAATCTGAGAGGTTCCTTCATCCACAAAGTCAAGAAGTATGTTCACTTAGTTCCGCTCTGGAATAGTAAAGTAACTGTAGCAGACCTTACAGGAGAAAGAAGGGGGCGCATAGGTGAGAATTACTGGGCGTTTCAGCCCCCAGTCTTACTTAGGACCCCATAGTAAAGTCTGTTTTTCAAACTTCAATTAAAAGTGGATCATGGTTCAACCCCCAGTTATTTTTCCACAATTCTCACACTGGGTTGACATTTTGTCAATAATTGTTGGTTTCAAGTCCAAATATCAAATTCGATGAGCTCATTGCTGTGCCAAAGCTTCCATTGGGTACTGGAGTTGCATTACCAACGTCGCTGTCAAGATCATTGAAGAATGGACGTGGGGAAAACCTATTGAGGTTCTGTTATCTGACTCTACTGCTTCCAACACGCCATGGGATCCATTACGGATATTGCTAACTGTTCGGTGCTGTATTTTGTTGGCTTCTGTCGCATTTAGCTTGTACAGACATCTCATAACAGAGTCTATATTGGATACAGTTCTTCACAGTTGTGATGGCTGCATCATCTGGACCCGATATGTGTAATGCCTCGCTTCGTGACGGCATTCTACCGGCATCCCAGAAACGGTCGATCATCACGCCGATCCTGAAACAGCCGGGACTTGACCCTCTTCTGCCGTCTAACTATAGGCCTATTGCTAATGTTACTTTTATGTCTAAAATTGTTGAAAAGCTTGTTGCTATTCAGCTTTTTAGGTACTTGGACTCGAATATGCTCCTCCCACCATACCAATCTGGCTTTCGCAAGGGACACTCCACTGAGACCCTTCTTCTTCATCTTCTTTCTGATGTTTACAATGCGATTGACAAATCGCAGGTAACTCTTCTGGCTCTCTACGACGTGAGTGCTGCTTTCGACACTGTCGATCATGATATTCTGATTCATCGGCTTTCTACTTCTTTTGGCATCTCTGCTCTGCCTCTTGACTGGCTCACATCTTATCTAGCAGACCGCTCCTCTTCCACTGTCTTTCACTCCACCCGTTCCCCTTGGATCCCCGTTCCAGTGGGCCTTCCGCAGGGTTCTGTTCTAGGGCCCTTGCTCTATATCCTTTTCACTGCAGACATTGGCTCTTTGCTCGCTTCTTGCTCATTGCGAAGCCACTCTTACGCTGATGATGTACAATCATATGCCCATTGCTTTGCTGTGGACGCAGCCAAAACTGTCCGCCTTATGGTCTGCGCTTCTGACACCCTTACCTCTTGGCTTTCGTCAAATCGACTGCGACTCAACTCTTTGAAGACACAGTTCATATGGCTGGGAACTCGCCAGCAGCTGGCCAAGATTGACTTGGCTGCTCTCGCACAGGAGTTTCCCCTTGTAACCTTCTCTACCTCTGTTCGAGACCTTGGGGTCATCTTGGACCAAGAACTCTCCTTCTCTAAGCACATCTCTTCCCTGTCACGTGCCTGCTATTACCAAATTCGACAGCTGCGCGTCGTTGCTCGCTCTCTCTCATTCACTGCATCTTCTACTCTTGTCCATGCCTTTGTTTGCAGCCGCTTAGATTACTGCTCCTCTCTTTATGTTGGCCTCCCACAGGTCCGTCTGAACTCCTTGGTTAGGGTCCTTCGATCTGCAGCACGCTTGGTTGGTGGCATTTCCCGGTTTGCTCACGTTTCTGCCTTCATGAGGGACGACCTCCACTGGCTCCCACTGCAGCAACGCATTGCTTATAGAGTTTCGTCTATAGCTTGGCGCTGCATTCTGTCTCAAGCTCCATCCTACCTATGTGAGCTTTTTACTCCAGTCTCGGTTTCTCTGGGCCGTCGTTCGCTGCGGTCAGCTGCCCGCGGTGACTTTCTTGTCCCTTTTTGTCGTACCGCTACTATGCAGCGAAGAGCATTTTCCGTGGTGGGTCCAGCTATCTGGAATGGCCTCCCTGCGGCTCTCCGTTCACTTCCCCGTGACTCTGCTGGCTCTTTCTACCGTCTTCTCAAGACCTTTCTCTTTGACCAGGCCTGGGTTGGGAGCGCCTCTGAGTAGAGATCTTGAAGGGGCGCTATATAAATTCATGTGATTGATTGATTGATTGATATCCAGCTATTCAAACGTTTATCACCAACAGTGGTCTTTCATCATAACAGTCCGCTAGTCCGTGCATTTCAGGCTATAAAATAACTGACTGCAGAAAGTGCCAAGATGCAGCCATCGTGGTCACGAAGACTTGCAAAACTGTGCCTGTGTAAGCCTATTTTCTAACAGGGAATCTGGGCTTTCCTGGATGACCAACACAACGCTGCAAATGAGAAAATCACTAAGGCGGCATTTACTAATTTCATTCGTCATTTCTGGTATTTAGGAATTGAACTTGCTGGGTTCTTATTTTTCTCCAAGAAGCAGTTAATGAATGAGAAAAGAAATAATCAAGACACAAGTAAAGAAGAAAAACCTAGAATGCAAGAGGTAGGTTTCTAAGGAAAAAATAGGAGAGGAAATAACAGAGAGCCGGAAGTTTAGGAAATCTCTTTGTATCAAGGAGACGTTGTTGGATCTTCCTCCTAAGTAGGCCTACAGACCAAGTCGTGAATGATGTGGCAGAGAGATTTCTGAGATTAGTTGCAACAATCAGCACCTTCAATGACTCGCTTACGAAGAGCGAAGACACTAAGCATTACTCTAGGTGACGAAGCTTCATCGTAATCTTCGTGGTCAAATTCGACTTTCTGAACCGACATTGTGACATGCTGACAGCATTCTTAGATAGTTTTTATTAGACACTGGAAGTCAATTAAACAGTAATTGCAGCTGCTTTTCATGCTGTCAATTAAATAATATTGCTAACAGCTAAGGAAGGTTCAGTGCTCGTTGACTGGAGGCCTGCCAGTTATATTGCAGTGTTTACAATGTACATGTAGTTAGTATGTCAAAACTTTGACAGCAGTGAGTGACCTGAAGATAGAGTCACAGTGTCTTAATATTTTGCACTGTGGGTTTTTTGTGCCAGATGTACAGAAAAAACAACATGCCTTTCATATATTTCAATGTTCATTTTTTTGGACCACTCTAATGTATGTGTGTGCATGTATGTGTGTGTGTGTGTGTGTGTGTGTGTGTGTGTGTGTGTGTGTGTGTGTGTGTGTGTGTGTGTGTGTGTGTGTGTGCCGTTTCTTCCCTTCACTTGTTTACTCGCCCATCTCTAAAACTATTCCATTTTCCCATTCATCCATTATTCGAACTCTTGTCTTTTACCCCGTAGCTGCATTCCACCGTCCTTCCATCTATACTTCCTTCCATCCGTCCATCCATCCATCCGTCAATCATACTTTCCATCCTTCTCTCTTCTGTTCCTATACGTCCTCATTGACCTTCATCCAGTTTTCTCTCCATCAGTCCTTTGGATCCTTTTCGCCATTCTGTCCAACCTTTCCCATCTGTCTGTCACTCCGGCATTCACCTCTAAACCCTATCTGTCTGTCTTCCTTTTGTCCGTTTTCCTGTCCTTCTAGCCTTCTGTCGTTCTGCAATCCGTCCTTATTCTGTCCTTCTCTTTGTCCTTCTCATCGTCCTTCAATCCGTCCTTCAATCAGTCCTTCAATCCGTCCTTCGGTCCGTTCTTGCGTCTATGAGTCCGACCCATGACAAACGATGTTGTTGTGCATCGGTGGAAAGAAAGATGGTTGGATGAGTTGATTGATATCTCGACTGCATGGATGGACGGATAAATGCATGGATCAGTGGAAGGATGGATGGCTGGATTGGGTGCACTGTGAGTCGATGGATGAATGGATGGATGGTTGAATATTTGGATAAATGATAGCATGATAAGATGCATCCAGATTAAATACCACCTGTCGGCCATATATAGTGCGCGCATTGTCATTTCGACCATCATTACCTGCTGCACCAATTTCGTTATTGTAGTCGTCAACATCATCCATCACCACCACCAACGCCACCGCCACCGTCACCGCCACCGTCACCGTCACCACCACCACCACCGCCATCGTCATCGTCATCGTCATCGTCATCGTCATAGTCATCGTCATCGTCATCATCATCATCATCATCATCATCATCATCATCATCATCATCATCATCATCATCATCATCATCATCTTCATCATCATCTTCATCATCATCATCATCATCATCATCATCATCATCATCATCATCATCATCATCATCATCATCATCATCATCATCAGCATCAGCATCAGCATCAGCATCAGCATCAGCATCATCATCATCATCATCATCATCATCATCATCACCTTCGTCATCGTCATCGTCATCGTCATCGTCATCGTCATCGTCATCGTCATCGTCATCGTCATCGTCATCGTCATCGTCATCGTCATCATCATCATCATCATCATCATCATCATCATCATCTTCACCTTCATCTTCATCATCGTGACTAATGACGTCACTCATAATCGTCATCGTCGTGGCCACAATCGGTTCCTCATAATTTTACCGAAGAAATTATCACCTTCATCCATGATGATGATGCCAACGATTATGATGACGATGACGACGATTATGATGATGATGATGATGACGACGATGATGACATCGATTCACTTCATCACGATCTTCATGGTCACTCGAAATAAGCGCTACATAAATTGTAAGTTCGCAAGCCGTAGAGTGAATGAAATAAGCCGTGTGGCTTTAACCTGGCTTATGCTGGCTTTCGCGTGCTTCATCCGCTGGCTAAAAACTCAATAGCCACGCAGCAGCCATCTTCTATTTTCGCACTGACTCGCAAAGCAAGCCATCCATCTCAGCGTCACACGTCACAGAAACGACGTCATCATATATTATGAATGAACAGCTCTCATAATTATAAGGTAACACTGCGTTTATGTGCGTATTATCCAGTCACGTAAGTACCTGCCTTTATATATTTACACGACGTATACCTCAGACCTTAGTCCCTCCGCGTGCTGTGCGCACATTGCACGATGATATATATATATATATATATATATATATATATATATATATATAATATATATATATATATTAGCGGAGATGCTTCCGTTGATGCTCTTGAGTGCTAAAGTATTCTATCTTTTCCCGCTCAGCAGAAACGTATAGTGCTCAGGACGCGAGCACTATACGTTTACCCAAACTGTAGGTCTCGGGAGACAGCCAATTTGAGAAAATCGGTTGGCGATCGGTTGCCAGATGTCCTATCCCCTAGTAACTAACTGGGCTGAGCTTAATCTGCCCCCAGCGAATTTTAGTTAATTAATGAAGTTTTGGGTCTATATGTTCAATCGTCTAAATTCCGTCCTTTAGTGCTCACACAAATTTTCACCTATAAATTAAAATCTACGAGTCTTGTTTTCAAAACAAATTGGCTAATATCATTTCTCAACAAAATGAAGCAGCCTGTTGAATTTGACACGAATTTACAGCGTATTTTGGTCAAAATCAACAAATGGTGGTTTTTGGTCACCAAGTAAAAAAGATAGACGAATCTCGAACATATATAGAATCTCGCGCTTAGTCTCGCGAGATTTGGAATCCCAATTCGACAGATGAGGTAACCAAGGTCCGCCATTTGTATTCGTTCTCTAAGGGAGTGTTGGGAATAGGAGAAAAAGGTTTTAAATTATATTTTGTACGATTTATTATTAACACTTACAGGGATTTATTAAGTAGACGGAATTTGCGAAATCTTTGGGTCAACGCGTAAGTCTCAGGAATTTTGATTTTTGCCAGTTTTAGTAAAGAAAATGACCAAGCGGCGTTGTGCATGTCTTTGCACATACGCCACGTTAATCTGTCAATTGGGTAAAAGAAAAATAGGCCTACAGGACTGCTTATCACAAACAGTAAACTTCTAATAATACGGCACATATATGGGTTTAACCGCTGACGGCGGGAAAAAACTCCCGAAACCCATATTCAAAAAATTATGATTAATTGCCGGAACCCCAAAACACATGCAGGCATACACTCAATCCAACGATTTTTAGACACTAAACTGTGCAACACTAGCACGACCATTATGTGATTTATTTAATTTAACTCTGAATAGTTTTCTTTAGTTCGGCCTGTTTATAAACGCTGTTCAAAAATCTTTCCAGGAATTTGAACTTTTGTGTAATTATTGGCATATCAGGGTTTCGGGCTGAAACTTAACCTTAATTTACGTTGCTTAATTTTTTTAAATTGTCAATTTACAATGGAAGCTCGATTGATGAAAATAATTGTTCAATTTATTAGAAATTGTATTGATGAAACTAATTATTTGCTTGCATAGAAAATGGATTGGTGGAATAATTATCTGCTCAACTTCAAGCTGGTTTAATGAAGCTAAGTCTTTGCTTTTGTAGAAAACGCTGGAATGATAATTTTTGCCTAAATACAAGTATTCATCAGAGAGATTCTTGCATAAATTGAATTTGAATTGATGAAATATTGTGGTTAGCTAGAAGTAGGATTTATGGCCATGAATCCTGCTTAAGCATGATTTTGATTGATAATTTTTACCCAAAAAATCAAAGTTAGGTAATTACTGAAGGTTATAGACATATTAGTAGGTTGCATGCCAACTTCAAGTACGACATTGAATACATTAAAATGACATGGTCATGCAAACTATGGGACAAATTATTTACGTCTAAACCTGTTATTTGTACAGGAGTATGGAGCGATTATTTACTACCTCAGAGCTAATGCTTCAAAATGCTTGGCTGGAACTGGAACATCGGAAGGCTGAAACTGAACGCCTGATATTTGCTCATTATCAGGTTAAGCCATATTTGTTTTGGCTTTTTTTTGTCTATTTTGTGAAATAAAGTTTAGACCTTTTTTCATTGGGCAATCACGACACCATCTCTTTTGTGCAATCCAGAAATACCTTCTTCACAAGAACCAGACCATAATCATGATGATAATATTGGGTGATTACCCAGATGAAGTTTTCATTTATGCTGTCAGTTAACAGTTTGGCTAGCAATTTTATTTGTATGTTGTCAAACTTTTACGCCCAGAGCTTAATCATGATGATAATATTGGGTGATTACCCAGATGAAGTTTTCATTTATGCTGTCAGTTAACAGTTTGGCTAGCAATTTTATTTGTATGTTGTCAATATCCACCTTTGAAGGAATCTTCTATAACGGTACTGAGAATGAATGTGTTATTCTCCAGACGCTTTCCTTTCACTCGTACTTTTAGTTTTTCAAAATCTTACATGGTATTTTGCCATCCTTTAGTTAACAATAGTAATAACGCTACTACTTGAAACAACAAATTAGCAATAATAATTTATATTTATTGATATTACTGCATTAACAATTACCATAATATTTTTAAACCTAGCAAACCCTGCAACAAACACATCTGTAGACAGAAAAATGTTGTTTCGGCTTCAGCTAAATGGAGAGACGAATCAGATCCGTTGCCCTCCGACCACTCAACCGATGATGACGCAGGCCAGCATCCAGGACGCATCAACGACGAACTCCGCAGACCCCATTGCCACTCCTGATGACGACGGGAGTCTGGTCGGTGTAATATCTGAGCTAGCTCATCAATTGAACTCTTCAGGACTACTCGGAGGTCAACGAAGAAACCCCCAAGTGAATACCTGTGCCATCTGTGCTTCCAGAAGAGCCACTTCATCAAGAATTGTCATATGGTAAGACATTTCTTGTACGAACACTCTCTGTGTGTCTAGTGATTATCAGGCATGCAATTCTGTGCGTTTAAAGATGGGCAATTCGACCCAGGCCAGGACCAGAAAATTGCTTCGAGATTTCGGCTGTACTTAATTCGCACATAATGAGTACACTAGCCATAATTATGTAGCTGCTGTTGATGATGATGATGATGATGATGATGATGATGATGATGATGATGATGATGATGATGATGATGATGATGATGATGATGATGATGATGATGATGATGATGATAAGCAATTTATTTCAATATATAATGTGAACAATTTTGCATAAAAATGTATTCAGACATGATACTTTTGTTGAACTTATAAATCTGATTTTAAATGATTCCGAGTACAAATTATTTATATGCTGTCTTAATTCGATCGTGTCAACTTTCCGACTTGAGTGATATAACCTCTGCATATCACTGTGTTAATTTGTACGTACACATTCGTGCCTAGCCTTCCCAAAAATTCAAAAACATGTTCCTAAGGCATCAAAAGCTAAGCTTTTTCCGAATTTGTGATATGTATTATCCAAACTCATCATTACCAACAAAGTGTTTATATTTTGTGATGAGTCTGTGGGACATTTAGTTGCTAACCAGTTCACAGTGAAACATTTGTTGGGGGCGGGGGTTCAGTGGACAGATCGCCAGAGACGTGGGCATAATAGGTATCGAGAATGCCAGGTGAACCAATACACTACAGGCATGATTTAAAAGAAAACAGTCAACCAACACTACAACTTGTTAGTTGTGAATAGGCTAAACCTTCTTACCACTTGGCAATTTTCAGTATGCGATTAGGATCCAATGCGTTCCATTGTTTCATTTGAGTCAATGTTTGCTTAGGCTCGACATCGGGATGATCTACTTACGCCTTACCAAGGCAAGAAGAGATGCATTGGGGCGTACAGATGCCCCAAATGCAAGCGACAGTGGATGTCTGGAAATAGCTGGGCAAATATGGGGCAGGACTGCATCAGGTGCAAAGTCAATGTCTTCCCACATAAGCAGGTAAATATGTGACAAACAGTAAATCACTAAACATTGATCATAAACAATGACTTGAGTTTGAATAAAATGTATAAAGCCGATTTATTGTGAGAAAGTCAAGAAGCATCGATGCTGTGAATTGAAGCTGCTGGCGATGAACACTAGCCTACTTGGCCGTCTGTAGATAGTTCTGATTCATTGTCGTTTAAGTTTGAATTGCAGTACTTGTTTACCTGCGAGTCAATAGCTATTAGACAAAATAGCTGTTTTTTGATTGAACAGATTCCCAATAAGGTTCATAGATAATATTATTAGGTTTTTTCTCAAAAAAGCATAGCTAGCTCATTAACTGCTAGCTTTCCACCAGCCTTGAATTAACTATTGCTCCTGTCGTTAATATGCTATTGTTCCCTCGACTTACCTTCCTTTAACGCTGAAGTTGAAATGTTGCATCTGTGAAGATTTATGACTTGCAGTTTGTGTACATTATGTAGCGCCCTCTTGAGAAGAACGTGGATTTTGACATCGGTGAGCAGAGCAAAGTCCATCAGCAGCATCTATGCCAGAAATGCAAGCAACTGGGTTTCTATTGCCGACGCATCAACTGAACAGCCAAGAGAGCATCAGCATCGCAGTTGCATCGTCTCTCTCATGCGACCACCTTTATCATTGCTGCTATTGATTTGTTTCGCATTTAGTCTTGCATGAAATACTTCTATTGCATCCTCTGGGTAATGCGAATTCTTGCGATTCAGCATGACAATCATGCCTTAATTTGTGTTATGTTGCATTTAGAAATTCCATGTTTTCTCATTCTTTCATGTGCAAGAAGACGATCACGCTTGGGAAACGCTAATGGTTGAATCACAATATCTTCTGAATGATGTGCAATGCACAATGTGTCTTTGTAAATTTGTTCTGCAATTAAAACAAATGGCTATGATCCGAATAATAGCCATTTGTATTAATTGCAGAACTAGTTTACCTAAGAGTCAATAGCTGGTCTTTGATAGAACAGATTTGCAATAAGGTCCATAGATATTATTATTAGGTTTTAGTTTAGGAATAGGTCTATAGGTATGGTCTATTGCAGGATATTCTTCAAGTTGATTTACATTCTTCTACATTGATTTTATTTTGACTGACTTTCCCAAACTCACAAGCTTTGTACATCTCGCTAAGATTTATGAGTTGGATTGTGTGTGCATTATGTAGCGCCCTGTTGAGAAGAATGTCAATTTTGATGTCGATGAGAAGAGCAAAGTCCACCTGCAGCTTCTGTTAGAGAAGTGCAAGCAACTGGGTTTGACGCATCAACTGAAGATTGAATTGAAACGTCGACAATGAACTTCGCTCGTTTGCAGTTTGTTTGCTACCTGGTTTCATTGTTTTGTTCTTAATACATGATGCATAGAACTAATGGTCAACTTTTATCATGTGCATAACTGCATGGAGAAATTTTTCACTGGTGTTGGTTGTGTGATATTCTGTCATTAGCTGAGAGTATTCTAAAGACTATTTTGCACTGCACAGGAAGTTTTGCATAACTGACCCTGCACATGAACCCAAGGCAATGCCGTTTGATCTTTTAGCTGAGAGTTTCTGTGACTTAAGTGTTTTAAAACAGAGATACTTTCATGCTTCGCTAAATGCATATATTTAGGAACTGTGCAATGCTGATGACATGATTTAGTAAAACTGAGTTGAATGACAACAACTGACACACTGAATCAAAGGATATTACAACACAATTGCTGACACTGATATTGGCATTTTTTACGCTGACATAAATTGATTACATCCAGTAAAGAGATACATTGTTCATGCCATATCATCTATATGACCTTTATCAATTTTTATTTTTATTTATTTCCCATTGGGCATAGCATACTTCAGTTGCATAAATTATTGTGATATTTAGTCATTATTTTTCAACAGCATGTAAATAGTCCAGCAAAATTATTTTGTAACAATTCATTGTCCATTTAGTTCCACTCATTTCTAGGAGATTATGTGCAAGGTCAGCTATGCAGTTTCCTGTGCCGTACAAAATAGTCCTTAGAATAGAAACCGAAGCAGTTTCCACACTGCACTAAATTTTGGCCTTCTGTTCTTGACCTTTCGTTCTCATAACTGGGGGAAATATGTCTTAATTTGTGTTCTGTTATACTTAGAAATTCCATGTTTTCTCATTCTTGCAAATGCAAGAAGACGATCACGCTTTGGGAAGTGCTAATGCTTGAATGACACCATCTATCTTCTGAATGACGGTTAAGCGCAATGTGTCTGTGCAGATTTGTTTGAAAAGAACTGTAAAAGATGCACGGTCTCGGAGTCCTTTTACAAGTTTTCTTTTTAATAGCTTTATTTTTAAAGGCATCTGTATTGGTGACAAATTTTTTCAGCAGAATTCAATGATGATGTAAATATATGGGCATTTCAGTGCTCGTGCTCTTACTCTCTAGTACAAAATCTGCATCGTGATTGTCATGATGAATCGCAAGAATTTTCCTTACCTAGAGGAAGCAATAGCACAGTATGCTTGTAGTTCAGTAGCATATGGTCTTAAAGCAGTTATGTGTATGTTATCGCAGGGATCAGCAATTGAGACATAGCTATGTTGCATGAGGTGATATTGAGTTCATTCTAGCATTTCAATATGATTTTCACAAACGAGCCTCTTTTTGAATAATTAAGATGTCTTTGAAACTTATTCTTTGTTTTAAGTTTTGCATTACTCAATTTTTTATCCGCCATCTCCATTGTTTTAATCGATCGCGTATTGTCTTATTACATGGAACGTGTGTCTGTGCTGAGTGATCTGGAATTGTATCTTCAGTGTTATCGGTTTATAATGCAGGCTTTCCACAAGGTATTGCATAGCAGATAACTGCTGTTGTTGAAAACACTGTACTTTGATTTACTGGAATTCACTGTTATTAAATCATGTCTGAAAAGTGTATATATGAGTTCTATATAAATTTGTTTAGATGAATGCATCTTAGTTAACACAATGGATAAGAAGCCAAATTTCAGGATATGATCAGTTGTGCAAAAATGCATTTTGAAGAGGAATTCTATGATTTCAGCAAAAAAGCATGTATTCATATATGAGCACTTAAGGTCCTACATGTGAGCACTTACAGATTTTTTATGAGCACTAACAGTTTACTTTATACAAAATTATGATATATACATTATATATCTGCTGAGCACTAACAGCCGGAATAATACCTCGTCATGCTATATATGAGCACCAACGGTTCAATTTCTCATAGGTGTGATAATTATTTATTTAATTATAATCGACTGGGAGAATCAACAGAATTTTATTCTACTTGGTACTAAATGCATTTATGCTAGAACCCTTCAGCATACATGTCCTATATAACTTGCTCCTGGCCAAAACACGGGTTTTCGAGATAATAAAACATTCTTTTCTACTTTTAACACTACGGAATAGCGGCGATGATTGAGGCAGAGTGAATGATCATGTCTTGCAAGGCATGGAATGACCGGTTGTTTTGTTACCTGGAATTAGATCTTCTGTACTCTCTTTTTACCTTAGAGTCTTAGTCTTCTGTATTCTCTTTTTACCTTGCAGTCTTGACATGAGGTTGTTTCAATCTTCTGTCTTCATTACATTACAGTCAGCTATTCAAGAACTAGAAGGAAATGCTCTAGCCGTTGATTAATCTCTGTTCCTTATGGCAGGTATTAAGACAGGAACTCAGATAGACAAGATGTCTGAACAGTTCAGCCTAGGATGGTCTATTTTTAAAAATAGATTTCTGCACTAGTAGATGAGAATCTGCTTGGTGGTTTCCCCCAGTATATATGGACTCCCCAGTGGTGACTGTCTAAGTTTTCTGTGCTTTGCTCTATTCTCTGCAGACATTTCTTTTATTCGTGGCATTTGGCTTAATTGACGTATCTTAGTGGCAAGATCATTCCTTATGTTATGAATTTAAATTGTAAATAGAAGACGACACTACATGTCATTTATTGTAGGCCAAAATTAGCCGTAAATACAGTGTCTGCAGATGTCGATGAAAATTAACGCAGAAATTGAACAAAGTCGTACATACAATTTTGCTGTAAAGAACTATTCCTACCAAAATATAGTTTAATGTTCAAATATGAACAAGGGTTACCTCTGTAAAATAAAATTTTAATACATTGCATAGCTCATTCCACTGACACAAACTTCTTGGATGCAAAAATCTTAGCGTGAGTGGTTATTAATTGGGTCCGTTCAAAGACTCGACAATGGTCTCGATCGTTTACCGTGGTCTACGAAACTTAGTTAATTAGCAAGATCTGATTTTATGGAACGGTCGAAACGTCTAGTTAGCACGGCAGTAGACTTTGATAATATATTTAATCGTCAAAATAACCTCACGCTATCGATCAGCGCCTTAGACCCATGCCGCGTTTTATTGTGCGGAAGCGGTTGACAATCAATACCTTTTACATGTAAAAACTTGCTAAAAATATTGGTTAAATGAACATTTGCGATATCAACATGTTTGTAACAAATTAATGTCATTAATATCAGCGTGTTTACCGAAAGGCATCAAAACGTCGCTGTTGCTAACAACGCCGAAAACATCGCTCTTGTTCTGCGGTCTTGAGAGCAGGTATGGACGATTTTTTCCGCATGCGAAAAAATCAATCCCATAATGCTCTGAGCACCAACAGGGCATAATTTGCGTGGTAAAACGTTTAATGCTCAGGTAAAAAAGTTATATTTTAATCTATAAGCGCTGCACAACATATAACTATTTCAATCATAATCTAGTACAGTGGGCATGCTTCAGTTCAAATTTGGTTCAATTTGATCATGTCCTCGCAGAGATACGGCCATGAGCACCAACCAATAGAAAAATAACGATGAGCGCGATCGGTCGAAAGTAGCATTATATATATATATATATATATATGCAGTATATAACAGAGAGACAGAGGCGCAGACAGACTGGTAAAATAAACAGACAGACAGACAGACAGACAGGCACACCAACAGACAGATAGACAGATAGACGGATAGACGGATAGACGGATAGACGGATAGACAGATAGATAGATAGATAGATAGATAGACAGACAGACAGACAGACAGACAGACAGACAGATAGACAGACAGATAGATAGATAGATAAACTGACTCTGTCACTCCCCTCCCCTCCCCCACCTCTCTCTCTCTCTCTCTCTCTCTCTCTCTCTCTCTCTCTCTCTCTCTCTCTCTGTCTCTCTGTCTCTCTCTCTCTCTCTCTCTTCTCTCTCTCTCTCTCTCTCTCTCTCTCTCTCTCTCTCTCTCTCTCTCTCTCTCTCTCTCTCTCTCTCTCTCTCTCTCTCTCTCTCTCTCTCTCTCTCTCTCTCTCTCTCTCTCTCTCTCCCCTTACATTTAGATATGCA
Source organism: Lumbricus terrestris (assembly GCA_949752735.1). Taxonomy (NCBI): domain Eukaryota; kingdom Metazoa; phylum Annelida; class Clitellata; order Crassiclitellata; family Lumbricidae; genus Lumbricus; species Lumbricus terrestris. The sequence goes on from OX457047.1 coordinate 40,369,464, forward strand.
GCATTGCAGATACCGTATATGCGCCTGCTTGCGTGTGGTTGGTGTGTGTGCGTGCGTGCGTGCATGTGTGTGCGTGCGTGTTTGTATGCGTGTGTGTGTGTGTGTGTGTGTGTGTGTGTGTGTGTGTGTGTGTGTGTGTGTGTGTGTGTGTGTGTGTGTGTGTGTGTGTGTGTGTGTGTGTGTGTGTGTGTGTGTGTGTGTGTGTGTGAGTGTGTTACAGTCGCTGCAGAGCGCCCTCAAGTCTTTACTTCTGACAGCAAATGATAACTTAACCGACTCTATAAACCATATACACTTACAAGACTTAGTGGCTCATCAACAACTGTAGACCTATAGCTGCATCTATATATATATATATATATATATATATATATATATATATATATGTGACGATTCATGATTTCTCGTCCCTGTATTTTTTTTATCCATGTCTTTTCCAGCCATGTATTTATGTAGCGCCTTTATGGTCTGTAATCTAGGTTCCCTTGGGAATTAGTCATCCCAACCCCCCATCCTCCCCGGAGATGCCGGTGGTGGTTTCCGCTCAACAATGCCACCATTGTTTAGTAATTAAAGACTCCCACCCCAGCGGACCACCCCAACCCTCAGTGTTATGTAATTGATTACTCTGCCCTAGCCCGAGCGCCGGAATTAGATAGACCTCCCAGTTTGAGAGGACGCCAGGAGAGAGTGCCTTGTATTCTGGCAATGAGTCGAAACCTCGACCGAAAACCCAGGAAAGAAGAATCTGAATGAATAATTGTCCGGGTTTGCACGGCACTGAATCCGACCTGAACTAATACTTTCCAGTCCTGGCCGCCGCCTAAGCTTATTTAAGGGACCCCCGAGCTCATTCCTGGCAGTCCGGAGAAGTCTTGATCGGAGGAACCCGTCTGTTCGCCGAAGTTTCCGAAGTTCTACCCGACTAGGCCGTCGCCTGATGTCCAGCTCTGCCTAGTCGCCACTGTCTACCTGGTCTGAAAGAGGCTCTGTGTTTCGTCCAGCTCTGCTCGATTCTCTCTCTCTGCTGTCGCCGTTCGTTGAGAGATGCGTCCGAGACCTGCCCTCACCTTGAACTTCCGGCTTTGGTAACTCGAGCGGATGTCCAGGAACTGTCTGTACAGGTTTCAGGAAGTGGTCTAGTCGTCCCCGGGTCCTGGGAGCCTAGCTGTAAGTCAAGATTGCTTTATCTCTAAATTTTAGGCCTACAGAAACGAGTTCGCATTTTATGTTTATATTACTATAGTTGCTTAGACTGATCTTAACTGTATATTTTAAAGTGTTTGAACTGTTTTGCTTTGCATTAAAATTCATAATAACTCAAGTGACTACTTTTTGGATACCATAATAATGGCTGAGCGAGCAATAAGTAGGAGTGAAGAAGAGGAAGAGGAAATGAGGCAAGGTGAGGTAAGGCACCGACAGTCCTTCCCTCCCGAAGGTGGTTCTGCAGCAACTGAGATACTTTTGACTAAACTGATCCCAATTCTGGAAGACTTATCTTCCAGCGGGAGGGAGACAATAACGGCCCTAGCGGATTTGAACCGGCGGCTTAGCCGAATCGAAACTTCTCCAATCATGTCCCCCACTCCCGTCGAGATTGTTGCTGGACGGATTGAACCTGCGTGCGAGAAAACCTATGGTGACCAGCCAGCACCCGAACTCCGCAGAAGTCTTAGGCTAGCTTCGAAAGCGCCTACTGTGCATTGGCCACCTACCACACGACAAAGTATATATATGGACCAATCAGACTTCCAACTTTCCGAAACACCTGCTGCAGTCCAGCAACAACACGGAAGCCCCCTTCTGGTGGACAGGACAGAGGTAGGGCCTGTCACTCGTGGGGGCTCCGTCACAAATTGGCGTCGTGGACAGGATCCATCTAATCAACTAGTGATTGGTGGAGCAGGTGATGAAGGATTGGTTCTGATTGAAGGAGAAAGGTTTGATGTTGCATGTTCAGATGAAAATGAAAGTGAAACAGGATTAGATGTAGAACAAGGGTTGGAGGAAAACTTGATTGGAGGAAGAGGTTTTGATAGTCCTAATGCTTTTAACGTTGCAAATGATTATTCTCAACCAATTGATTTCATGCATGACTCTCTAAGGTCAGAAACAGAGATTGTAAACAGTGAAATGCGAACTCGTAATGTTAAAGGGCGAAATTGTGGGTCCTTGTTTGATAACCCTCGTAGCACATTGGGTTTTGGGTCCAACCTGGAATCTCCCAATTCCCATGCAGCCACCAGTATTCACCCAGCCCTGCGCAAACTTCGTCCTGAACCGACGACACCCCTGGTCTACAAGAAAACCGCACGGGGTGGAAGTTCAACCGAAACTTTCCACTCATTGCAACCGAGAGACAATGTGACCGTTGATCGCCATCCGTCCCACTCGTCTCCAACTCCTGTCTCTACGGTGTACAAAGAAATCTACGACAAGCCGAGTGTCTCTGTACGTGAAAACTGTACCAGAACTTTTGTTCCAGTGCGTTTGTCTGAAATTCGTCTACAGCGGCTGTTGCCAACACAGTCGCAAAACCTCGGATCGACCGATGTCTCAAGAGTCACCCCGTCCAACTTTTCAAGATGGCCGCCAAGAACAGCTCATCAACCTTCGGTTGTCAATTACCCGAAAGAACAAACATTTGTGGTTCGTCGTGACAAAACATTGCATTCGAGAGACTTAAACGAGTTCGTCGCGTATTCAAACTCGTCAACTCAACGAAATTCTGGAGTCAAACAGCGTCTGCCTCTGACGTCACCACCCACGCAACCCTCATTGGTGATCCATAGCTCGTGTGAGGTTATCGAATTTCCGCCTGCGACCACCGTCGCATTCGCCTCCGCCTTCCCTACCGCCGAGGTGAGCCAAACTTCGTCAACAACAACAAGCATAGCCCGGTCTCCGCTCAGTCAGTCCGGGCCTGAGAATCTGGGGCCTGGTCCAAAGACAACCGTCGCAGCCTCCACAGCTTTCCCTACGTCTGAGCCTCGAACCTCCCCGCCCACCGCCACTGGAACAACAACTTCGCCCGCAGCCGTCGTCTTCGCTGTAGCCTGCTTGTCTCAGCTGGTAAAGACAAGGCTGGCCTACGGTGCTGCGGTTGAAGACTTTGAAACTCCGCCCACTGCAGATGGAGGCCCCGCTACCCCGTCGTCTGATGCAGCCGAGACTGATCAACCACCTTCGCCTACAACCACGCAACCCCCAACGATAACCACGCCGTCATCATGGTGTCGTTTGCTAGAACGACCCATCAATGGAGAACAATGCAGCCCGTTCGATTCTCAACCGAGTTCCTCCACTCACCAACAATTCGCCTCGAAGATATTGTGTGAACAGTGCAGCTTGATGTTCGTGCATAAGGAAATCAAGCTACCTCTCGACGCTGATGAAACTTTGACGTTTTGCCAGAGTTGGCGTCAACCCAAGTCACCGTCGTCAGATGCTGAACCATTCTCTACCCAAGACATTAACTGCGCGGTAAAAATGAAACCGAAAGCGAAGGTGAAGGTGAGGCAAGGTAAATCCCACGTGAATGAGAGGTACAGCCTGAACTTTACTTTCCTGTTAATGATTTTCATGATCTGTGCTGCCTTAGAGATAAAAAGTGAAAGGATGTCCGATCAACTAATGTTTGCATTTGTCCTTGAATGGCTGACCCGTCTTGTTCGATTGATGTTTTGTGGACTGCAGATATTGACTTTGTTGAAGCCCCAGATGGTTTTTGAGTTTTTACGGACACTTTTGAAAGTATGGAATAGAAACTTGATTGACATAAGAGGTGGTATTGGATAATTATTATTGTCGTAATTGGAAGACAATTTTGCATTGATTGATTTGAATTTGACCTATGCCTGACTTTGATGATGAACTCTGATCTAAGACTTGTTCCTATTATTTTATTATGGCTTTTATGGAGATTGCGAGAAGACAAGTTTTATGTTGAGAAGAAAGTAAGCAGATAGTAGATGGCTACTTTTATTTTTGAGATTTGTGTAATGGACTGTTTTATTTTTTTTGTGTTTGATGATTGTTGCGCGTCCCTTGATTGAACTTGTTTAGCTTGGAGCTGATTATGATGAATGTTTATGTTTGATTTATGCATAGTGCTGAGGATTTGATGACCACTGTACCTTTTTCCCCAATGTTAGGACAGTTGAGATTGTTGAAGAAGGATTTTGTTTGTTATATGTGAACCGGTTGGTCCGTTGCTTGTATGATTCACTTGTCCTTTTGTTGCCATTGATGCTTTGGAATGTGCTAAGCCGTTGTCTAAACATGAGACGTGTGCCCCTGACGTGCCTAATTGGTACTTGAAGCTAAGATGCTTGTCCCCTGGGAGTTGTCGAAGTGAGTTTATATGTCTGGGTATAGGATGGTTTGCTGGCTCCTAAGTGAGACTTGTAGCACCATACCAAAACGGCCCATGACGAGTTTATGAGAGATTTTAATAGGTATTGGTAGGTTGTGTAGTTTTGCAGGTGAATCTGAAACACCGACCAAGAATCCAAGAGACCTGATTTGACGATTATGTGTTGGAAGCTGGCTTAGTAGATTTGAGTGTTTGAGGTATGATGGTTAAGTGACTTATCCCTGAGACAGGTGTTTGAGGTCATACAGATTTTGATGGAAGTACGTGTTTATTGAGATAACCAGTGACTTAGTTTTGTTTTATTTTCTGTGACTGAAGAATAAGATTGGATCATTGATGCCTTAGTCAAGAATCGGTTTCGTAGAGTGATTTCCCCACGGATGAGCATAAGCCAGTGAACTTTATTTTGATTGTAGCAATTGTTGCTTGGGAACAGCTATAGTTAAGGGGTTGGGTACTTGACTGTCCTTCAACATTTGAACAGTTTTTTTTAGCGATGATTTGAATGCGCTCATGAGTATTGATTGTTATAAGTGGACACTGATTAGGATTTCTGTGTAGCTTTTGAATGCATAATCTTATAACCATTTTTCATTTAAAATTCAATAGGTTCACTTTTCTGAAAAAAGTTTAAGTTTTTATTACGGAAATTGCTTCGAACCGTAGCAATGTCCTTTTGAGAGAGCACGGGAGAGTGTGACGATTCATGATTTCTCGTCCCTGTATTTTTTTTATCCATGTCTTTTCCAGCCATGTATTTATGTAGCGCCTTTATGGTCTGTAATCTAGGTTCCCTTGGGAATTAGTCATCCCAACCCCCCATCCTCCCCGGAGATGCCGGTGGTGGTTTCCGCTCAACAATGCCACCATTGTTTAGTAATTAAAGACTCCCACCCCAGCGGACCACCCCAACCCTCAGTGTTATGTAATTGATTACTCTGCCCTAGCCCGAGCGCCGGAATTAGATAGACCTCCCAGTTTGAGAGGACGCCAGGAGAGAGTGCCTTGTATTCTGGCAATGAGTCGAAACCTCGACCGAAAACCCAGGAAAGAAGAATCTGAATGAATAATTGTCCGGGTTTGCACGGCACTGAATCCGACCTGAACTAATACTTTCCAGTCCTGGCCGCCGCCTAAGCTTATTTAAGGGACCCCCGAGCTCATTCCTGGCAGTCCGGAGAAGTCTTGATCGGAGGAACCCGTCTGTTCGCCGAAGTTTCCGAAGTTCTACCCGACTAGGCCGTCGCCTGATGTCCAGCTCTGCCTAGTCGCCACTGTCTACCTGGTCTGAAAGAGGCTCTGTGTTTCGTCCAGCTCTGCTCGATTCTCTCTCTCTGCTGTCGCCGTTCGTTGAGAGATGCGTCCGAGACCTGCCCTCACCTTGAACTTCCGGCTTTGGTAACTCGAGCGGATGTCCAGGAACTGTCTGTACAGGTTTCAGGAAGTGGTCTAGTCGTCCCCGGGTCCTGGGAGCCTAGCTGTAAGTCAAGATTGCTTTATCTCTAAATGTTAGGCCTACAGAAACGAGTTCGCATTTTATGTTTATATTACTATAGTTGCTTAGACTGATCTTAACTGTATATTTTAAAGTGTTTGAACTGTTTTGCTTTGCATTAAAATTCATAATAACTCAAGTGACTACTTTTTGGATACCATAATAATGGCTGAGCGAGCAATAAGTAGGAGTGAAGAAGAGGAAGAGGAAATGAGGCAAGGTGAGGTAAGGCACCGACAGTCCTTCCCTCCCGAAGGTGGTTCTGCAGCAACTGAGATACTTTTGACTAAACTGATCCCAATTCTGGAAGACTTATCTTCCAGCGGGAGGGAGACAATAACGGCCCTAGCGGATTTGAACCGGCGGCTTATAGCCGAATCGAAACTTCTCCAATCATGTCCCCCACTCCCGTCGAGATTGTTGCTGGACGGATTGAACCTGCGTGCGAGAAAACCTATGGTGACCAGCCAGCACCCGAACTCCGCAGAAGTCTTAGGCTAGCTTCGAAAGCGCCTACTGTGCATTGGCCACCTACCACACGACAAAGTATATATATGGACCAATCAGACTTCCAACTTTCCGAAACACCTGCTGCAGTCCAGCAACAACACGGAAGCCCCCTTCTGGTGGACAGGACAGAGGTAGGGCCTGTCACTCGTGGGGGCTCCGTCACATATATATATATATATACCTACGCGACCTCTGTTTAGTCTTCGTCTTCTGCATATACTTAGACCTGTCATCTTTTTCGGCGTTGATGCTCTTAGATGAAAAACGTCAACGCAATTTCCGAAGCGCATCTCTTGATCCTCTGCTAAGTAGACTCAAGAGTCTCTTCATAGCCTACGTTACATAAAAAATATTGTGTAATTGCATGATTATAGACATCTGGGTCTAAGGTCTATACTTCCTGGACAATATATTATAGTGACGGAAGGATACTGAGTTCATAAAATTACTATTACCACTACTGCTACTTATACTTCTACAATTACTATTACTATTAGATAGAGAGATAGTTGTAGTAGTAGTAGTAGTAGTAGTAGTAGTAGTAGTAGTAGTAGTAGTAGTAGTAGTAGTAGTAGTAGTAGTAGTAGTAGTAGTAGTAGTAGCAGTGTCAGTAGCCATAACAACTGTTGCAGTAGCAGTACAGTAGCAGTAGTTCCAGTGCTGTGTCCATAAGTGTGTGTGTGCATGGGCGCGCGCGCGCGCGCGCGTGTGTGTGTGTGTGGGTGTATGTGCAGTTTCTGTACTTCAAAATGAAGGATACTTCCAGTGCAACCATGTATACTGTTATATCCAATTCCGACACACTAGAGAAGTCAGAGGTTTGTTACCAAGTTCAACGAGTTGGTGCCAACGTTTAGACCTGAAATGGAATTAAAACAACTGAAGCGATGTAAGGACATGCTTTATGATGCTTGTATCATGGTTTGCATGGGTCGTGCACGTGGACAAAGAATTATTTCACTCGCTTAACACAAGCAACTCTTTCCCGCGGAGCGCTAGACTAACGACCTGGGAATAATCTTCCACGTGCATGCGCATGCGCAATAGATGTCTCCACGGTGTCCATTCGTCAAGTGAAATATTAATGGGTGTGCATGGGGTGACTTGGTGCTAATGGGCACCGAGGGAACTCATCTAATATTGTCGCACATCCGGTGTGAACTCCCTGAACTTTAAGACTTTAAGGACAGAGTATATATATTAGTCACTGGATTTGAACAGAGACTTGTATAACCATCAAGCTTACAAATATTTAGCACGTATATATAATGAGAATCATCAAGCTTACAAATAATTAGCACGTATATATAATGAGAATCATCAAGCTTACATATAATTAGCACGTACATGTATGTATGCTACTCGGGTATGTTTTAAACTGCCTTGGTATATATGCAATTCTTCACCATAGATGAAACCCATAAAATTATACATTGTATGACTGCAGTGTATAATTATGTATGCATGTATTTATATGGCATGTATGCATAACCATAACCATAAATTTTATTGGACCCAAGCAATAATACATGACATCGAGAAGTAGTAGAAAAATAGAAAAACAAGAGATCATGTGATTATACAACGGGTTATAAGGAATTGGTCACCTGTAACAATTAAATAAATTTTTGCAGTGTTGGTAATGACACAACTTACAAGAAAGCGTGATTCTTAGATAGCCAACTAAGTTTAATTAATTTAACGAGCATTGTGCAGTTGTGCACTGTATGCAATCTGAGTGATGAGATGAGACCGTAGTCTAATTTTAAAGAGTGATATGGTAGTTAAGTTACGTAAGATGAGAGGTATAAGTATGGACCCCGAGGAACATTTATGTATGCATGTATAAATTATATGCATGAATACATGTGATCATCGCGGTTATAGATGGGTATGTATATATATATACAATACATATATACATGTGCGTATATTATATAACAGTCCGGTGCCTAAAGTGTGGAAAAATAAGTGCCTGGACGCCCCTTACCTAGCTCTCCAAAAGAAGTGCTTGGACGCCCTTACCTTTCCAGATTGTGCTGGCCAATAAGTGGCAGGATGGCATTCAGATTTCAAAATAAGTGCATAGACGCCGTCTATGACCGTCCAGGCACACTTTAAGCCCTGAACACACCTCATCCAACGAGTACATAGATAGTCTTCAAATTCTGTGTAATTACACATATAATACATATTATATATATATATATATATTGATATTCATATATTTATGTGTGTGTATAATAATTATGTATATAATTATAGGCATACGTTATCTATTCGTTAACGTGTGTGTATATAGTGAGGTCCGCTATATGTATACAGTCGTCGTTGCAATGGTCGTTTATAGAAGCAATTGATTGATGCGAACAGATCTTTCTCCGTCGGCGATAAAATAACACACATCGTGGATGCCGTGGCTGGAGAGGGCAGATTCGAGGGAAGGAGGGAAGGGGGACAGAGGAAGAGAAATTAGGGAGAGTGGGGGGGGATGGAAGGGTTGAGTTGGGTCGTTGAAGACAGAGTTATCCGGTGATAAGTCAGGATAATCCTTATTCCGGCGGATGCACTCACTAGGCGCAATCAATTAAAGAGAATTGCAATTCGGTCGAAAGGGTGACATCTTAACCAAATTATATAGCTCCTATGTGGCGCACTCCCTTCTCTTTCACTCTGGGTGAACTGCTCATTTCCTACACGCAAATTTGTGACGCGTTCCTCATTTCAAAAAGTGGTTAAGCTGCGTCAAATAAAACCATCCTCGACTTCTATTTCACTTAAGAACTGCTCTTATAACAGCACCGTGCTTTCTTTGCTTTTGGCACCATTGCTATGGTCTCACTGTCTCTACGCGTTATACAGTATTTACTCCGCAAGAGAGGACATCCTTTCATGCTGCCTCTCGTTAAAACAAATTTGTCTAAAAATAGTTTTATGAACAGATGCATTTTCAATAATGTTATATTTAGACATGCATGACTGACTTTAAACTACTGTTATCTATAGGCATTAGGCCTAACAGGTTTTTTTTATTAAGCGTGATCGTTTTGCGCAATATAATGCATATGCGCTTGTCAGATGCAAATAAAGGTTACTTACTTAATTATACCTAAGTTTTACTCAGATGCGTTTTATCACAGCCTTGAAACCACCGTTGTCAGACGGGTGTGCGTCGGCACCGTTCCTGTTGAGTATAGTAACTTTAAAGAGGCGCTAACGGTATATAAATCTCCACAATGAATGACATATGTAAATGGTGGAGGTCACGTTTCAGTAATGAATCAATTAACTAATTAATTAACTAATTAATTGACTAATTAATTAGTTAATTAATTAATTAATTAATTAATTAATTAATTCGTTCGTTTCCAGAATCTATATATAGCGCCTCTTCAAGAGACAGAATAGTTATACTGAGAGTGATTATACCGTTCGCATTGTTAATCGTTTTATGATGGTTCATATAATTATAGTGGATAATCGTATCGATTAATTATAATCGGTCAGTTGGTCGTTAGACGGAAGCGCTTAATCGCTGCACCATGACGCTATAAGCGATTGCAGGTATGTATTGTGCCAAATAAGCGCGATCGGAAAGCGTTCTTGTATACTGGCATTCAGTTACACTTCTATAGACACGTGTGTGTGCTCCACATTGCATCATTCGTTCCAGAAATCCGAATCAATCCAACAATGGATGATTTCTTCTTGCTCCGCTTTTTTTTTGTTCCGTCCAGAAGGATTGTCCGACTGGTCAGCTGAGTCGACGGAAGTTCCTCTCCATCTATCGGAATCTCTTTCCAGACGGAACAGCCGGAGCGTTCTATGAACACGTCTTCCGGACACTCGACGAGGACGGATCCGGAAAGATAGACTTCAGAGAATTCCTCCAGGTATACGGTTAGGATGGAGGTGCACCATGGACAATCCTGGAGACAGTTGGTGGCATTGGTGCAATTGGTGGTGAAGGCGGTGGTGGTAGTGGTGGTTGTTGTGGTGATTGTGGCAATGGTTTAGTTTTTCGTGGTAGTGACTGGCGTGATGAAGATGATGATGACGATGGTGGTGGTGATGATGGTGATGATGATGATGATGATGATGATGGTGATGATGGTGATGATGATGATGGTGATGATGATGGTGATGATGATGATGATGATGATGATAATGATGATGATGATGATGATGATGATGATGATGATGATGATGATAATGGTTTTGGTGATTTCGGAGGTAGTGGTGGCGGTGTATTCTTCCTGGAATGCCTCTGTTTCTCAAACTGTATACAGCCTACAATTTTGGTGATCTCCTCCCTTGTGTGTGTGCTTCAGTGTCGTGTAGCGCCTGCTGTCTCTGTTTGAACCATACCGCTTGTGTCTTTCTATTTGCACAACGTTTTCTTGACACTGTCTGACTTTCTGTCTGTCTGTTTGTCACTCTCTTTGCTTGTCTCTGATTCTGTCTGTCTGTCTTTTCGTCCTTCTTTTTTCTGTCTGCTTGTCCGTCCGTTCGTCCGTCCGTCCGTCCGTCTGTCTGTCTGTCTTCCTGTTTTATAATACCCGTAGTTTTCTTCTGTGTTGATAAAGACTGTGCAACCCACGAATAGCAATAACGCCCTCTTAAATTGTCCTTTGTCTATAGGTGCAGGCCATAAACGTGTCCTCTTAAATTGTCCTCTGTCCTCTGTCCGTTGATGCAGGCCATAAACGTGACGCAGGCCGGAAAACCAGAGGACAAACTCGATCTAGCATTTCGTCTCTACGACATAGATCGCAACGGAATCATCGAAGAACACGAAATGGTCGAAATCATTCGGGTGAGTATATATATGTCCGTCTGTCTGTTTTATTCTTGCTCTTATTTATTTCTTACTATATTTTATTCAGTGATGGATATATTTTAAATGCCAATACAAGTCTACTTTAAATAGACTAAGTGCTTTGCACTTGTTAATTATATACCATGATATTATTTACCATTATATGATTATAATAGTGCCATTATTCATCATGATATATGATACCATCATATTGAAAGCGTATGATTTAATGTTAATATTTGCACAAACACTTTTGTACAACTAAATTATACTAAAATGACAGAAACGACTTTCCTCACAGAAATATTTGACAAAATGAAATAATCTTAATTACTGGAGGCCTAGTGCATGAGGTTAATGACAATGGCTTTTATTCCTGTTTACATTATTGTATTACATAGAATTGTATTGCATGGACTCTTATTATCTACCATGATATTAGTTAATATTATATAATTATAATTATATTATTTTCTATGGTAATATATGGCATTGTCATAAAATAGAGTACAATTGTACCATTGCACTGTGGAAATTCAAACAAATTTCTTGCAGCAAGGGCACATCCCCTCCCAAGGAGAAATCCAGATTAAGCCCTGCATTAAGTTGTCATTGATAACAATTCACAAAGCAATATGCATGCTGCATGCACTAGGTCTCCAATAATTATTATTATTGGACTAATGACTATTATTAACTATGGGGATTATTCAAGTGGTGGTCAATGGCTTGTTGGTCCGTCGGTTGTTTAAGCCAAAACACTGATATCAGATATTTGGATTTGTCTGAAAACGTAATTTGAAAGTATCATGGGTGATTATCTCAACCTGGAAAAGATAATACTCAAAGAAATTATTAATATCCAAGACTTCACGTATAAGAAGTAAATCTGTCCAACCATTGCACAACGGAAATCCAATCAGTTTCTGTAAATTTCAGTTCAATTAGATGTCACATAATATTAGGCCTACCGTGAGTGCTTTAGCCTTTATGGTATATCTACGATTTTGGGCTGGATTTTCATGTCCTTTGAGCCTTTGGCCCGCTTTTATCCTCTCCAGTTCTCAAGAAACTCCAATCATCAGTTGACCACCAGAGCCCTCTGCCGCCCGCCATTGGTAACACACATACTCATTAACCTCCCCCTCAACTGCTGCAGTCAGCCCTTGCAATCCGTCTTTCTACTGTCTTTCAGAATTTCCCGCTCATTCTTCCTTTGCGGGGCTACTTGCCCTAGTGGTCCCTGGTGTTGGTAGGCTGAGGAAAGGCGAAACCGCTCCAGCTCTCGGTCGGACGGAATGGGGTGCATGTGGGCCTAATGCTTGCAAGGCTGAAGGGGATAATCTTGCCTGCCTAGCTGCCTCATGTAACTGGTGGCGGTTTGCACTGTGTGGCTTACATGCAGGACCCACACATCTGGCGACCCTACTGACCTGGGACAAGGTCTTCCATTTATCTAGCAGGAACAAACTGTATGGCTCTTGAGTATCAGCCAGAGTTCATTCCCTTAGCTGCTTAGCAGACAATACACAAAGGCCGATATCTGGGGCCTTATATGCTGTGCTAGTGTGCAGCTCGAAGCTGCCCTCACATACAAAATTACACAGGCCGTGAAGACACAGGCATTTTGGTATTTTGAACAACGTGTGGCGTTGCAAAATATGTCACATGTAAGAACAATCGGTGAAATTCAGGGGGGGCAAATGCCCCCCTGCCCCCCCAAATGACGTCCCTGCTCCTTTTGTGCGTGCTTCACGCTGCTTGTCTGTGTGAGTTTTTCTCGCTCTGAGCGCTTCTCCACCTTCATGGTCTCTGTACAAGTGTTTTGCTGTTTTGCTGTTTTTGTTGCCGCACTATACGTTTAAGTCTCATCGTCTGCATATCATCATTATAGTTGTTGTCAGGTTACGCGCGCAAAATAATTTTGGTAATTCGATAGACGTCAGATTAGATTTGTGTTATACGCATATTATAGACGATCTATTAGGATATGCATTTATTTAGGCAATTATTTCGAGATCATGCCCTTTTGCATAGATGTTGCCCTGCTCCAATTTCGGTCTGTTTTTATATATAAAGCACGCAAACACAATCAAATCAAATCAAATCAATTTCTTGTTTAAAAAGCTTGGATCAATTATGAAGAGCAATCTAGAAGACAATTTACACATTACACATTTAACCGGGTTATGTTGTGTGGCAGAAGCTGTAGGTGTGGGTCCTTGTTGTTGAAGCATAAAGCACAAAGAGAGAAAGCAAGCTTAAGACATACATACATGTACAGAGATTGTTGAGCATTCTGCGACGTGACAGACAGAGACACGCGAAAGGTCATCGTGAAGTCATCTTAAGGTCATCGTAAGGTCATCTAGAGGTCATCTTAAGGTCATCGTGAGGTCATCTTGAAATCATCTTGCGGTCGTCTTCATAATCTCGTCTTCATTTTCGGAGGTTTTTTCACTAGCTGGACCAGACAGTATCAATTGCTTGTCCTGATGCGCACTGACGTGCAGCCCGGAGCAACAGCGCGTTCGTAAAAAAGCGAAAATCCTATACGACGTGCCCATAAAAACCGGCGCCTCCTTATTGATCATTCAGAGCGTCCATAAAATTCTTTGCTGTGTAAATGTTTTCGTGGCCGCAATTTTGAGAGTCCTGTTATGCCTTCGGATGCATATTAAGAGAATGTTTCCGGTATGATCTGGTTTGATAAACCGGCGAAAATAGATGTAGAACATTTTTGAACACCTAACACCATCTGTCAATCCACTGGAAAAAAATAAATCAGTCAATCAGTCAATCAATCAATCAGTCAGTCAATCAATCAATCAGTCAATCAATCAGTCAATCAATCAATCAATCCATCCATCCATCAATCCATCAATCGATCAATCAACTAATCAATCACTCAATCTACCAGCGAATCAATAAAAAAAATAATTTTAGTTTATGCACTTGATCAAGCTGATAGGAGCGCAGCTTGTCACATTAACCAGTCGAAATTGCTAGTTTTTACAGCTAATCGCCTATTGCAGCAGATGTCGGGCTGTCATTATTTTCTTATCAAAATTATATAAAAAAACTGTTCTGCATAGATCTCTAGGTATTAATTATTTACAGTTGCTTTTATCGTTGTCAGTGGTAGATAAACCAGAGTCCGAAGTAACACCGGGGTGCATATCCAGTGTAGCGGCGATCGGGGGAAGAATGCTCCCTAGAGTAAATGGCGCTCCTAGGCTTTTAAAAAGAATTTTCAGAACTGCCCAACCCCTTCTTTCCCTTCCAATCTCCATGGTAAATTATTTGGGTGTTTTCTAATCGGATGATAATGACCTGTTTTACCATTTTAGCTGCACAGAAGTGAACAAATCCATTTACATACCAATGCTAACTTTACATGTTGAATTTACATGCAACGCTATGGCTCCCATGCTACACAATTTTCACATCCAGTTCAATAAACCATTTAGATATCTCGTTAATATGCCGCGTGCGCATGCGCAGTGGGTTGACCCAATTCTGCCCTAGATTTCTCACATTTTCTGAATCTTTCAGAATTGTAAACACACAACACGCGTGGCTGAAGTTTATCAAGTTTTAAGATTGAAAATTAATAAACGGATTAAAACTTCGCGAACTTAATCCACGCGTGTCCTGTGTTTTAAATTCTGCTGGACTCAGAAAATGTAAGAAATCTAGGACAGAATTGGGTCAGACCAATGCACATGCGCACGAGACATATTACCGAGAACCCGAAACGGCTTATGACTAAGTTCAACGTTCTACTTGTTTTCGCCATTTGAACATTGTCTACACTGGCTTCCAACGGACGTCGTCTTGCCTTCAAGATAGAAAGCAAGACACCGAAGCAGGAATACATCTCTTCCGGTTTCATGTAAATTGCACGACTTTCCCGCTGTGAGGTGTCCTAATGGAAACCGGCTATAAAGCAGTTCCCTTTATTTTGAACGCCGTGTATTTATGGGCGAGAAGAGAAAGCGTCTTCCGTCAGTTTGTCGCTGGGTGGTCTGCACCGCAGCGGAAACGCCCGAAGCGGTGGATGATGGGTAATTAGGGCCCGGCCCTCGGGACACTTCCGGCTTCAGCCTGCTGGTCGCATCATTTATGTATGGCGCGCCGAAGAGGAAGAAATTCATAGCGGCTGCAGTGCGAGAAAGCGATAGCCCGTCGCCGGGCTGTCATGCCTGCTTGCACCGCTAGGTGGAGATATAACTGGCGTTGATGGATCTCGAAACCGACCAGGACTGGTCCGCGACTCTGTGTGTGTGGGTCTCTTTGGTGTGTCTGCGCCTCCTTGTCAATGTATGCTTCTCTGTTCGTTTTATTTTGTCCGGTTGGAGAGAGAGTATAAAGAGATCCAGTGCTTCAGATTTACTGCATTGTTGCATGCATCGTTTGTGTTTATTTCTGTGTCTTAAGGAAGGCACACTAGGTCTTCGTGTGGCTAGGCTATAATCTCCCTAGGTGTCTGTCCGTTCGTCTGTTTATCTGTCTGTCTCTGTCTCCCATTCCATCTTTGTCTCTGCCTCTGTCACGCTCTCTCTTTCTCTCATTCTTTCACTCTGTGTCAGACTGTGTGTCTCTCTCTGTCTGTCTCTTTCGGACTTTGTGTCTCTTTATTTTCTTCTCTTCTTTCAATTGTTCACAATTTATCTTATTTTGCTAATCAAATGAATCATGATTGTCGGAAATGTTCTTAGTTAAAAATCACTCCATTACTGTAGCTGTCTCGCCTCTTGGGTAGGCTACAATATATATATATATATATATATATATATATATATATATTCAGTGAAATCTAAAAACTGCTGTTTTACAAATCCTATCCTGATTCCTCTCCTATCGCATATCCAGTGGACCAGCACAGACAGCGCCTCTGAGTAGACTTGTTGAAGAATAGCTATAGGCCTATAGATTTTCGGAATCAATCAATCAATCAATCAATCAATCAATATCCGGCCATTTCAACCCCCATACATAATCCGCCCTAGATGACTCGACCTGAAAAATTTAGGCCAAGCCTAAGAAACATGAAATCATGAACGCTTCATGACTGCTAGGTCGTCAAGCTAGAATAGCCGAGGGAAGCGCTGTTCTTTCCTCTCTCACAATATAACAATGTGCCAGTTGAACAAAAGAGCAGCTGACTTTTTCACACTTGCAAACAGGAACTGTGTCACGAGGAGACCAATACGACGCGGTCAAATCTGCAGAAAAAACTAGGGCGACACCGACGAATATCATCTTTGTTATGACGCAGCTGTCGTTAAACACCGACAAATCAATAGATATCACGAGGAATAGACGTCATACACGATTACGGTGCGGCACGACTTGCGACGTGCAATCTGAGAAAAACCGAAGAGGCTCAAGGGAATTTAGTTGCAAATAGAACTGCAGTGACGATGATGTTAAGAATTATGATCACGGCGACAATGACGATGGTGATGACAATGATGATGATGATGAAATCGACGATGATGGCAATAAATTTCATCCATTCGCCCGTCTTTACGTTCGACCGTTGATGTCGGTTTTAGACTTGCGACTTAAAACTCGAAGATAACTCGCACCCGAATATAAGACGCAGCAGCTGATGAAGAGATAAACTGATGGGACGACGCGTCCATTTATCCTTACGTCGACGGGACGTCCTTGATTCTACTGTCGTTAGAGGGACGAAGGGAGAGAGAGGCAGACAGACAGACAGATAGACAGACGCAGAGACAGACACACACAGATGTGTCAATATCAACTTCTCCAAGGAAGACACGTATCGGAGTTGTCCCTGTAGTTATAGACTACCATTATGCATAAAATTATGTACAGCGGATCATTGTGCCTCATCGCGCCTGTACAACACACGCCAACTCCCATACACGCGCACGCAAGCACGCGCACAAACAAGCACACACGCAGACGCATGCGTAAAACAGCAGCCAGCTTGGTCGTCCTGCTATAGCTTTATCTATTTATGTTTTTTTAAAATATCGATCGTCTTAGACGATACGACACCTGAGCTATAATCTGAGATTATTTAAGATAATTGCAGATAATTTTCGATGGCTTCTAAGGCCGTAGCTAGGGGTGTTTTGGGTTTTTTAACACCTCGAAAGGGGGGGGTGTGTTTTTTAGATGATACGACACCTGAGCTATAATCTGAGATTATGACAGTCCTGCTATAGCTATATCTATTTATGTTTTTTAAAATATCGATCGTCTTAGACGATACGACACCTGAGCTATAATCTGAGATTATTTAAGATAATTGCAGATAATTTTCGATGGCTTCCAAGGCCGTAGCTAGGGGTGTTTTGGGTTTTTTAACACCTCCCGAAATGAAATAATGTAAGAATGAAATTATTCATTTTCTAACACACTATGTAAGAACCGAGGTGATTTTATTGTGAGACTCTTACTTATAATTTATGTGACTTTTACAATAGACTAGATCATGATGACGTACTAGATCTACATTTTATATACGGAATTAATTTTATTGTGTGGTACTAACTATGCTACAGTATAGCCCTCATGTAGCCTAGTGTACGTATTGATACGGTTGCTTTTCGACTTCCTCAAAGTTGAGTAAACACCCCCCCACCCCCGAAACAAAATCCTGGCTACGGTCTTGATGGCTTCAGATTATTCTGGTCAGTTTAAGACAATAATCTCAAGATGAATAATTCGACGATTTCTGTTTCCCATCATGCTTTAAGATAGACTGTTAAACGCAATTCTCAGTTTCTAGCAAAAAGCGATTTCATTTGTGGCATATACATTATACAAGCGACTTCATTTTCCTGCCAAAATTTTGGGGGAAATGGAATAGAATGTTTAGACAGTGGTGACTTTTGCAGAAATGATAAGTTTTAACTGAAAATTCGAAAGAGTGATGCAAGATCTCTCCCCTATAAATGGCGAAATCCCGTGAAAGCATACCAAGTGGTTTAGAAGAATTTGCATTTTCCCTGCATGGTAGGACTTTTTTGAGCCACCCTGCCATTATTTCTGCTGTAGCGCTGCTTACTTACTTATTAATAACACGGCCATTAGTCACATTATCGCAGCAGGACTTCTTACGTCAACAGAGGGGATCGCTCTCACTCAGATAAAATTGTCTTCGCCTAAATGCTGGCGCTTCATGATTTATCCAAAATGCCTGATGAATAATAAAACGGCTGCGCATGCGCTGTGCGGTTTGTTTAATGCGGCTTCTGTCTCTTCCACTGTACAGTAGGCTACATCTGTCATTCTGAATCTACTGTCGTTTAGGTCTCCGCTCAAATCGACACTTATGTTCTGCAC
>OX457047.1:40391054-40393554 GCA_949752735.1 Lumbricus terrestris
AATAAACAAATAATTTCCATCTGTGTCGCGCGCATTGCATTCAGAAGCACATTTCCGGATCATGGTTGTGAAACCTACATTGTAATATTGCATAGGATGAGTCCTGACTTTTCGCTATTTAACAGTTTATCACATTCACGGACCATTTGTTAGGCTTGCATATACTTGAAATGTACGGAACATTTGTGAGGCTTGTATATACTTGAAACGTACGGAACATTTTGTTAGGCTTGTATATACTTGAAATGTACGGAACATTTGTGAGGCTTGTACATACCTGAAATGTACGGGACATTTGTGAGACTTGTATTATAGCGCCGCAGTGATTCATGACAGTGTTGTGTGTAGCGCATTTGCTTAAGTGGGAAGCCGTGTGGAGATATTTCTACGGCGTCTGTTTTACGGCGCTGTTGACGTCACCTCTGACCACCACTCTCGCCTCACGTGTTATGTGTTTTTCTAGATCCGCTCTATGTCCGTTTTGCGTGACTTACCGCCCCCCCATCCACCCTCCACCCTCACTGCCCCCACCGGAGAGGTGAAAGCAGACGTGGGTGGTAAGGTGGCTGGTCGGTCGGGTTGCGGTACAGGGGTGCTTTTACGTAAGTGTATTTTGTCTGGGACGGTCTAATGTGTCTGAGGGTCAGCCACAACATTGTGCATGCTTAGAATTAGCCCAGTTGAAAGCGTGTGGACAATGTCTGGTGCACAGCAGACACCAACGGGTTACCTGAATGCTTCTAGGTAGTCTGGGTGGCAGTGGGTGCACTGTAGTGTATAATTGTGTTGCATCGTACGTATTATTCTGTTCCACATGTGGTGGCTCAATAAAAAATGTGCCACCAGCAAAAATTCAATTTCTCCCCAACCAATCGAGATTGTTCTATCAAAATAGCAGCATTTATAGAGGAAAGATTTTGCAACAATTCCTGAAATTCTCAATATTGAATTTGCATTACTTCAGAAGTTTTAGCTGTTTAAAAACATTTTCACATTTTTTCAAAGTGCCGCGGAATCACGTTCCAATACATGTGATTTCTTTAAGTATTCTTTGCAAATTACAACACACAAAATGATGATGATGTCATGCGACCTCACTAAGACTTAGCCTATAATAGCATAGGTGCAATCACGTCCTAAAAGTTGGAGGGGGACCAAATGAATCACGTCCTAAAAGTTGGGGGGACCATAATAATAAAGTTAGGATGACCACTCAAAAGTTGGGGAGACGCGTCCCGTGGGTCCCATAGGGTGGTTGCGCCTATGGCCGGCATGGCCTATAGGAGCTGTTTATGAAGCAAGCTGTTAGTATTTGGTGATATTTTATATAATGATATCTCAATTTGTGAATCAGTTACTGAACGTCATGGGCAAAGTTTCTGCGGATGATAAAGTTGAAACTCGGACGTTGCGCGAACAGAGACTGAGACATCGCGTGATTATAGCAGAATACTCAGTGAAAAGTGCAGCCGGAGCACAATGCAGGCTATCTGCAAACATGTTTATGTAACGGAGGTCATGGGTCGGAAGAGAGGCAGGAAGTGGTCGTTTAGTCTGACGGAAAAAAACGCAATGTTGACGAAAGTCGCTTGGCAGTCGAAAGGGTCACGTTTGTAAATACATCATGGTTCGGCATCAGATATGCTGGCGTGTGTTACGGCTGCAAAAAAAGACTGAAATTCATCCTATTCAGTAGGCTAAATGAATAACTTATCGTTGAGCTCTCATACCCAGACTCACTGAAGACCGCAGGTATGTTATAACATCATTCTGGCTTATTTTTTCTAGCAGCTTTCACGCACGGCAAGGTTGATTATGATGACGCTACCTTATTGCCATCTACTGCAGTAAATTTATTGGCAAAGTTGAATGACCAACAAACTCGATAGACCTTAACCCTCTTTCAAGATCATCACGTCTGGGGAACTATGCTGGAACGCTGCAGAACATTTCATCCCAAGTTGGAGAAGATTGGCTCGCTGAAGGAAGTCCTGCTGCTAATGTGGGATCAGTTGAAGCGGGACTCCGACTCAATAAACAAGGCCATAATGACCTTCACAAAAAGAATTTAAGCTCTCGTGAAAGCAGGGAGTGGGCACGCCCATCATACTTTGTGATAAACTGTTAAACGGAATTCTGAAGTCGTAGTGAAAAGTTATATTATTTTACATGGAAATCTACAAAATGACGTTCATTTTTTCTGCGGAAATTTGAAGAAAAAAAACGGAATAGAAAGTTTAAACAGCTGTAACTTTTGCAAACATGAAATGTGTTGACTGAAACTTTCAGGGATTGTTGGAAATTCACTCCCCTGCAAATTGGAAAATGTTCGCCGAAAAATTTCAATCGGTTGTGAAGCTATTGCATTTTATCCGGTGGTACTTTTTAAACTCATTTTACCAACGCCAACTGCCGAATGAAAGGTGAATGGTCCCTTGGGAACTTGGGGGGGTTTGGCGGGTGGGGGTGGGGTGTGGGGAGGTTAGTGGGAAGCGATCCC
>OX457047.1:40396054-40416054 GCA_949752735.1 Lumbricus terrestris
ATAAAACCTGCGTGAGGTCCAAACATTAAAGCCTGTGTAGGGTCCCAGATGTCCTTGGTGTGTGTCTGATCTCAAGTTTGCAAGGGGCCTCAAATATAGCTGGTAATTATTATACCTTTCATGACTGTTCATTCCTGAAACCACGCACCGATTTTATGTTTTAACGCAAAGCATACAAAATAATATTACGCAAACCAATAGAGCATTGTCCTTCAACCAAAGAGGAGACTTTGAGGGGAGGTGTGGACAGGGGCATGGCCCACAATTTGTGGTTGGGACGGAATCCTTGTATCCCCAATATTTCAGAAATATTTCATAAGTATCATCCACTGCCCATCAATTAATGATCAATTTTGTTAAGATGACAGCCTGTAAATGCTACCATTACAGTTGGCAAATCGGATAAATTTAAACAATGGAGACGGGACACTCTGAAGTCCTAAACCACTACTAGCAGCATTGAAAAATGAGCAATTTTTGTAAAGTTGACAGCTTAAAATTCTACCATTACAGCATGGATATTCCACAAAATTTAACAATTGGGAGGGGACATTTATTGAAGTCTTACACCATGTTTTTCAGCACTTATATAATGAGAAATTTTGCTGAGATGACAGCTCAATGTAATTAAGGTATGGGGGCCTCAAGTTTCTTTTGGGAGGGAGGGCCTTCGGTACCCTAGCGCCGGCACTGTATACATGTGCATATACACGCAGGTCTATGCATATTAAGGCGGGCTATGGATCAAGGCAGACGGACAGAGTGTGAGTGTGCGTATGTGTGCGTGCGAGTGGGTAAGTGCATGTGGGTATGTTGGTGTATGTGTGCGTGTCTCTGTGTGCGTGTCTGTGTGCCAAATTGTGGTGCGTATCTGTCAAAATTATTTGAAAGTTTGTTTGGGGGCCCTACAAGCGGGATTGCCTCCCTTCTGGGTCTCCATTTGTGTCCACAATTGCACGAGTTTTTTTATAACCTCGCATTCCAGGGCTAGGGATATTTGTCCACACTGGTATCACTTAACCTTAGAACCACTAGGTTTAAGCAATCCTTACCTAGCCGGCTAGCCTATTCCTTTGGAGATTATCCCAGTCTTAGCTATATGTCTGTATAATTTATGTTACCTAATTAAGTTATTGGATTGTGTGATGACTAACAACTTGGTGATACTGGAGATGTTTTGTGTAACTTTTGTACCTGACTTGGTGTGCTTGTTGTTGTTACAAACGGACCAATAAAATTATTTGATTTGATATGATTTTATTTGATTTGATTTGTGTGTGTGTGTTCGTCTATTATATTATGCGCAACTGTGTGTGAGTATATCATGTCACATATATACACAAATAGGCTACATGTATATAGTATACGAACATGTATTTGTATATACTATTATACATGTATATATATATGCAGTAATAATGAAGATATCAGTCTTCCATAATAAACAGAATGCATGATATCCATATTAATATAATATATGCTGTACATATATAATTTATATATCTAGATTTAATATGGGATTAATACGTGAAGCCATCTTTTGACAAACTGTCGTCATCATCATCGTCGTCGGACCATTCATTGGGATCTTGCAGCAGCGCATGATGATATATAACAGAACCTCGATGCAATTTTCCATACAGAGGTCGGCGGATGATTTGTGAGGCGCCTTTAAAAACGACTATAATTAGTGCAGCAGCAGCAGTCCTCTGCAGTCTGCGGACGGTTATCAGCCGGAAGCGAGTGTTTATGGGGGATTAGTGTTCACGATCCAAACTATAGCCGCGCGCAGGAACTGTAAGATGGTAGTGTTTGGGATGCCGGTATTATTCATGATACTGCTGCTGGCATTGGTCGAGTTTGGTTTCCGTTCTTGGAGGGGCTAACTTATGAGTCTGCGCTTTCTTGGGAGGGCTAAGTCCGGGAAAAGATACCGCGTTTACACGGTACAAAACTGAATCTTGGTCTTCTTGGGGGGGGGAGCTTAGCCCCAGCTCCTGATAAACTCCGCCCATGGTTGCTGGTTAGTATAGCTTGGCCAGTATAACGCAGGTTTTGACTCTAAGAGGAGCATTAAAAACATTCAGATGCACGCTAGTTGTTGTGGAAATACTGCGCATGTCATTGAGTCTTCATCCTCTTCTTTAGCGTTCTGTCCTTAGGCAGATCGTCCAAGATTCCAACGACACCATTCTTGTCTATTCTGTGCTTTTTTCCTTTGATTTCTTTTTATACATGTATAGCCACTTTTCTCCGTCCTTCAACCAGTTATTCGTCATCTTTCTTGATCTTCCTGTCAGTTACTTTCCATCCATTCTTCTCTCGAGTGCTATCCTCAATAAATAAAAAAATGCAAGGATGACACAAACTAATGCGAGGACTAGAGATATTCAGAAGACAGAAATCGAACGTTCTCGGACAAAATGGCTTTTCATAGACTTTTGAAATTGGTAAAAAAATGAAGCGGCGTTGAATATAATTTTATGTATCTATGGCCTTGCACGAGGAGATTTATACGGACGAGCGGTTGTGAAGGATCTCACTCGATCGATTTGCTGAAACTGAGCACAGGGTGAAGTCATACACAGGCGCTACCAGTGGCGTAGACAAGGGAGTTTCAGGGGTTAAACTCCCATTGGCTTAGGGAAAAAGTTTCTTAATGTCATTTATCCACTTAAATAAGAAAAAACAAAACAATTGCTTGTAGTAACAATTGTTTTTCTTACTTTATTCCCTTTGCTATTTATTCCATTTTTATTTACTGTAATACTGTTGGGTTGGTGTCAGAAAGAGCATCCGGCCAGGCCATAAAACCCTCAACCCCTCCCCCATCATAAATTCCTGGCTACGCCACTTTGCGCTACATAAAATAAAGTACATTTGCATTTGCATTTTTTGCTGTTGGTGAAGCGCGTTCTTATAGTGCCAGCAACGGTTAACAGTATAGCTGTGATGGGAAAGTGGTGAAACGGTTCATTCTGCCATGGCCAATGAAGAGACGTTGTTAAATCGGGATTATTCTATTTCTCGCTCTCAATCGCTATCTAACCAGTGATTTATTGAGAGGGATAAAAGAAGGTGCACGGAGTAGCAATGGAGGTGGACGAGAATAGTTGGAGAAGGAAAAGGAGGAGGAGGAGAAGGATAAGGAGGAAGATAGGAGGAGAAGACGGAAATAAGAGGAGGAGGAAGGGGCGAGGAAAAGGAGCAAAGGAAAGGCACTGGAGGAACAGGATGCATGGAAGGAGTGCAGAAGGAGCAAGGGAGCAGGATGGGAGGAGCAGGAGATGGAGGAGGAGAAGTATAGGAGCAGCAGGAGTAAGAGGAGGAGGAGGATAGGAGTAGCAGGACGAGGATTGGAGGAGCAGGGAGGAGCAGTGGAAGGTTGTGGAGGATATTAGGAGTAAGAAGGCGCGGTGGCGAAGGAAGAGACTTCGTGAGCGCTTTCGGATGTTTAAGTATGCTGGGCATCGGCTGTGCATTAGATCATTGCTGCTGTTGCTGTTGCTGCTTTGCCATTTCTGCAGATAGCGTCTTTCCTACTCGTTCGAAATCCTTAATTACGTCCGACTAGCGACGCCCGGCGGCGAAAAACCGGACGACGACGACGTTGGCTGCCCCGACAGATACCAGCTGTCACGAAATCATTAAGCGAATGGATGGGAAGATGGAAGAGGAGGAGGAAGAGGAGAAGGGGAAGAGGAGAAGGGGAAGAGAAGAAGGGGAGGAGGGGAGGAGGAGGAACAGGAGGAGAAGGAAGAGGAGGAAGAGGAGAAGGGAGAGTAGGGGAGGAAGAGGAGAAGGAGGAGGAAGGAGGAGGAGGAAGAGGAGGAGGAAGAGGAGTAGGGGAGGAGGAGGAGGAAGAAGAGGAAGAGGAGAGGGGAAGCTGTGGAGAAGTACGTGGAGAGGAACAGAAGGAAAAGGTAGAAGAGGAGGAAGACGAACGAAGAGGAAGAGTCTAATGATCATGAAGATGAAGAGGAGGGGCGGAAGAAGAAGGAGATGGTGATGAAGAATCGGAAGGCGATAAAGAGGAGGAGGAGGAATAGGAGGAGGAAGAGGAGGAGGAGGAAAAAAAGAAGAAGAGGAATTGAAAAAAAGATGATGGAGAGAAAGCGGTGGAAATTGAAGAAAAGATGTAGAAGTGGAAGAAGGGGAGGAGAAGGAGGTGGAGGAATAATTGCAATTGTAATTGCAATTGTTGTTGCAATTGCTATTGCAATTGTTATTGCAATTGTAATTGCAACTGCAATTGCAATTGGGATTGCAATTTTAAATGCAATTGTTGTTGTAATTATAATATTGCAAGTTGTAATTGCAATTGTTTTTGCAATTTTAATCGCAACTGTAATTGCAATTGTTATTACAATCACGACGAACAGATGGAGAACGAGAAGAAGAATGAGGCGAAACAGAGGAGAATGAGAGAAGTACGAGGAAGAAAAATGGAAGAACATTCTGGCAGGATGAATAGAAAGTGGAAGAGAATTAAGAAGAGAAGAAGCAAATCAATCAGGAGATGGGAACGAGAGGCGCGTCTGGGAATGGGTGGAGTAACTCTGGGAGAGGGAGAGTGATGAGGGAAGGTAGAGGAGGAGGGAGAGGAGGGAGCAAGGATGGAGATGTAAGACTAGGAGCGCGAAAGAATTATAGGGAAGACGGAGATTGAGTGCCGCCTTTGGTGGCGAGATACACTGGTCGCTGAATTAGTGACAGCCCGCGATCACGGCAGTGGTGGCGCTGGGTGGGGTGGGTGGGGTTGGTGGGGTGGGTGGTGGTGGCATTCTTCAAAGCAGATCAAAGCCGCACATACACACGCAAACACCCACCCACACCAACACACACGCGCGCGCGCACACACGCACACACACACACACACGCAAACACACACACGAAAACATACGCACATGCACACACACAAACACACATACACATACACATACACACACATACGCGCACACGAACACATACACCACTTATACACACATACGCACACACTCACACGAACATATACGCACATACACGCACACCTCCCCCACACGCACACAAACCCACACACAAACCCACACACACACACACACACACACACACACACACACACACACACGCACACACACACACGCACACACGCACACACGCACACACACACAACCAGCTATAGAACTGCGCAATAGATAATCGCCATCAAAGTCGTTTGCGCTGCATGCGACATTCGCACGAACGAAGGGGCGGCAAAGGAAGGACTCCGCGTCGGTCGGTCGGTCGATGGGGCCCATTAGAGAAGGCCGCGAGGGGTCAGCCGCTGCTGCTGCTGCTGCTGCAGTGGGTAATGCGAGGGAGGGAGCGTCGTACCCCCACGGGGCATAGACGGACACCACTCTCGCCAGTGGCCCGCCCGCGTTCAGGCAATACTCGGTCCGGTCGCCGATGCATCATCAGCTGCTGGTCCACCCGTCCACTTCGATCGTCCGTCCGTCAGTCAGTCAGTCAGTCAGCGACTGCGTGGGCAGGAGAGGGAAAGATCAGTCTTGAGTGTACATTTGGCGAATTGTCAAGACGATTGAGACACCGCCGCCGCAGTCGACCGCCGTCCGATGTGATGGCGTTGATATCGGAATTGGACACGCCCTGCTCTCTCCCTCTCTCCCCTACCAGCCATGCTCTGCTCTCTTTCTCTCTCTCCCTCTCCCACTCTCCCCTACGAGCCCTGCTCTCCTCTCTCTCATCGAACGTTCGATGGGCAATAAACGACGGCGACGTCGACGATGCTAGATTTCAAATCTAATTTCGACGGCCGCTGATTTTTACGCCACGTTTGGTCTTCTCTTGTCTTCAGCGCTACAGCTGGACACCAGCAGAAAGCAGCTCGACTCTACGCTAATACGGCGCAACAACGCTCGTGAATAAGTTGCTGCCCGGAGCTGTGGTTTCGATGAGAGGTTTAACAGATATCTAGGGTTTACAGTATTAGGATTACGATCACTCTATAGACTGGAGACAGGAATCGAACTCTGGACTTACGAAAGTAGATGCTCTCCATCAAGGTCTGGAGTCGAATTCGAGATTTACATTCGTTGATATCGAACCCAGAGCCTGCAGCTGTCAATCGTACGGTTTGAACTTCTGGATATTTAGGCCCACCTGATTTTATGCGCGGCTTTAATTTGGCGTGCCATCGGTAAAAACTTTGTGTATTGACCAATGGCGAAATAGAAATTAGTTACTAATACAATTAGTTACCATTTGAAATTAGCTATCAATTACAACTAGTTACCATTTGCAATCAGTAACCAATCAAATAAGTTACCATTTACAATCAATAACCAATTGCAACTAGTTACCATTTACAATTAGTTATCGATTACAATTAGTTATCAGTTACAATTAGTTATCACTTACAATTATTTACCATTTACGATCAATAATCAATTACATTTTGTTACCATATTTTACCATTAGTTACCAGTTACAATAATTATTACCAATAGCAAAAATTCATCAATATAATCATTATAGTTGAACGTGGTCAAACTCAGCTTGCGCTAAAGTTTTCTCAATGCGATAAAAGACGAAACATTGCAAGAGCACAAATCTCCGCCAACCAAATGAGATCGATGATGATTGATGACGTCCGGTATTGAATCGTAGCCGTCGAACACCGGAAGCGGAAATGCCTTGGATCGTGACGATGACTACATCTGGTGTCCTCCTCATCAGGATAGCTGCTGTCTTCCTATCCATAGCTGTTTGCTTAGCGTCGGATTCGACGCCGGAGTTGTGTCCTGACGTCTGCTTCTGCAACACGGTCAGTCGGATCGTCTACTGCTCTCGGCGTGGACTGGCTTCCATTCCGACAACGGTTCCAGACGACACGGTCCAGCTGAACCTCAACGGGAACCAGTTCGAGAACGGGGTCCTTCGACGGGTCAACTTCTCCAGGTACTCGGCCCTCGAACATCTCTATCTGAGCGAGTGTGCCGTCGAGATTATAGATGTTGGTGCCTTCGCTGATCTGAAGAACCTACGCTGGCTCGACATAAGCAATAACCGACTGAGGGTCATAGAGGAGAGGACGTTCCGTGGTCTCAACCTCCAACATCTCTTCCTCAACGGAAACCGCAACATCGTTCTCCGTCCCGGATCCTTCGCTGGTCTGGCCACCACCGGACTCTACCTCCACGACTGTTCCCTATCCAGGATCCGGTCGGAGGTCCTCGATCCTCTGAACGCGACGATGCGGTACCTCTGGCTGAACGGAAACGATCTGGACCGAGTGGACCGCAGCTTCCGATCGATCTTCACCCGCCTTCTCCATCTCCGTCTCGGAACGAATCCATTGGACTGCGGCTGTCAGGCGATCTGGTTGAAGGAGTTCTACGACCGACAGACGGACACCTTCAAGGGATCCCTACCGCCGTCCTGTCTCACGCCGCGACCCCTCAAGGGCAAGTACTTCAACGAACTGTCCCTCTACGACATCCGCTGTCGGGCCCCGTCCTTCACCACGATCGACGCCCACTTCGACGGCGACGCTGCCCGACTGAGGTGCGTCGCCACAGGTCAACCCGCCCCAATTCTCTACTGGGTCAGGTCAAACGGAAACGCGACGAGGTTCAATCCGCCGGCGTCCAACGAAGATGACGTCAACGTCAACGAAGCCGTATTGATTCTACATCCGGATGATGACGCGGACAGACGTCACGTGACCGGAAGTTATGCATGTACTGCCCACAACGAGGCGGGCAACGTTACGATCACCATCAGTGTGCCTTGGTCCTCCTCCACCACCTCCTCCGCCCCTGTCGCCTATCTGTCCAACCCTCAAAGGGAGACGCCTTCACTGAATGCCGTAACCCCAAGGGTTCACACAGCCCACCCGAAATTCGATGCAACGGCAAGGAGGGGAAAGAACCCGACTTCGATTACACAGTCCGGAGTTCAATCCCGAGTCCAGCTGATGGTGACACCCGCCGCCACTCAGAGGAACCCCTTCTCTACGCTGCGCTGGACCGGCGGAACTGGCCTCCTCCACGTTCACAACGTCACCCTTGTCCATCCGATAAGAATCGGAATCGGACCGGAACGACTGTTCAGCGTAGCGGAACTCGCCTGGGCGGTCACGTGCACGCACTTCTCAACCTTGACCGTCTGCCTTCTCGTTATTTTCATCTTCTACACGAGGAGGCGACAGAAGAGGCGCCAGCGAAGCCGGAAGGAAGGACGCCGAAACGACATGGCCAGAGGCATCTACACGAACGTTAACTTCGGAGGAACAAAACCATCGTTTACCTGTAGAACGATTCCGTCATCGTCTGAGGGCGCTTACCTGAACGGTGGAGGGCAGAGGTACTGCAGCCAGACGTCGAGGTCCTGCGATGTTTCGATGTATCCGACTGTGAGATGAGACCGAACAGAATATGTTATCATGGGCGCCCGAAGATATCTTTGCAGAAGGGGGGAGGACATAAGGGTCAAGGTTAAATGCTTTTGCAAGAGCTTTTAAAATGGCAGGACATTAGGAACATGGGTATTCACTGTGGAGGTTTTTAAATGCAATTTTTTTGTGTATCGTTAACATCATCGATGCTTTTCTGCGCGACGAAAGTTTGATTAGAAATCAAAAATTGCAGGTTGCAGTCAAAGAATAGGTGTAAATTCTCCAGAAGTGGGATAGTAGTACCTCTTCTTGCCGCTATGTCTGCAGGGCGCCCATGAGAAGTAGCTATGCAGAAACCTTTGATGTTTGTACAGTTTGTTACCTTCCGCCCCCGAGAACGATCTAAAGTGTTTCACGGATCGAGCAGGGCCGTTAATTTTTTGAGTGACCCACTATTATTCTTTGCTGTAATTTTTTTCATGAAATAATTATAGAAATCAGGAATGGCGAAAATTATTATATTTTCGTAAATCAATCTGACCCATTACTTCAAGTCTCCTGTACCACAAAATGTAAAACATTTTTCAATGGTGGACCAGTGACAATATTTTTCGGCAAGTCCAGGGAGCCTAAGGTGCCTGAAAAAATGGGAAGCTAGGGATTTTGGATCTGATGATCCCGCATCAAGATTTTTGCAAAGCAAATTTTAAATTGTGCATGTTTTTTTAGCATGCAAATAGTCAACCTAGTGGTCAATAAAGAAGATTGATTGATTGATTGATTGATTGAAAAGCTTGATTTTATTTACTTTCATTATCAGCTACAAACATCACGTAACTGTTATCATCAAATTGTGCAGTCTTTTGGTAATGTTCTGCGGGCCAGAAATGACCCGTGTGGTCGCTTTTTGACACTGCTGCACTGTACACGTAAAAAATGTACCCAGAGCTATTTTGTCACCAGGATGCGTAACGCTTGATGAATTCCGAGTCGCGCTTGATTACTTACTCGAATCTCCGAGGACGACCAATAACTCGATCAATCGTCCTGAGGGATGTGTCCTTAATGAGAGAGAGAGAGAGAGAGAGAGAGAGAGAGAGAGAGAGAGAGAGAGAGAGAGAGAGAGAGAGAGAGAGAGAGAGAGAGAGAGAGAGAGAGAGAGAGAGAGAGAGAGAGAGAGAGAGAGAGAGAGAGAGAGAGAGAGAGAGAGAGAGAGAGAGAGAGAGAGAGAGAGAGAGAGAGAGAGAGAGAGAGAGAGAGAGAGAGAGAGAGAGAGAGAGAGAGAGAGAGAGAGAGAGAGAGAGATAGTGTGGAGTGGATGGGACCACGAAATTAGGGCGTTGCAGTGTCACGGGTGACTGAGGTCTACCACACCTCGCTTACAGACATAATAGAACACTCTATTCAAATGATCCAATGTGATCTCGTGCGATGCGATGATCTGATGTCAAGCAATGTGATCCCATGCAATGCGATGTCGGTATACGACGCATGCAGCACTCGTGAATAAGACGGTGCCCGCGCTTGGCTTTTAAGTAGCAGTGGCAGCTTAGAATTATTAGGAGTTAACAACATTGATTACGATTACGATTACCACATTACTCATGTCTGATCTGATGCTTTCCCGTCAGTTCAGTTCTCCGTTCCCATCAATCCTGCATGGCATTGGTTGGGCCGGGAGCCGTAGCTGGGCTGGGAGCGCCTCTGAGTAGGCTTCTTGAAGGGGCGCTATATAAGTTTTCGGAATGAATAAATGAATGAATGAATGAACCCTATTCCCCTCTTGGACACAAGCGTTACCCTCTGGTCTGTGAGCTATAATAGTAGCATATGCTATGTAACCGTAATGTAGTGTAAGCTTAATGTAACGCAATTTAACGTAATGTAATGCAGTGTAAGGTAAGACTAGGTGATGCAATGCAGTGTCACGTAACGTGATGTAATATAATAACGTAACGTAATGTAATGCCATGTTATGTGCTGTAACCCTAATGTGACCGCACTCTATTCACGGGGGACCTGCACGGCTTATTCCGAGGCGCTCAGTGGAAGAATTCCACGTCCAGTCAAGGTCAGGTTCATTGCCGGGGGTCAGGGGTCACGCCATCATTCTCAACCTCACACTGCAGGCGCTAGACTGGTGCGACGTCTAAACGGCGCAATAAAAATTCCAAATTGGATTGGTGTAGGACATGCCAAGTGAGAACGAGATACTACTGCATGCGTGTAATTCGCCTATAAGAGGCCACAATTTATCATCTGATCGCAGACCACAGTCATCGATTTTTTGCTGCTCCTATATATACTGGGATGCCTATATGCATGGCCGCAGATAGCAACCCTCCTCCTGCCTCCTTCTCGCCCTCCTCCCTGCAGTCTCTATAGCAACAGGACTCGGATCTTCTCTTCTCATCTACAATTCTTCTAACTTGACGAAGCTCATATAGAAGATATTGAACTGTCTTATTTGTTTGTATGCGCACTTGTTATAGCGCCTCTTCCAGCCCTCAACCGCTACTCAGAGGCGCTACTGACTACAGCGCGGACACTGCATCGGAGTTTCACGCCGAAGAGCTGAGCAATTGCGAGTGAAGGACTTGCCCAAGGTCCCTATGCGGCGACTTGAGGTGGATTCGAACCTCGAACCTTCCAGCTTCAAGGCAACGACGCCACCACTACACCACCGCGTCCCACAATGAAAGCGAGGACTAGCGTATACATATTGGTGCAAATTAAGAATCCTGTGATTTAAAGTATAGCAACAGACTAACAGTAGCAATTTGGGTCCTCTGAGCTGCTTCGAACGATTATCCTGTATTGTCATGCTATGTTAGGTTAGGCTAGCGGTTACTGGTTAGGCTATAGTTGGACTAATAAAATTATGCCGTCAAATGCATTGACTATACATTATTTTGTTTCACGTGCTTCAGCATACAGACTACTGTACAGAATACTTAGAAGTAACTGTATTGATATGCATATTATTGACAACCTGCTTGATCAATGCGTTATATGAAGTTTGGTATAATTCAATCTTTATAGCTTCAAATCTATGA
Source organism: Lumbricus terrestris (assembly GCA_949752735.1). Lineage (NCBI taxonomy): Eukaryota > Metazoa > Annelida > Clitellata > Crassiclitellata > Lumbricidae > Lumbricus > Lumbricus terrestris. The sequence goes on from OX457047.1 coordinate 40,407,488, forward strand.
CTGATTTACTTATTCACTTAAGCATGATGCATAGAGAAATACGATACCATTCTATCTGTGGTATTTCAGAGATACGACTAACTTACTTACTTAGAATCACTTAGACATTTTTATGACGTATTAACTACTTCCGACCATGATTCATCCTGTTGTTTTTGTCCACACGTGGTCGAATTTCCGTTTCCGGTTCCTCACACTTTGGTCTATTTGCTGCGGGATGAGTAATGACCAGCATCAAAATATGCGGCTTAATCATCGTAAAAACTGGGCTAAATAAAGAGACGATAGTGTACCAACGTTCAGCCTCACAAATTACACGGTCAACGACTACTTCACGGAATATTAATTAGCCTACTGCATCGTTGGTTCGTAGACAGACGAGTAAAAGCATCAAGAAATCTATTCTTGTCAACACTGGTAGATTGCCATTAAAGAATTTCTATAGCGCCTTTCAAAGAGGACTACTCAGAATCGCTCCGGACACCACCACGCCAAAAGGCACCGTTTTGAGTTGAATAAAACATGCGTCAGTAGGCTAAGAGCTCCACTAAGCAGCTCTGGAAGATTTCGTTCTGCCATGTATGTGTCAGATAACAAAATAATGATTATGTTTAATTTACTGCCCTGGGAGGGGGGCTGATGAAACAAGGAATATTGCTTGGACGATGGTTAAACGGTATATTGTCAAAATGAAACCTCCTGTACAATTATTCCGAGTGGCCCAGCGCTTCTTCTAGATCCTTATCATAGGTTAGACATCTACTGTAGATTCATTAAACATGCCGAATGTATCTAGAAGCCTATGATCCTTGATACCGTGGTCGAATGACCTACCCTGGCAGGGTTGTAAATCTGGAGAGGGAGGGGAGCGTGGAAATTCCATCCCAACTTTTTGGTGTAGGGTGTTAACGTTAAGGAATTCCAATAGTGGAAGTTTGGAATAGGCCTACCGCTTTGCTCGTTGGATTCGTTGAAAAAATTATGGTGAAATGCGATTCCTTCGCAATGGCGTCGTATGGGAAATTATTACTGAGCGAATATTCACTTCATGCAGACAAGACAGTTTTCGGTCCCCCAAATGTCGAAACAGATTTGCGATCCATGTATTAGCATGCATACGGACAGAAAGCTGATGAAACGAGGAAATCCAGAGACAGAGAGAGATAGACAGACAGACAGACAGGCAGACAGAAGAACTGATTGACTGAGAGATGACTTGACTGACTGATGGATTGACTGACTGAATGGCTGATCCAAATTGGAACTCAAGAGACAGACATACAGACACACAGGCAGACAGACAGACAAGACAACATATGCATGCGTACGTTCAGACAGACAGACTATGCATCTGTGTGTGTGTGTGTGTGTGTGTCACAAAGTGACAGGACGAACACCGGCAAAGAGGAGACAGAGACAGAGATAGAGCCAGAGACAGAGATAGAGACAGAGATAGAGCCAGAGACAGAGACAGAGACAGAGATAGAGATAGAGATAGAGACAGAGACAGAGCCAGAGACAGAGGCAGAGACAGAGAAGGAGACAGAGCCAGAGACAGAGACAGAGCCAGAGACAGTGAAGGAGACAGAGACAGAGATAGAGATAGAGACAGAGACAGAGCCAGAGACAGAGGCAGAGACAGAGAAGGAGACAGAGACAGAGATAGAGATAGAGACAGAGATAGAGACAGAGATAGAGCCAGAGACAGAGACAGAGACAGAGATAGAGATAGAGATAGAGATAGAGACAGAGACAGAGCCAGAGACAGAGGCAGAGACAGAGAAGGAGACAGAGCCAGAGACAGAGCCAGAGACAGAGCCAGAGACAGTGAAGGAGACAGAGACAGAGATAGAGATAGAGACAGAGACAGAGCCAGAGACAGAGGCAGAGACAGAGAAGGAGACAGAGCCAGAGACAGAGCCAGAGACAGAGCCAGAGACAGTGAAGGAGACAGAGACAGAGATAGAGATAGAGACAGAGACAGAGCCAGAGACAGAGGCAGAGACAGAGAAGGAGACAGAGACAGAGATAGAGATAGAGACAGAGATAGAGACAGAGACAGAGATAGAGACAGAGACAGAGACAGAGATGCAGACAGAGACAGAGATACAGACAGAGACAGAGATAGAGACAGAGACAGAGATAGAGACAGAGACAGAGACGGAGACAGAGAGAGCCATAAAGTATGGCATCGGAACTGCTAATGATCGAGCCCTGGATCTCTGCGGTGGTGGTATTAACTACATCCCGATCCGTCGACCTGTGTCAACTATCACGCGCCTTCTCTCGACAAATCCTCCTCATAATCTGAGCGCTGTCGCCAAAGTCCTTCTCCTCTGAGCCGCTCCTTCGTCAAGCCGGCTGGGTGGAGATAGGGTACTTATCGGAGGAGGAGGCTGCGGAGGAGGAGGATGATGACACGTCTTTGATGATGCGCTCATGCATGAGCTCAGAGCTGGATCGATTTCTGGAAGTGGCGAAGACGATGATTATTATGGGAGCTTATGAATTCTTCTCTGGGAGACCCGACGTTGACTGCAACTATAGATCTTCATGGATTGAACTGATTTCCTTTCCAGGTTATCGCTAGAGCTCGGTCCGTTGGTGCGATGCGTATATAGCAGAGCAAATGCGATCTAATGCGATCTATATTGGTAGATGATGCGATGTGATGGAGGTCGAATGTGGCGGAGTCTATTAGCCACCTTCATCAGTAATATTTTACTCTTAACAGACTGTAGGCCTACTTGTCTCAACGATAAATGGCTGTACGTGTTTGCGTGGGTCTTAATTCCTCTGTCACCAAGTTGGATAATTTGACAGTTTTGTCTGTAAATCGAATGGCAAACGGCAGAAACGAAAATACAGTGGACAACATAAGGGAAAGCGAACAAGAGAAAGAAATTAAACAACATGAAGGAAAGTAAATAGATTAAAGGAAAATAAAACAAGAAAATGAAAGCAAGAAAAAAGTGGAAAGTGAACATTAAGAAAAAGGGCCTATAGCCTTCACAACAAGAAGGGACGCAAGAAACATGAAGGAAAATAAACGGCAGAGAGAGAGAGAGAGAGAGAGAGAGAGAGAGAGAGAGAGAGAGAGAGAGAGAGAGAGAGAGAGAGAGAGAGAGAGAGAGAGAGAGAGAGAGAGAGAGAGAGAGAGAGAGAGAGAGAGAGAGAGAGAGAGCAAACAACAAGAGGGTAAGTTAACGTCAAAGGAAAAAAAACGTCAAGAAACAATGAATGCAAATAAACAGCAAAGAAGAAAATTAGACTACAAGATGAAGAATAAGGAGCAAGAGACAGGCAAGAAAGCCAGTAAAAAAGCAAGAAAGAAAGCCGGCGACAAAGACATAGTAAGCAGCGGAAACAGGCGGAAAATAAGCTGGAAATAAAGTAATAAACAGATAATGAAAAGGAAATAAACGAGAAATAAACGACTGATATAAATGGAAGATAAACGTGGACTCGTGGAGTAAACGGTGACGTACCCGTCAACAAACGGCTGAATAAACGGCTGAATAAACGGAGAATAAACGGAGAATAAACGGAGAATAAACAGAGAATTAAACACAGCATTAACGCTCGCTAAGATGTTAAGATGCACTTGCACGGTGCGAAAGTCTTAACGATTTGATCCGTCCAGAAGACGAAGAGGAAGAAGATGAAAAACTGCGTGCGACAGATAAATGATTCCCGCGACTCGTTCGGACGTGAGATATGACAGCCTTGGCTGTGCATTACAGAAATCACGAGATAATATTGGGAGGAAATTGGGTTTCGAATGATGCCTCAGTCGACCCTTCTCAAGATGAGACGGGTTCGGAGCACATACAGCAGCGTTGGTGGCGGTGACACGAAACGGAGTATCCCCCTGAAAGCTATCCGGGGGATGAATTAATCCATCCCCGGATGGAATTATCCGGTCTATACTAGCCGGGGGGATAAAACATTCTATCCTCTTTTTTGAAAAATGCGGATGATTAAAATTTTTATGCTCTAATCAAAATTTGAAGTGACTCTAATTGTTTTAAGTGTTCTAAGCAATGCTCAGATAAAGGCAACTCGAATTTATTTAGTGACTCTGAGTTTTAAGCGCTCTAAAACCAAAGCAAAAAATTATCTAGTACTGGAATAAACATACCTGTTAGTGTCATTGTTCAAAACAAAGCAGATGAAAATTAATTTGCAAAAATAAATACACGTGGAAGCGGTTTCTTCGACTTTTTTAATTTGGGGGGATACAATTAATATGGGGGATACTCTATTTCGTGACAGCGGCATCGGCGGGGTTAACAGCTCTGAACTATGAAATATCAGTCGGGCTGCGATCGACGAGGCCGACAGCGGATTTCCATTTTAATTATATTCGTTCACTGTCTTCCTGGCCGGACTCATCGATCAATGTCAATGGAGCGGGGAGAAGCAGGGACCCTCCCCGCGTTCGTATATGTGGCCTGGCTGTCACGGTTGAAGGCCCACGGGGAATCCTGCACGGCTCTGTGCGTCTTGGTGCGTGCAGCGTTGCTTTGAGGAACGGGCGGCGTAACGTTATGGGCGTTAGGGGGAGTGGTGTCCCGAGGGATTTTACGACAGGATTGTGATCGTTTTGTTTTACTACCGGGTGTGGTGTCCACTGTCCACGGTCCGAGAATTTGCGCTGGACTCCTGCAGTTTTCGGAACTTTGCACATTTTTTGTTGACACCATAATAATCTCTAGTCAGGCCTCACTTAGATATCTGGCTGTGCTCACGTGTGGAATCCTTTCACCCAAAAAGATAAAGAGGTGCTAGAAAAGATGCCGTGGAGAACAACAAGGATGATAAGAGAATCTGGAACATAATAATTAATAAACCTGCGAATAAAAAATTGTGAAAAAATTGAATTGACAACACTGGAGAAAAGAAGATGCAAAGACTGATGACCAAGAAGGAAGTCACACCATGCTGACACGCAATGATAATAAGCCCTTGATAACACAGATAGGCCTATCTTAGGACAGAGCAAAATGCGCCACCAAGCAAAGACTCTTGAGTGACAGAATATTATAGTAAAGGCTTGAAACGAGCTGAGTGATGAATTTATTTTGATGGATACTTAAAGCTCAGATGGTATTATTTAGACGTTGAATTTGTGGTGGCTCTCACACAGATTTTTACTCTTCTGAAGCCTGAAACACTCGAAACCCTGTAGGCCGAAAGTTAATTGTTCTTGTTATGTTATTCTCTTTCTTAAGGATGTCTGATGATCTTTCTTTTTTTCTCAACCAAAGCAACAAACAAACATGATACAATTATGGCATTGAATAATACCTTAACATAATTTGGCGAAGAAGGGGAGACCCAGAAGGGATGGAAAATCCCGCTAATAGGGCCACCCATAATTCATGTAAAATATAAAAGAAAAACATGACAGAACATTCAATTGTAAGAATAAAAAAAATGATGAGGGAGAGAGAAAAAAAGAATATTAAGCAATCGACATTTCTGTATATAACGAGAAAAACAACTCTTAACTAATGACTTAACTAAAGACTTAACTAAGGGCTTGGCGAAACCACTTAGCAGAAACCTTAACTATTACATATCAGGAAGTGTTTTAAGTAGATAAAGGCGAAGTTTATGCTTAAATAATCTTGTGTTAGGTAGGGAATGAAGATGTGTAGGGAGAGAGTTACAACATTGGGAGACAGTATATTGTATTCTGTGTATGCCTAATGACGTAACGGCTCATTTGCATAATGGCCTGCGCCATATTGGTTCGCAGGCAATGCTTGTTGACATTGGATACGTATGCGAATGGCGCTTATTATAAAAATGATTTTCTGTGTTTTCACTGTTTTGTCTGCGGCAAACTTACTGTCAGAGATAAAGGTTCAATTAGAGAAGTCCAAAGTACACGAGCTTGAATGTCGAGGTTAACGCGAGAAGAGCATCGGCGGCTAAAAACTACAGCCAGAGACATGCAATCGATCGCAAGCAAAATAGGCCTAATGTAACAAATTCTGTGTCAGTCCAATTATACGATCTAACCTAAAATCTACAAAAAGAGTAGGCCTAGTTAATAATTTTGTAGATAAATTGCCAGAAGACAAGTAGCCTAAATTTAGGATTAGAATCGACGTCAAGAAGGGATTTTAAAAAAATAAATGTAAGTTCCAGTAACTTGGGCCTACGTATACCAGAGTAAGCAGACTTATGAGCCCAGCACGAGCGATGTTGAAAGTTAACCTACAAAATTATAAGCGACATCGTGCATGCATGCAGATTACAAAATTTAATGTCAATTTATGAAATGATTAAGTCGGCTGCCGGACAGCAGAACTTAGCCCAAACGATTTACTCTGCTGATATTTAAGCAGTTCCAGAACACTGGTCACAAAGTCGTAGAAAATAGCACATGTCATGTCAAAATTGATGTGTAGGCCTATTGACAGTTCCGCTTTTACAAGGTCGATGCTCAGCTAGGTTTAATTGCGATTGCTAGACAACAGGTCGTCCATAATGCTGAACGCTCTCTCGCAAGAAGCATTAAAACGGAATGAGAGAATATAGGCCTACGAAGGACAAAATATGCTAGGCCTATACTGAGTATCAGAGGTTTGTAAAGTTTTGAAACTTCAAACAAGCGCTGTCCAACATTTGATGTTCAGCCAACAACGTCAAATTCATCGAACAATCTATTAAGTTTAGTGTGCAAAATAAGAACAATATTGTGGAATGTGGGTCCTAACAGCAAATTCCCGGACAATTTGGGATCAGTCCGGGACACGGGACACACAGGGCCAATTCCGGGATTGTCCCGGCGAATCCGGGACGGTTGGCAGCCCTATGTACGTTGGAAGAAGCCCAGCCATGTATGCAGACCGTGAAGCAGCAAAAAGCATAGATCGACCTAGGCCTACTTGTTAATTATAGCAGATTTGGGCTCCGGCCGAAATTCGCTTCAGGGATTCGGGTCGATCCAGGTTGGATGGTGTTTAGACCGATGTATCTATTAAGGCATAGGCCTATGGATAGATCAATAGGCCTATGACGATAACTTTATTCCATCAACTAACAATTCACCGTGTAACGGCGTGTAGCCTACGTTGACAACAGTTCACAGCTGTACACCAATATGGCCGACCACATAGGCCACGCCCTTTTGCAATCCCAGAATAGAGAATCGACGAGTAGGCTATTAGTATGTGCGTAGGGATATTTAGCAGTACTTACTGTTTTTGTCACTTTCGACCATAGGTGCAATCACGTCCTAAAAGTTGGGAGGACCATCATGAATCACGTCCTAAAAGTTGGGGGACCATTATAATAAAGTTAGGGGACCACTCAAAAGTTGGGGGACGCGTCCCGTGGGTCCCATAGGGTGGTTGCGTCTATGCTTTCGACACTCTTTGAAAACCATGGGTGCCCAAACACAGGCACGTGAACGTTGGAAATTTGACACATGTTTTTCAACTACAACCTTTTTGTGTTTAATAAATATCTTAATATTGAAGCGCTAAAGATAGACCTTCTAATGATATACAAAGTGATATTGAGAAATTGACAGAAACATCTATAAAAAATACCCAGGCTCTAAATTTACTGATTCGCAAAAATTACTTTAAGCTCTTGCTAAAAATTCAACGGCATAAAAATATGAAGGTGTAAAATATCGTTTGTGTGGGGACACATTTCTGCTGCCCCACCCGCTGGGATCGGCCCCTCCCTGCTCCGAGGTACACTGGCGTCACTAGCGATTATCCGTGAAAGGAGGAAACGTTGGCCTATTATCAGGACGATGGCGTCGAAGACAATGGTGATCGAGACAAAGACGGATTGCATTCGTCTCGATTCTGACGCTGAGTCAAAAATTGGCAATTGATGGACGACGAGGAGGAGGAGGAACAGCAGGAGGAAGAGGAGGGGAGGAGGAAGAAGAGGAAGAGGAAGACAAGGAGAAGGAGGAAGAGGATGGGGGAGGAAAAATGAAGAGGAGGAAGAGGAATAAGAAAGACGTTGATAAGGAAAGACGGACGTCAACATTGATGGATTGTATGAGTTGCCATGGTGACGGTGTCTACAGAAAGATATGCTGCAGTTACAGATGTTTTGTAATGCATATGCATTATTATTATTATAATGTATGATTATGCATTATTATTATTATAATGTATAAGCATTATTATTATAATAATAATATTTGCTAAGGAGTGTTCGTACTGGTATAGCATATACCAGTACGTGTATATTTCAAGAAAATCCGAAAGTGTGTATGTATGTGTGCATGTATGTATTTCATTCATTCATTCATTCATTCATTCATTCCGAAAACTTATATAGCGCCCCTTCAAGAAGCCTACTCAGAGGCGCTCCCAGTCCAGCCACAGCTAAAAAGATAGGTCTTGAGCAACTTGTAGAAAGCAGGTAAATTACTCCGAGGTAGTAAGCGTAGTTCAAGTGGGAGCCCATTTCATGTGGACTGGCCAACAACCGAGAAGGCTCGACGCTGTCTGGTAGCAAAGCGGGTTCGAGGGACCAGCAGCTCCCCATTGGCCGAAGAGCGCAAAGTACTACGGGAGGCTACA
>OX457047.1:40423554-40458554 GCA_949752735.1 Lumbricus terrestris
CTTTGTCACCCGGTGCCCCATCCTCATCCCTTCTTCCACTTCCTCCGCGCCTTCTTTCTTTTCCTCTTTATTTCTTTCCTTCTTCTCCTCCTTCCACTCCTTTTCCTTCTCAGTCAGTCTCTTCCCTTTCGTCCTTTACCTTGTTTTCCCTCCTCCTTTTCCTTCGTCTTCTCTTCTTACTTTTCTTCATCATCATCAATGTGCAAAGTCATATATCTAGTTCGCATTTAATTTAGTAGACGAAATTTGCACACCTTTAAATATGGCTCATTCGATTCAATATTTATGCTACATTTGCGTTGTAATGGTTAGTGCCATTTCCAAATCTCGCTATTTTCATTTTTATTAGTAGACGGAGCTTCATCGTCATCAATGTCCATGGTTCATCGTCCGTAGGTGGTTGATGTTCCTTCTATCATCTCCTTCCAGGCTTCCATTTGCCTCTTTCTCTTGCTATGTGGCTCAACTGCTGCAGTGATCTGTTTCCACACCATTCCACGATGTCATCCTTCCATTCTCGGAGGGGACGTCCCCTTTTAATTGTTCGTCAATTCCATAATACCAAACACCAACGTCTTAAGTTTCCTGGAGTCGTCCATTCTGCATATAATTATGTCCAAACAGTTGTAATTTCCTGCAGATTACTTTTTGCAGCAGAGTGTCTTTTAGACCAATTGGATTGTATAGTAGCTCATTCGTCATCTTTTTTCTCCAACCGACTCTTAATATTTTTCGATAACGTATTCTTTCAAAAGCCCGTATTCGTCTTTCAATTTCCTTGGTTATTAGTTATTACCCATGCATGTTTCACATCCGCTGAACACACAGGTATCCCGGACTGACAGCTTAGTCTTGACTGTTAGATCTATTTCTTTACTTTTCCAGATTCTGTCCAAATGCAGCTTCCTTTTCGCACTTTTCGCTCTGCTTCTCCTTCTTGTGCTCTTTCTCCTCCTCCTCCATCGTCGTCCTCTTCCTCTTCTTATTCCATTTATTCTTAATTCTCCACCTTTCCCCTCTCCATTTTCCTCTTTCTCCCACATCTCTTTCGTCCTTCTGGGCCTCTTTCCTATTTTTCATCCGCTTTCTCCTTCTCCGCTTGCGTCCTCCAGTTCCTTCTCTTCTTCTTCTTCTTCTTCTTCTTCTTCTTCTTCTTCTTCTTCTTCTTCTTCTTCTTCTTCCTCCTCCTCCTCCTCCTCCTCCTCCTCCTCCTCCTCCTCCTAGCTCTTCTCCTCCTCCCCTTCCCTTCCTCCTCCTCCCCTCCTCTTCCTCCTCCTCCCCTCCTCTTCCTCCTCCTCCATTTTGTCCACCTCCTCCCTGTTCTCCGTCCAAGCATTCATCATTTTCCTCACCCTTCTTTCTCCTACTCTTCCCCACCCTTCCCGATACCCTTCCTAAACCTCATCCTCTTCTTCCTCCACTGACTCCACCTCGTTCCCCTCCTCACCTCCTCCTCCTTCCTCTTCCTTCCTCCTCCTTAATTCCTCCTCTTCCTCCTTCCCCTCACCATGTCTTCATCATTCTCTGCCACCCACTGCCACGTACTGGCTCCTCCCCTACCATCTCCCATTCCCATCCTGACCCTTGTTATCGGTCCACAGTCACCGCAGCGGGACCAACGCTGCATTCACATCGCCAAAGAAAACATCACGCCATAATATTGCATAAACACACGTATATATATATATACACGTGTGTTTACGCAATATTATGTATATATATATATATATATTTATAGACTAATGATCTAACCATAAAGATTTCAGCATATATATATATTTATATACATACATATATATATATATATAAACAAACATTTTTTAAATAGTGGAATGCATATATATATATATATATATATATATATATATATAATATTCGTAGGCATATACATGTACATTATGTGCGTGAATACAGCTCATCAATCGCACCGATATAAATTGAGACTCGACGCCGCTGATTATCGATATCGGCGATTTATACAATTATACATGCACACACAAATATATATATATATATATATATATATATATATAATACATACTAATTATTTAGGCCTACGAAGATATTATTCATCACGTGCTGTATGTATACATATAATTATATATATATATATATATATATATATATATATATATATGAATCTATATACATGTAAATAATAATTATATATTACAGACATCCATGGCTATATAGCAGTTATACATATACTATTATCATTTATATATTCTATATTATATATATTATACATGTCGGTGTAATGGATTATCTGGAGCGTCGAGTCTCGATTTATATCTTGAAGCGAATCGATGCACAACGAAGAAGATGAAGAAGAAGATGAAGAAGATGCTGGGATGGCATCAGCATCGAATATCGAACGAATGAATCAAGCGAAGGCAGCAATCCACTTCTCAATCCATCCTCTCCTCATTCCTCTCATTCCTCCTCTCCTTACTCTTCTTCTTCTTCCTCTCATTCCTCCTTCCTTCCTCGTTCACCCCTCCTAACCCCTTGGGGTCGGGGAATGGTGAAATATCCCGCGCAAGACAAAGACAGCTAGAGCGGAAGAGCAAGACAGACAGACAGACAGACGGACGGACGGACGGACAGACAGACAGACAGACGGACAGACAGACAGACGGACGGACAGACGGACAGACAGATAGACAAACAGACAGACAGACAGACACATAGAAGGCAGTCAGATAAACAGACATGCATACATACACACATACATACATACATACATACATACATACATACATACATACATACATACATACATACATACATACATACATACATACATACAGACAGACAGACAGATGGATACACACACACACACACACACACACACACACACACATACACGCACGCACACACACACACACACACACACACACACACACTGACATATAGACAGACAGTTCAAACAGGCAAACCGATAAGCAGACGGGAAAGGCTGACTCACTGACTCACTCACTGACTCACATACTCATACAGAGACAGACAGACAAACAGACAGACAGACAGACAGACAGACAGACGAAACAACACACACATGGACAGAGCAGGAGAAATAGACACACATGCACACACACAGAGTAAGACAATGATGAAGCGGCTTATTATGACGAGGGTTGTGCACGGGAAGAGGGAAAATAAATTGCAGAGGGAAGAGAGAATAGAGGGAAGACGAAATCCCTTGGGACACGCAACCATCGGTCAGTTCTAGCATCGGCCAATAAGAAAGATGAGACGGAATTATCCGATAAATTGGACGCCTCCTCCTTCACTCGCGTCCAAACCGACCGACCGACGTACAAACCCAGGAAATCATGAAAATTTGCGCTAGATAAATATTCTCCAACAAAAGTCCTTCCGCCATAATATTAGCCCTGGCGGAGAATGGATCCGTACTTTGTCAATAATAATAATATTCGGACGAAAATGATTATTCTCCTGCGGTCTTATGATAGAAGTCTCCGAGCGTAATTTTAGATGGACAAATATGGATAATAATTGAAGCAGTAAGTCGATGAAAGTCTGCATTGTCACGGGCAATTAAAATATAAGAATGATCATGATGATGCTGATGATGATGACAGCGACGACGACGACGATGATGATGACGATAATAATAATAATAATAATAATAATAATAATAATAATAATAGCGATAATAATAATAATAATAATAATATTTAGCGCTTCTGAAAGGCTCTTGCTGCGTGAAGCGCTTTATAAATGGTCAGATAAGATAAGAAGATAATAGTAATAATAATAATAATAATAATAATAATAATAATAATAACAATAATAATAATAATAATAATAATAATAATAATAATAATAATAATAATAATAATAATAATAATAACAGTATATATTAGTGGCAGCAGCAGATATAAAACAACAACAATTATAATCACAATAATAGTAGTAGTAATAGTAATAATAATGATGATGATAATAATAATAATAATAATAATAGTAATAATAGTAATAATATTAATAATAATTATAATAATAACAATAATAATAGTAATAATAATAATAATATTGAAAACACCGTTTTCAAAACAGTAATGAAGACCCTGGGAACGAAAAATCTCATGTCAAGAAATATAATAATAGGCCTAATAATAATAATGAAAATAGCTATTCTGAATTGCAAACCAATAAATTAAAAATAGTAATATCACTACTGCTACTGCAACTGCTGCTGCTACTGTTTTTAATAACAATACAACAACGATTTAATTATCTCCAAACCCCTTCGAGGTCGTAATTGAAGATGCTGCACATGAGTTTCAGAATAAATTGCAATCATACAAAGATTTCAAACAATGTTATGTCTTCAGGGATGTTGCATTCTTCACATAATTAATCGGATGGTGGCCGCAGCTCCAGCGGGTCGCTTAACGGAACAACACAGTCGACAAAATATCTCGCCTTGTTGGAGATTGCGACCAGGTCTTCGGCAATATCTCTTCGCCACCCAGAAAGGACACAAATCAAGCAGATAAGGGACTTGTGACCGTTTCATACACGAGGGAATAATGTATGCCTGCGTGGCTTATTTTCATATGCGCAATTGTCTCGCTGGCTATATTTCTGCTCCGTCGAATTGTACTGTAGATCGAGGCTTTTGCATTTATGTCTTTGCGGTCTGAGGTCGGGGCAGTTTTGGCTCGTCTGTTCCTTATTTTATTACGGCTATTTGTTATTAAAAAGTTTAACGACATCGACAAAGGCTGCTGTCGTTTTAAAGGTTCAAAATGTATTTCAGTTCATTTTCGTTTGAAAATTTTCATCAGTTTTTGTATTTTTCTCTCTTTTAGTTTCCCCTCCCCGTTTTTGATAGGCTTCTATAACGATAATGTTTAGTATACGTGCATGGTTGTTGTCGATATTCTATAGTACACATGCACCATTAAATAATATAGATGTAACCATAACCATTAACGATAAATTTGATGAAATATGAATTGCCTTTAAGTCTGTAAAATTTCATTTTAAAATACTTGCTTCAGGTCAAGATATTGGCAAAAACTTTAGGGGTGTAGCTTTTTGCCCACCGTGTATATCTTTTGTCATAAAATGAGCACAATGAACTCTTCTTTTTTCAGTAAATAGGCTATAATGATCAAAATCATCTCAATTGATTGAAATGATCTCTTACAAAGGCAGCGGTTCTAACCTATTTAGCATAATTGTTGCGCCGTTTTCATTCGCACAACTTGCAGGTGATAATTATAATAATTGCTGCCAAACAATAATGGGCCCATAGTTTCACAGTAGCGTTTCATGCATATGGATGGATGGATCAATAGTTTGACAACAGCTTTTGACAGCAATGGCCGTTGTCGTCGATAGATTTTTTGCCACATTGCAGCTTTATACGCAACTCGGTTGATTCAGTTTAATCAGTGTGATAACAAAGATCTTCAGCGACGACCTCCTTTTTCATCCTGACTTAGGACTGGCACTGCCAGAGTACGACCATTGGGGAGTTAGTAACGCGCTATCACGTGAATTTACGATGACCAGAAATGGAATACATATTAAAAGTGTCGTTTTGGTTTTGAAAAGTGCTTAACGACAGCTTATGGCAATAAAGCAGGCTATAGACTGTTTTAACACTCTTCTATAATACCTGAGGATTAAACAGAGCGGAACCATGCATAACCAAGTTACATGTATATGCAAATGCTTTACGACAACCTATTTGGCAACATAGCCAGTAATGGCGAATTTTAAGATCAGCGGCATTATACAGTTTATACTTCAGCTGATTTTCGTAGGACTCGTCATTTATTTTTTAAAGATACAGTGTCGATCTATTATATAAAAATGATCAAAGAGTCGCATACATAGCGCCAATTAAGTGCGTTTAAAAGGTGTATAGTTAACAAAAATCTGGATTTCCATTGGGTTGGTTGTCATTCTTATTATCATTAATGACAGCATCAACAATAACAGCAGCAAAAACAGCAAACTGTAATAGTAACAATAATATTGGTTATGATAACAATAATATTAATAGTATATATATAGCTGTCTACCAGACCCACTGCCAATACGACTACTGCTGCTACTACTGTTGCTGCTGCTGCTGCTGCTGCTACTGCCACTGCTACTGCTACTGCTACTACTACTACTACTACTACTACTACTACTACTACTACTACTACTACTACTACTACTACTACTACTACTACTACTACTACTGCTGCTGCTGCTGCTACTGCTACTGCTACTGCTACTGCAACTGCAACTGCTACTGCTGCTGCTGCTGCTGCTGCTGCTGCTGCTGCTACTACTACTACTACTACTACTACTACTACTACTACTACTACTACTACTACTACTACTACTACTACTACTACTATTATCATTAATATTATTATTATTATTATTATTATTATTGTTATTATTATTATTATTATTATTATTATTATTATCATTATTTTTTTCATTTTACCCAAGGTATATATAATTATCCCTCAGGTGTCAGATATTAATATGCAATTTTAACTCTGGAGTGGCCATCCGAGTCAAGATCAGGGAGAAAAAATATTATTATTACCATTATCATTGTCACTGTCAATACCATTCTTGTGCCCCTCAGCTTAATGTCTTAAAAAATTTCATTGTGCTCTCTTTTGTGTTGATAGACATCCAATTGATTGTGTCTTGCATCGCTGTTATGTGATCAAAAGACATCTCCTTCCATTCGATATATGAAATCTATTCTATTTCTCTTTCTATTGTCTTTCTATTTCTATTCTATTTCTATTTCTGTTCTATTCTTATTTCTATTCTATTTCCATTTCTATTCTATTTCTATTTCTATTCTCTCTCTCTATGAAATGATTTATTTTACTGACTGTCAACTGAACTCATTGAATATAACTTTCATTGATCGACAGAACTGTGGAACGGATTAATTAAGCACGACCCGAGAGATAGGTTCCTCTCCAAACACGAACCGGAGATTTTCAAATTTCTGGCGTCTTCGAGATGGTCCGAAAGTGGGATGTTTGCCGTCAGTACATGCCAAATAAAGACAAGCTCTGCACCTAAACGTCCTCTTTCGCTGCTGGCTGAGATTGGTGTGGTAACAAACCGGATAGCCACGAAAATGTTTCCGATTAGGTCCACTTTCAGCGCAACTCACAGACGCGAATTTGAAATCGTCCAAGTATTGGAATTACAGTCGATATTGGAAACGATGTCATAAGTTTGGTGCAATTGTGATTCTAAAGCTATATCCACAAATTGTGCATGGGCGCTGCATCGAGTCAGACGGCTTTCTCAACTTGATACCAAGTTGAGGTCCACGTCCAGTCGTCAAGAAATCAAAGTAAGACAGACAGACAGACAGACAGACAGACAGACAGACAGACAGACAGACAGACAGACGGACGGACGGACGGACAGACAGACAGACAGAGGCATATAGACACAGACACATGGATAGAATGTGTGAGAGCGAGACAGACAGAGGCGTTCGTTCTCTGTGGTTGGTCCAACAACCTGGAATGGCCTTCCCTTGACTATGCGACACCTCCCAAGCTGTTCTCAATTTCACAAACTGTTGAAATTGTTTTTTCGCTTAATCTCGACCGGGAGCGCCTCTGAATAGATACCTTGAAGGGGCACTATATAAATTATGATTGATTGATTGATTGATTGACTGAGACAGACAGACATAAAAACAGACAGAGACATAGACAACAGTATCTCTGTTCTCACTGACGATTGGGGGTGGGGAGACATAGACATAGACAAACAGAGAGACAGAGAGACGGAGAGATATAACCAGACTGACAGACCGGCAGACAGAGAAGGAAGGAGGCGTGGGGAGCAGTATTTAGTAAGTACAAGAGTAGGACTCCAAGCACTTAATTAGTGCGCCACCATCGAACAATGCAGCTACAAAAATAATAATATTGAACATGTAATTGTGGCAGGACATGCATACTGTACCGCTTAGAAATCTGAATAATAATTAGAAACAGGAGCGATTTTGAGGAATAAGGTGGCACTACAACCCAGTTACAGCAGAGCGTTTCTATTTTTAGAAGCAATTTCAGGGTCACGTGAACCAATCACAAGAGTTGGCCGAATTGCTTCCATCGGTCTCGATTTGTGCACACACCAGTTCCTATTAATTGGTTCATGTTGACCTTCGCAAAGTGTACTTAGGAGTCCGGGATGATTCCACGACAAATAAGACGCCACTTCCGTCTCTCCGACTGAATCCCGAATAGAATTCCAGTTGTTCCATTCTTTCCATCTACTGAGAATCGTTCTTCCACTCATCCGTCCATAATTATTATTTTAGTCGATCGTTTGCATTTGGGAACTACAGCCTAATGCCACGGCTACTGATTCTGCTACCTCCATTGCTACCACCACACTACTACTATTTCTACAACAACAACAGCAGCAGCAGCAGCAGCAGCAGCAGCAGGAGCAACAACCACAACAACAACAACAACAACAACAACAACAACAACAAACAACAACAACCACCACCACGACTGCGACCACCACTCACCCCCATCACCACCACCACCACCACACCACCACGGCTACTGCACCTGCTACCACACGCTGTATGAAGACCGCAAATATAATTATTGCATCAGGTGGAAACAGATTTAATTTTAATAGGTATATACGAGTTCCAACCAAATGATTGTTTAAGCTTGCGTTCTCATTCACAATTCGCATAAAGTTTGGACCAAAGTATCTGATTTTTCTTCATGACTTTCTTAAACCGATTCCCGGCACATGGGTCCTTTTCTTGGCGCAAGTCACAAGGGTATAAAATTGTAAATATCTTAGTTTCATGTCACAATTATTATGTACTAGTAAATCATAAATTTGTGGGCCGCCGTGGTGTAGTGGTGGCGTCGTTGCCTTGAAGCCGGAAGGTTCGAGGTTCGAATCCACCTCAAGTCACCGCGTATATGGACCTTGGGCAAGTCCTTCACTCGCAATTGCTCAGCGCTTCGGCGTGAAAATCCGCTGCAGTGTCCGCTCTGCAGTCGGGAGCACCTCTGAGTAGAGTGCTTGAAGGGGCGTTATAACAAGTGCACATACAAACAAGAACCAGTTTGCCAGAACTTTTTTGCGCTTAATAGCATAATCGCCCAGTTGGTCAAATAGCCTAAGGCCCTAAGCGTACTCGTAGGCTTATAAGGGCCGATATCAAGCAAAGGCGTATATAGTTGATAACAAGTAGCCTAGCTTCCATTGCTTAACAACAACTCATCACTGTCAAGATCGTTGACGTCGATGGTCGACCTCCTACTTTGTCAGGTCAGTAACTGGCGCTTTTAGAGTACCGGTATTATAAAACGTTCATTGGAATCGTGGATGCTTGACGACAGCCAGCGATAGTCTGTAGCATCTGAGGCGTTGCATCTCAATATAGGCCTACGTCGATTATCTCTGTAGCATGTCGATATTGATTGTCGTCTTTTGGCGCCTTCTAATATTACTACCGATCAATCAAGAAAAAGGTGTTCATGCATGCGTTCTGCCGATCGAGTCCATTTGCAAATCACACTTTTTAAAGTTGTTTCATCGTCATCGTCATCGTCATCGTCATCGTCATCGTCATCATCATCATCATCATCATCATCATCATCATCATCATCATCATCATCATCATCATCATGGATAGTAAACTGGCATTTAGATCAGCAGAGCTAAGTTCGATTCCCGAAGCCCTATGTGATAGACGTGCATTGAAGGCCGCTATTAGAGCCGACGGCGCCGTGTAGGCTATTGCAGGCCGTTGTTTAGTAAGTAGTTAAAAATGATGTTAATTAAGATAACTGCATAACTGTATTCCGTAACCTGTTGCGGTCTGTCAACCGGATTGCTGAATAAACGAAATTATAATTATTTGCCAACCTGTTTTTTCACAATAGACGAATACAATGTCATGCATACTAGTAACCCATGCGCTTCAACGTAATCAACTCGAGCGACAGCATCGATGCACTAAACACCTTTTTTCTGGTACAGTCAACTTCTACTTTTACTGCCTATTTTATAAATAAGTTCGTTGAACCTCAGCCTTCCATTATTCCATATAATACTGGTATTCAGTCTTTCAGAGTCCTCATCATCAACGTCATCTTGCGAATTAAACAGCAACAAACCAGTGCCAGTCCTCTGGGTGAGTAAGTAAGCATACTTGTGCCCATCTTTTCCATGATAGTTCTTTGAAGTTTATAAAAAAGGACGCCCGGTTAAAAAGATTTCTTTAAGCTTGCTCATTACTGACACTGACTTTTGCGCGTCAGAATTTAATACAGACAGGAACTTGCATCACAGTGCATAGTCTAAAGCTGCAACAACAGGGACAAGTAAGTAGGTAAGAAAGTAAATAAGTGAGTAAGTAAGTAAATAAATAAATAATTGGACTGAGTGAGTGTGTGAGTAAATGAGTGAATGAGTGAGTGTATGAGTGAGTGAATGAGCGAGTGAGCGAGTAAGTGAGTGAGTAAGTAAATATATATTATATATAGTAAGTATATTCTCCGTTGAGCCAATTGCGCACAGTGAATAATACACGATTCAGATACATTAAGAAAGAGAAAGCCTTAGTTTCAGAAAATTTCAGCTCTGCACTCTGCACTAACGATCTACAAAAAATTCGATTTCGAAAGTAGTCTGTAACTTTGGACAGCAATTGGGGTTCTATAAAATGCGAAACGTAGCAAACGCGTTTAATAAAAAATATTTATGAACGTTATTTTGACGAATAATCATATTGGCAAGGTAAGAAAGTGCCTGTGGAGATTTAAGACATCATATTTAATGCCAAAAACAAATTTTGAAGTTGGGCGAGAGCCGCGACATCTATGGTTGAAAGTGAAAGTGAAATGAACGTACATATTACTATAGGGTGTCTCGATAGGTCGTGAACGATTTTGAATGCAGAAAAATATATGTTATACACATCATAATGTGGAAAGTTTTATACTGGCGGATAGGTTGTTCAAATGAAAATGTTACGCAAAAAAAATTAGATCACTAGCTCACTTATTCAAATTTTAGCGCCAATAACCGTGACGTCATCAAATTCGTGCCAAATAAACGTCCAGTTAGGCCCAAAACCATATTGTACGACCATCATTGTTAATCCACACATAATTAATTAATACAAATGATCATTTAGTATTTAATAATGTTTCCTTTACTCTTTGTTAAAGCCTCAAGTCGATTAGACATGAGGCCAATTAGACTTTTCAGAGTTACCAGAGGTATCGATGCCCATGCCTTACGAAACCGACGTTTTAAGGTGTTCAATGTCTGGGTTCGGGATCGGCATAAACAGTCGTCGCCATAATACTCCAAACATTTTCTATTGGTGTTTTGTATGTATGTGTGTATCCGGCGAATTAGGCGGCCAGTCTACTGGAAAAAGAGGTCGAACCCGCATTCCAGCGAACTGGCACTGGAGTCTTTGCTCAGTTAACAGTCACAGAAATGTTTCATAATAACGGCAAAGGATTATTTTTACAAGACGATGCAGGTGCACACACATCAAAAACCTCAGTCAAATGGTTGAACAAAAAATATCAATGGATGCACCTCACCGGGGGATGGGCGCCTAATTTGCCGGATTTGTCACCAATAGAAAATGTTTGGAGTATTATGTCGACGACTGTTTACGTCGATCCCGAATCCCAGACATTGAACACCTTAAAACACCGGTTTCGTAAGGCATGGACATCGATACCTCTGACAACTCTGAAAAACCTAATTGGCCTCATGTCTAATCGACTTGAGGCTTTAACAAAGAGTAAAGGAAACATTATTAAATACTAAATGATCATTTGTATTAATTAGGCTAATTATGTGTGGATTAACAATGATGGTCATACAATATGGTTTTCGGCATAACTGGACGTTTATTTGGCACGAATTTGATGACGTCACGGTTATTGGCGCTAAAATTTGAATAAATGAGCTAGTGATCTAAATATTTTGGCGTAACATTTTCATTTGAACAACCTATCTGCCAGTATAAAACTTTCCACATTATGTTGTGTATAACATATATTTTTCTGCATTCAAAATCGTTCACGACCTATCGAGACACCCTATATTTTCACGAGTAGAACTTGTATTAATTATATAATGGAGACTACATTTTAACTACTTGATATTATGCATATCTATTGCATAATTAGTTTGCATTTCCATGATATTTCTGCCGCGATCATACGGGGTTCTGCGGAGCTTCAGCCCACAAGGCATTTTGGGGCATTATATATTTTGTCAAAACAAACGAGCTCGTTTTAGGCACTTAATTTTGCCAAATCTGCTGTCTATTATTATACATAGGCATTTCCTGCTCTAGTTATACATGGATTAATGAAAGCCTAAAAGTACGACATAATTATATTTAGCCTACATTATGCTTACTTTACACAGCCATTCACTCAGTCACTCGTAAACTCATCCCCCATTGCAACCCCCAACAACAGCGCCATTGGCGTCCGCAGATATTTAGTAGGAAAGCGAAAGCACATTGGTCACTGTTAAATTTGTTTAGCTATAACTTTAAAAATACAAAGCAGGAAATTAAGAACAGAGGTTACTTTAAAGGAGGTTTATAAAATTAATGTAAATTTCTTGGTATCAGTGTCTATTATTATTAGCAAAATTAGCGATTTTGTCCGAAGAAATTGGTTATAACCAAAAAGTTAGTAGTTTAAAATATTCTTGTCAATTTTCCGGGAGTGGGGGTGGGTGGCAGGCGTGCTTCTTGCCCCTATGTCCAGGCGCCCACGAACCACGTTTACATAATTATATACATGATGAATCCGTCACATCAAACTCACTCACCCATTCAGGCTCCCACCCACGCTTAGGCTTACTTACATACAGCATAGTTGATCCGACGGTACATTTTAATTATGGTTATTTCCGATATAATTCGCTGAAAGCTTAATCTAAAACACAGTCTACCCGAACCGTCAGATGTCCTTAATGATCTGAACTCACCGACTCACAGCCCATGAAGTCAGACTACGTATACATAGGGGCGGGAATTTGGCCCTGATGCAAGGCCATCTCATTGTTTACCTTCGAGAAATCCAAAGCGGATACAGCATACAGCCTCCTTTTATCTCGCCTAACATCCGTGGGTCTCACGCTGTGCACGACGGGAAATCTAATATGCAAATGAGGTCTCATCAAAGCCAAATTTACCGCGAGGAGAAGCTAAGGATTTATTTGACGTATTTTTTTTTATTAAAGCGTGCTATATGGTACAAGGTCGCATAGAAAGTTAGCCGATTGTCGAAGATGGACTTAAGCAGAAGAAACAGAGGGATATAATTATTATACTGCGGTAGTCTATCGTCTAAACTAAGGAACTGTCAATCATCGTAAGTATGTCATTAGTTGTCAATCTTGCAGACTAGCGACGCAGTGACCTAATTAACAACGATAATAGGAAACACGGTGTATAGCCTAAGTTCTCTCTCTTTAGTTAAATGACCAAACTAAAGCTTTAATGGCTAGACTATAAGTACAAATGTACAATTTAAGTATGTAGGCCGATTTGAACTGAACAATTTAGTCAACTTTCGTCTATGCAAAAATTGTCCGAATGACATAGAACCACATAGTAGGACATAATATACTAATATGAATGCATAAGCTAAATACAACCATTCGCATGGCTATGATAATGGAGCCATGCACATTCTGACCAGTCATGGTCATTTTAACTGCAGTTTGTGTCTAGTGATATATTGACCTCTATATTATAATGTATATATATATATATATATATTGTTATATATCGTGGGGTGCGGTGGTATAGTGGGTATGTTCGTCGCCTTGCAGCCGAAGAGTTGCAGGTTCGAATCCACCTCAAGTCGCCGCGTAAGGACCTTGGACAAGTCTTTCACTCGCAATTGCTCATCGCTTCGGCGTGAAACTAAGATGCAGTGTCCGCTCTGTAGTCGGGAGCGCCTCTGAGTAGAGAGCTTGAAGGGGCGCTATAGCAATTGCACATACAAACAAACAAACATAAAACACAAGATATGAAATAAAAGTCGACCTTTGATGGGTCGGTGGTAATGATTTGACGCTGAGTTTGAGGAATGTCGAGCTCATTTTTGGGGCAATTATCCGCTCTGAAGATAGTGGCATGAGTGACCACACATAGTTGCAAGGGGCACTCGCCCCCTGAAAAATTGAGGGCTATATTTCAACTTAGACTTTTTGGTTTTTAAACCATTTCTTCGCACTCACGCACCAATGATAATCGTGATCATAATCTGCAGACTTCTAAAGCGCTACTCGAAAGTCAAGTGCGGGAACCATGATAAAAAAAATGATACACAAAATTAAGCTGAGAAATTTACATTAAGAAACCACTATGAAAAAACCCCATGTTCTTAATTTCCTGCTTTGCATTTTTCAAGCTCTTGCTAGAAGACTTAACCGTGACTAAACTTACTGTGCTTGACTCTTCTGCAAAAGATATAATGTGCGGTCGATATCGTGAATCGCGGTCTTATAGTCAATTCATCAGCGCTGCGCAGGACGGAGGTATCCTTCCAGCTTTATTCTTTCCAGCATCTGCTAATTCGTATATTTATCCATAGTTGCTGTATACATCCCTAACTTGGGAGGGGAAAGCAGTGGCGTAGACAAGGGGGGTTTCGGGGGTTAAAACCCATCATTGGCCCAAGGAAAAAGTTTTTTAAAGGTTATTTATCTACTTAAATAAGAAAAAACAAAACAATTGCTTGTAGGAACAATTGTTTTCTTACCTTATTCCCTTTGTTACTTTATTCCGTTTTATTTACTGTAATACTGTTGGGTTGGTGTCAGAAAGGGCATCCGGCCAGACCAAAAAAATCCAACCCTCCTCATGAATTCCTGGCTACGCCACTGGGGGAGAGAGCATACGTCAGCTGAGTAATGGTGGTCATTCTGGCCACTCCTTGTAATGCCTGAGGAGGAAGTCTACATGTCCAAGCGGAAAACACAAAGGCATACACGATTACACGTATAATGTAGGCACACGATTCACAAAATTATACAGCGATGAGACACAAGACTCATGCTCGTGCACGATGAAGTGGGAATGCATGCCAAGGCAAAAACGGAGGAGTGCTATAATTCCAGGTCTCATCAACCCTCTTGGCACATGACTTGTTACTGGAATGAGTGGAGACCGCGGTTTCTTCTTCCCTCACACTATGACCAATTAATCGTGTCATGGTTGCTGTCTTTCAACCGGTTTATCGAATAAGCACAACTTATTTTATTGTGGTTGGATTGGGATTATTCGCTTTCACCCATGCCGAGATCTGGGCGAACTTCTTTATACCGTCGATAATAATAATTAGGCTATAATTATTATTCACCCGTTCATTGGTCTATTATAGGATACACTGCATCCAATTGCGTTCACATGTCATATTTTTACTTGTAATTATATGCGCGCAGTATATTATATAGGCTATACATGTAGAGATAATTAGTTATTATTTATATTCACTTGATGCTTAATCATAATTAACGCAACCCATATAAGCACATTTGGGCATATATATATATATATATATATATATATATATATATATATATATATATATATATATATATATATATATATATATGCACACACAATGTCACACATATATACACATGCGTGTGTACATATATAAATCTTATTATTATTATTAAATCTTATATATATTTTAATATATGTAATTATATATTCATACACAAACATATAAATGTATATATATATATGTGTGTGTGTGTGTGTGTGTTGCACTTTAGTGTAGGCCTATGTGTGTGTTTTCGTGTGAACGTGGCCATGGAATCATATATACTCTATGCTGACAGCCAATCATATGTCGATTTAAGTGACCCGGAACCTTTTAAGTCGGTACTTACCGCAACATGACAAACACAATTAGGAAGGAAAGTAGACACCGTTGAGACCAACAGCAATTATTGCTTTTATTATTATTATTACTATTTCTATTACTATTACTGTTATTATTGGTATTATTATTATTAATTATTATATTTATTTTGATTTTTTATTATCTCGTGGTTTGATTGGAAAACCAAAAATCAATATCAAATAAATTTGGCAATTTTAACAGTATAATTGTCAGATAGATATGCCACATGACCCAATCCCCGACATTGCAGATGCCATAGGCGCAATCACGTCCTAAAAGTTGGGAGGGACCAAATGAATCACGTCCTAAAAGTTGGGGGGGGACCATAATGATAAAGTCAATGGGACCACTCAAAAGTTGGGGGGGGGACGCGTCCCGTGGGTCCCATAGGGTGGTTGCGCCTATGGCAGATGCCATGTTGTTTTAATTTAGTATGTTGTGCGAAGTGGCATATAATTATGATATAGCAAAGCTTATCAGAATCGGACAACCGGATGTGGTCACAGTATGACGTGAAAAAAGCCTGAGAAAAATAAATGACAAACTTTTTACTCACCCATCTATAAATCGAGCAAAATATTCTTTTGCTTTAATATTATAGAAAGTAGTAACTCTACTACTACATTAATTTAACGAATAGTGTCTATAAAAAATTGGACATAATTTGATTTAATTGAAATTTTTACAGATTGTCTTCGATGTTATCTGTACCTAAAACTGACTTCTGAGTCGTAGTCGTAATCTCCAAATGTATAAAGCGCCACTGGAAAGATAAGCGCGGGGCACCAACTTATTCACGAGTGCTGTCGTAGACCATTGTCAAGATACCAAGCTGATTTTGTCCACATGTGTGCTGCATTCCAGCCCATGTCTTCTGCAGCTATATCGCAATGCATTAATATCCATGATCATGACTGGAAAATCTTTCATTAAAAATGTATAATCCAGCCCCATGCATGTGGTTGGATCCATGTCAAAGCACTTGTCCAACCACTGCATAACTGGTAAGTAGGCTTGCCGCGGGTGAAGGTTTGTGGACGCGGGTGGTTTTTAGGAGGCTGTCTTTCGGCTTCAATGTAAAGGTCTTTGAGGTGGACACTCACACTTCCATACAAAGATCCTGCAGCTATGTGCACTGGCAGAGTGCATCCAGTGGCGGAGTTATAGGTAGCCATTATTATTATTATTATTATTATTATTTTATCCCACAGTTTAACGTCGTCATACGACATGTGGGTGGATGGATCCGATTTAACGACACTGTCTGAAAACCAAGATCATTAGTGTCGTCCTCCTCCTGATCCAGACTTGGGACTGCACTGTCAGATATCGAGCAGCGGATACTTTATTTTAATGCAGTTCGACGTAGCAATTATATGCAAAATAACAGTTTCGTTTACACTTATTGGGCGAATGCCACATTTAAAAGGGGTGTGTTAATATTTTGCACTGCTCTCACCGTTCATATCAAAGATCATTAGCGTCGCCATACTCCTTTATCCAGGCTTGGAACTGGCACTGTCGGAGAACGAACAGTGACTTAGTTTAGTGATGTAGACTACTATTGAATTTCTGAAACTCTTTTATGGCCGCTAAAGCCGTTGACATCAACAGATAAATTAAGATTTCCTCATCACAGGAGGATGGATGGATCCAGATTTCACGAGGCCTAAGACAACAGAGGTCGTTGCCCTGTACAAAGATTTGGGTGATCTAAATTATACAGCTAATATATTCACAGCAGGTAACCTTACAACCGTTGATGAAAAGAGATTTATTCGTGTCGCAGCGGGTAACGCAGTTTAGATTTATGTAGCAATGTGTGCAAGCGTTTAAAAGGTGTGTTCTTATAGGATTGATCGATGGATGGATACATGGATGCATTGACGGATAGATGGATAAATGTATGGATAAATGGACATTATGGACAGGGTGGTTTTCTTCTTGTCTGGAACACATCAAATATAGGTAATCATTAACCATACAAAAAGACTGACAACAAGTGTGGAGTAGGACACATTGAATACAAGTTGTGCAACAATATAAGTTAGTTGATAATTATTAATTCAGATGTTTGTTTGTGTGCGCACTTGTTATAGCGCCTCTTCAAGCTCACTGCCCAGAGGCGTTCCCGACTACAGCGCGGACACTGCATCGGAGTTTCACGCCGATGCGCTGAGCAATTGCGAGTGCATGGA
The DNA here is from genome assembly GCA_949752735.1 of Lumbricus terrestris. Lineage (NCBI taxonomy): Eukaryota > Metazoa > Annelida > Clitellata > Crassiclitellata > Lumbricidae > Lumbricus > Lumbricus terrestris. Next base: position 40,441,730 of record OX457047.1, read on the forward strand.
GGACTTGCCCAAGGTCCCTACGCGGCAACTTGAGGTGGATTCGAACTTGCAACCCTTCGGCTGCAATTCAACGAATATACCCACAACACCACCGCGCCCCAAGATGTGACTTCATCAGACCGTTTTTAAAACTTTCTGATGCATTATGTTTTTGAATCGTCAAAAAAAAAACAGTGGGCCGACTCACTGAAGGTGATATAACTCTTGTACTGCTTCGCACATTGTGTGGCGCATTTTGGTTGTTGTATGCCTTCGTATCCACGAATAATTTCCTTTAAGCCTGTAAAACTTGATTTAAAAGATCCTTACTTCTGGCCATGGTATTGGGAAAAAATTCTCAAAGATTAATTTTTGGTTCACCGTGTATATTCGCTAATTTCCAAAAACCAGGTAAAACGCTGCATATGTGAGAGTATATGACTTTCGTGTACATTACCATACTAATTGACAGTTACGCCTTGGAAAATGTTAACAAGTTCAGGGACAGCAACTCTGGCTCAGAAACGATGACGTTAGGCTCTTAAAATGTTCAATCGTATGTATACATGTATTTTCCTTTCCTTTATTGTTTTGTATTGTATCTATAGATTTAAATAGCGCCTCTCGCAGAATGACAATTCAGAGGCGCTCCCAGCACGAAAAACGCCGGTGAAAATAATTGCCATTGAAGACTGAGTGATAGGTGAGGAAAACGAGTCATTAGTTTAGCCATAAGTGTGTGAAGAATGTCAATCCAAATGGATGGACCAACCACAGCAAACGGGTATGACCAGTCCTAGTTCTGGGAGCAAAACGACCAAGACGATCTGTAGAACGCACTGAGCGAGTTGAAGATGCTGATGATGGCTTTTGCATATAGTTTGAGAGGCATTCCCAGCTGTGCTTTGGAATCAGAAAGAGGATCTTTCAGTGAATGCGTACAACCATAGGTAGCCAGTGTATGACTTCAAGAATATTATTATGACACCTTTCTAACGGATTCCTATCGGCTATATATATATTTTTACATTTCATCTAAGTCTAATCCCATCGTGGGTGCTATCTTGACGTGAACTAGATTTCTCACATATTCTTTCAATGAATATTAATAAAAAAATCTCTAGGAGGTCTACATTTAGAATGGTCATTAATTTTCTACTTTTCAAACTTCTGGTGTGGGACGAATGAGGGGAGATTTTTAAATTTGTGCCAAACAATTTTGTCTCAACATCTAGGTGTCGGCCTATACATACACTTCCATATCATAGACAGTGTCAGATGCATTAGCTAATAGGAATAGGCTTTGTTTACTTTAAGCTATAGTAGTCGTAGTAGTTTTAGTTTAACGACATTGTGTAATAATAAAGCTAATTAGCGTCGCCCTCCTCCTTTATTCAGGCTTGGGACTGGCACTGTCAAAGAACAAACGGTGTCGGGATTACACGGCAATATATTTTTGTATCTCGATCTAATGTAGAGTCGCTTCTCAGGTGTTCAAGCTTATTTAACTTGATTGCGTCTTCGTTTGACGTGCCATTGCATGGGTGACACCTCGTGCATTCGGTTGTGGCGACATACAAGTTACTAATTAAACACTAAACCTATAATATTATGACAAACTGTAGGCCTAATCAAGTTCGACGTCAACAGCTGACATTCTGCGAGATGAAACATGAAATCAACTGCAAAAATTCCTATTATATGCCTATTGTATCGTCCGGTTGCATTTTAAACACCTTTAAAACGGTTTATAGATTTTGTATAAGAATTTTATTTCATCGAAATGTTATGATCATTTATGAACATAATTATCCTGTGAGTAAGTGGTTGCCAAAAACCACAGTTTTATTCCATTCGAGCGATGAGAACTGTTCAAAGTAATACATCAATGTCAACTGTCTTGGTACACTCTTAAAACTGCATAGTTCTCCTAGCTAGGATTTTCTTAGTTATTGTCTTTATCATAGATATAATGGCAGGGCAAGGAAGACGCCAGCGGTCATGGCAGCTAAATGACAGAAATAAGTAAAATAAGAATATTCCTTATTAGACTACCAGCAAACGCTCAGCAGTCTAGAAAAGAAATAAATATAAGAGATAATATGTTCACGCAAAGTAATACAACAGTCTCATAATGAGACTTCTTTTGGCAAAAGGATGCTATAGATATGACCTCATAATGACTTGGTTTTCGCGCCTCACTGGATGTTGCCCTATTCACTCTACAAAGACGCTGTTGAAATTACCATAATCATAGTTACCTAATTACCGATCGATTTAACGGTGTGCTTCTGTTTAAGTCTTTTCCGTTGGAGCGAAGACAATATGACGTCAGCGGAGGCGAAAGCTCTCGATGCTACGACGGTCAACTATTTCTACGGTCGTCTATCGCGTCACGAGGCCGAGAAGATCCTGGCGGAGAAGGGCTTCTGCGATGGTCTCTTCCTGCTCAGGCTCAGCCTCACGAAGCCAGACGACTACGCTCTGGCCATCTGCTCCAATAGACGGTCAGACTCAAGTCATTTATCGGTTCACACCTTGTCACGTTGATTATGATAATTAGTAATAATTAGTAATAATATCATCACAAAGAAGAAGTACATGTGGCAGATGCTAATAAAAAGGAGGAGGGGGAGGAGGAGGAGGAGATGGAGGAGGAGATGGAGGAGGAGGAGAAGGAGGAGGAGGAGGAGGAGGAGGAGAAGGAGGAGGAGAAGGAGGAGGAGGATATTTTATGTATCACCGTAATATGACGGTCACTATGGCAGAAACCGATTGGCTTGGACACCTTTAAAACATAATTTGTCGATACGATATAAGTGATTTTTATAAAACTATACTCTAAATTATCTACTAAGCTACTGAATTATATACCAAGCTAGTGTCATGGAATTGTGGTGTCGAACTGAGGAGTTTGTTTTGTTCTCCCATATTCTGTTTATTTTGATAATTTGTATGCTTAAATCCATACAATTGAAGCCTGTCAATGTTGCACACTGGAAAACGGGGCCCAATCATGTTTTAACTCTGCTTTTGTAGCGCTCCGTTTGCGCTTAATGGTTGCTTGTTTGGTGTGTGATGGGGATGATGCGAGTTCACGTAAAATAAACTTTCGTAGCATATAATAAACACGCCGTTTAAATGGCGTTGAACTTTACGGAGTTCTTTTGCTACTCTTGAGTCTTGAAAGCAGTTGTATGTAACAGTTGATTAAAAGAAGAATGCTAATTTGCAGTTGACAGTTTTGTCACGGTAATCGTAATCGTGATTGCAAATTTACATTGCGTCACTTCAAGAGAAAACTCCTCAGAGGCGCTCCCGACACGAGAAGACCAATCCACGGTGTGTGAACCAAAAACATTGTCAGATGACTGCCTCATATATGCGGTTAAAAAATTGAATGGTGGTCAATGAAACTTCATTAAGGAAATTTATATAGCGCCCTTCATGGTTACTACTCAGGAGCGATCCCGGCCCAGCCTCGGCTGAAAAAGACGGTTTTAAGACTGCGTAAAAGCGCATCTGAGGAAACCATAGGCATAAGGCTGAAAGACAATGGAAGCCCATTCCATACCATCACAATGGGGCCAATGACAATGAAACGACGGTGCTGTCTAAGAGCAGTTCGCACTCGGGGAATGAGGATTTCACCGTGAGTGGAGAAACGGGGAACAACAGGAAGAGATGGTGAAGATACGTGCAGTGACATCTTTTCGTTGCATTATACATCGTCTGTGATGTCGTCAACGGTCTTTGATAAGAACGATAAGATATGAATATCATTTTATTGACCGATAATTATTACAATAATAAATATTATTATATAAAATATAATAATAATAAATAAATATTGTTATATATTATAATAATAAATATTATTATATATTATTATAATAAATATTATTTTATATTATAATAGTAAATATTATTATTAGTAGTAATTGCCATGGGCAGTTTGTTGTCGGGAGCCAATCAAAGTCATTTGTAAACCTCCAATGCAAAAGTCTTTGAAATGAAATTATTATGTATCATCAGTTACTCACTTTTTGAAGGTGTCCATTGTCCAAGTATCCGAACCAATTATTGGCCAGCGACACCATAACATTACGAAAATCGTCGTATAGCTTGACAATAGTACTGTAGTGGTTCCAATATAACGACGCAGCGAGACAACAAAGATCACTAGCATTGTCCTCTTCCTTTTTCCAGGAAGAAATTTTTTCAATGTAGCTTAACTCAGCCACTGATCGTACTCTGGCAATCTCATATTTGGATAAAGGCGGTTGACGACGCTGGTTCTCTGTTCAATCACACAATGACGTCAAACTGAAATTTAATAAAAATAACCATAATTATGTAACTATACAAAGCTGCAATATGCCAAAAAATATTTATTTTTATTTTGTTGTCATAAGACGTCGTTGAACTCTGAATCCATCCATCGAAGTGCTGGGGCTGGGAGCGCTCCTGAAAAGGCAACCTTGAGGAGGCGCCATATAAAATTGCTAATAAATAGTAAATGGTCAATATAATTTTGGGCTATGGATAGTGAGACGCACATTGCAGAATATCTTGACGTCCGTGACTTTGAGATGATGTAAGACACCTGAAACTACTAAATACAATCTCTTTAAATACGTATCCTGCCATTTTTTATACCCAGTGGCCTAAACGTTTAAAAAAACACTGCATTCTAGGCAACTTGGTGAAGCAATCAGTTGTACGCATCAAATGTAATGCAATGTAAGTTCTAATTTATATAGCGCCCGTTCGCCGTAAGACGATTCGGTGTTACTTCCGGTGCCACTCTATCCAAAGTGAAGAAATAGTCTTTTCACATTTTCAGTGGTGAGAGACCGAGATGTACACGAACTAATCTAGAGATAAGGTATAAGCGTAAAGAGAAGCGAGATGTATTTCAGAGGGCAGGTCCAATGGTGGCAAATGACAAATGCTTGGGCTAAAGTGCACGGTCCTTGATAGAGCGAAAAAGAGATCATTCAACTTTGAAGAGAAGAAAGGTTGGAGAGAAGCTGTCGAATGAGGAGATCGACTGTGATCTCTGAGATATTTCGGAGTAGTTCATTGACCATGTATGCCGTTTTGCAATTTTTATGATGGTGACCTGAACCAATCTATTATAGAGAGCCTTCTTTGAACACCTTTAAAATACTGAAAGTGAAATCTTTTATATACACGGAACGCCATATTGGCCATTGAATTGCTGGTGTTGCGACTTGGAGAATGTGAAGGAATTGTTCACTTTGTGATACACGCATGAAATTTGGTACATACTACGAACATGTCACAAGAAAAAGATTTGGCTATAGGGCCATCGCAGATTTGACCTCTGGCCCCAATGGATGCCATTTTTAAAAATGGCCGACCGGTTTACAGATTTAAAATTATCTCAGCTTCCAGTACACTTAGAAACGTCATCTTGGTGTCTATACATAAGTAGTTAAGGGCGGGGATACCAACAGAGTCATTGTAAATGTTCTCCACGGCTTCAGCGGCAGCCATTTAAAAAAATGGCCGACCAATTCGGATTTTTCAACATCTCAGCTTCCAGTACACTTACAATCGTCATCTTGGTGTCTAAACATGCATGTATATAGTCATGGGCGAAGATTCCAACAGAGCCATGGTACATGTTCCCCACGACAATAGCCAAGTCCTTTTCTTATATGACATGTTCGTAGTATGTACCAAATCTCATGCTTGTATCACAAAGTGAAAAAAATTCACTAGGCCACTTCACAATCTGAAAATTTTCAAAATATTTCGTGATCGAATTTCAAAAGCTCTTAGTTTTAACATCTAACGTTATTTTTAAGCTCTACACTGTACATTTCCAAGTTCTTATATGACTGTTTTCATTGGAATATTCCACAAATTCCACGTATTTCTGAACGCTAAACCAGTCTAGCATTTTACAGCCGTTTTTGGACTGGATCTGGCCTTTTTTGAAAATTCAGAGTGGCATCTCTGGTCAAGAGCCTGGACGAAGGAGGTGGGCGTTGCAAATGATTATTTTATCACGCAATTTCGTTAAATTGAAACGACCACTGCCAGTGCCGATACACCTTAGTTCGATAAATTTGCCGTCATAATTATGACATCGCTGTAAACTGCAAGGATTTTAGTCCAGCCGCTGTTCTGAATGCGCTCTACATTGGACACCTTTTAAACGTGGTTTACTGATACTACATAAATATGTTGTTTGTCCCAAGTTCAATGATCCTGGCTTTTATGGCTCGAAATCGCGCTGCCCAGTGAGTGTGGTGCAGCAATTACTCTCGCAATGGTAGATTTTCATTTCAGACTTCTGCACAACTCTTGGCTCATAGTAAACTCAGTTGTATTTAGTACACTTCCTTCTCGTTTCCTAAAAACTATTTCTTCCCGCGGAACCTTGCGAACTGGGAACGCTTCTGAAAGTTTCATGCGACTAACGAGGTGCTTGTAAATGCTTAAGTACAATACAATTCTGACCCTTGCACTGTGATTGGAGAGAAGAGGAGGCGATAAAGAGGAGAGCTATTCGCCCTCACAAAACAAGGATATTGGATGGATGGATCCATCTTTGCGACAGCTTGCGATAACAGAGGTCGTTGCCGTCGACAAAAGTTGTTTGGAATAACAAAGCCTTAATCAGTAATCGTAATCTCAAAATGTCTAAAACGCCATCGAAAGCTGAACGCAGCGGCTTTGATAATGTTGCAACGTATCAAAGAATGCCGAGTCACAATTTATGCATGATCTGCTGTAATCTGTGATATTAAAAATAACGCTCCTCCACTTGTATTAATAGGGCTTCCGCAAAAATTAGTAAAGGTGTGTAATTTAAAAAAAACTATGTATGTATGTATGTATGTATGTATGTATGTATGTATGTATGTATGTATGTATGTATGTATGTATGTATGTATGTATGTATGTATGTATGTATGTATGTATGTATGTATGTATGTATGTATGTATGTATGTATGTATGTATGTATGTATGCACGTATGTACGTACGTACGTATGTACGTACGCACGTACGCACGCACGCACGCATGTATGTATGTATGTATGTATGTATGTATGAATGTATGTATGTATGCATGCATGCATGTGTGTGCGCTTGTTATAGCACCCCTTCAAGATATCTACTCAGAAGTGCTCCCGACTACAGCGCGGACATCAAATCGGCGTTTTACGCCGAAGCGCCTGAGCTATTGCGAGTGAAGGACTTGCCCAAGTCCCGACGCATCGGCTTGAGGTGGATTCGAACCTACAACCCTCCGGCCGCAAGGCAATGAACATATCCACTACATCACCGTGCCCATATATCTTAAATATATTTCTCAAAGTTTGTCCTTCCATTTGTTTGTTCGTATGTCCGGATGTATTTTGACTCTTCGTCCCAGAAAAGGCTCGAAAATGACAGAGTGTCGGTTTACCAAAATTTTTGCAATTGATTCTTACCAAACTATAAGGTCAACGCGACTATCCTCAGCTCTCAATTCACTTTAAAACCCGAGATATTAGCGTTTTAATCAGATTTAATCAGCCATTTGCCGCATTAGTAAAGAGTCGGCAGTCCGCATGACGTCGTTCTCGCTCAATAATAATTTCCGTAACAATCCGGTTGACAAACCGAAACCGGTTACATTGTACAATTATGCAGTTGAAACAATAATATTCACAAGAACGCAGATCACAGAAATATTAACTATACTAACAGAACAGACAGCCTGCAATAATTGTATTAGGCCACAGTCAGCACACACACCCGCCCCTCAAGGGCGGGTCATGTTTGGCTTTTTGGGGAAGCGGGGTGGGTGAAGGTTTGCCGAAAACCCGAAATTTAGTGGTCAACGCTGGGTACTCCAGAGGAGTTGTGTTGAAAACCCTAAATTTCCCTGGCAACGCCGAGTCCCACATCTAGTTGCATATAGGACTGTATTTAGACTGCTATTAATTTATCTGAATATTTAACTGTTATTTTTGGCATTTGTAGCGTTCACCATTACACAATCGAGCGCCAATCGGATGGGCAGGTAAAGATGGAGGGCGGAAAGAAGTATCCCGGACCACTGGAGCTCATCAAGCATCACAAGACCTCCAGGGATGGCCTTATAGAGAAGCCCAAGGTCCCTTGCAATCGCCCCGAGGGAATGCTACCCTACGTCTGGCCGGGAGTTACGATCAGTGACCTTGACAACGCCATTGACCGCAAGTACTCGGCTCTACTCCAGCAGGTCATTTGCTATTAACATATTTACGGAATTTATGATGAGCATTTTTTCGTGTGTTTTCTGTAATTGAGGGATGTTATTTTAGATTAAGATTATCATCAAATGAGTTGTGGAAGCAACCGAGACACATTTCTCAGTAAGTTCTCTTATTCTGCTCGAATGCCTGCGAATCTGTTTTGCTGTAGCCTATACGTCTATTTGTCTGTGTGCTTCTTTCTGGGTATAGATATGTGGCTGTGTCTGTCTTCCTTTGTGCTTGATGTCCTTAAGTTTGTCTATCTGTCTGTCTGTGTGTCTACGTGTCCAGTTGTCCATTTGTGTCTCTCTCTCTCTGTGCCTGCCTGTCTGTTTGTTTGTTTGTCTGTCTGTCTGTCTGTCTGTCTGCACTCTGCACACAGCTTGCGTATCTATGTGCGTGTGTCTGCATATCTCCATGCTTGAGTGCTTATGTGTGTTTCGGTGTGCATTATAATTTGTGTGTCTGTCTGTCTGTCTGTCTGTCTGTCTGTCTGTCTGTCTGTCTGTCTGCCTGCCTTTCCCTGACTCTGTCGGTCCTTAACTTTCAACCTGGCTGCCCCTTCTTCTTCTTCTTCATTCAGGGTCTCGTCTCAAGAAGGCAGAAGATGACTCTGCTTCCCATCGTTGCCAAGGAGATGCACAAGCACCAACCGTGGTTCTTCGGGCAGCTGTCACGTGATGAGGCCGAGAGATACCTTCTCCAATCACGCCTCAACGTCAACGGAAAATACCTGTCAGTATATTATATCGCACGATGGTTACCTTCTTATTATCCTCTATGGTAATTATTCAATAGGAAGGTAAAAGTAAATGGTAAGACACAGGTATTCAGCGAGAGGACGAAAAGTAAAAAGTTCAACGCAGGTAATTTAATAAGAAAGTAAGCGATAACACACAAAGGCAATTCAATGGGTGGAGGGCGAAAAGAAAAGATACTGGTAACGCAATACGAAGCTAAAAGGTTGAAGCGTAAGACACCGGTCGCTAAATGAAAACCTAAAATATAAAAATGCAAAATAATTTCTGGCAATTTATTGGAAACAGGCGGCAAGACGCGGATGGTGAAAACACAGGCATCTTAATTACAGTGGTCATTATTTTTTAAAAATGATAATCTGGCTTAAGGTATACGGTAGAACAAATTAAATTTAGTATTTAGATAAATGGTAGAAAAACAACACTGTCTACCAACGTCTCTGCCAAAGTCTCCTCGGAAGTGTAGTCCTATTAATAGGCTACGGTGACCTCTGAACTCATTCAGCCACGCGCGCACGCGCACACAGATATATAAGGGCTGTTGTTCGATTGGAAATTTTTATCGAAATTAATAGCACGATTAATTTTTTTAATTGCAATTAACTGGAAATTGATTGCAACACATTTTCTTCAAGAATATTAATTTTACTATTTGTCTAAGGAGTCAGGACCCCTGAAGCTTAAAATGAATGAATGCATACTTTCTATATCAAACAATTTCAATAACCGTTAGCTTAGGCCTATTGAATTTCTGCATTTAGTTTATTGAACAGTTTTGTATAACAGACAGAATTTAAACATAGTTCAAATAAGTCAAGTGCTCAATTCCGATAATTTTTTAGTTTGAGCCACCTTTAAAACGATGCAGGTAGAAGGCCTAAATAGGAAAATTAGACAACCGTCAAAATTAATTATTTATTCAGTCAATTGTTTAGGCAGACCAGTTTATTTACATTGGTCGGTTCAAGGGATGCTCTTTTTAATTAACACTGCATGGTGGGCATACTATTGAACCTCATCAACTGGGTCACAATTTTTCACAAGAATTTGGAGTTCTTGCCAAACCTCGTCTCATTTATCCTTCTGTAAACATTTATTATTTGAAACCTGGACCCAATTGATCTTGCCATCTCCTGGAGTTCATGCAGTCTGACGGAGTGTCGAAACAACTTTAGTGGACGATGCGATGCGGCCGATGTCGACGGTTCTTCGCTAGCATTAAACGCATGTTTTGCTTCGAATGCAGGAATTGCAGACGATAAGCTACATGTAATTGAGCGACGAATTGCCACGATAATACTCAAATTCTGTTTTGAATGTTTCCAAAGAATTTATCACTAGTTTTAAGTATGCGCTTTCCTTTTAAAACGATCTTTTTCTGCCTTTGATTCCATTTTAATCAGATCAAATTAACGCGTACGATTAATGCGTGAAAACTTTTAATCCCAAATTTTTAACGCATTGATCGCGATTAATCAACAGCCCTAATATAGGCTACATGTAGAAAGTAAAGAAATAATAAAGACATTACATGTAAATTTTAAAGACAAGATAAACAAACAGTTTAGTATACGCACCCTAACACACGTACAAACAGACAGACAGACAGAATGATGCAGATGTTGGTTTGTGCAGAGTGCGTGAGAGTTGTGGCGACGGTGGATCGCTGGTCTTGTCCATGCTTCACCAGAATCGACCTTGGCATTACAAGGTCACGGAAACGTCAGAGGGAAAGTTCAACATCGAACTCGGTCCGGAGTTCGACACCATCATGGACGTAGGAATATCAACTGATTGCTTTGTGTTGAAGCATTCAAACATTTACATGCATGGCGCCTCTAGAAGGACGAGTTGTTCCCAGATAGGAGTTGGGAACAAGTATAGATGAATACAAGTTCCTACCGGATTATTCGCATACTTCCATACTTGTCAACTGCCATACTATACTAAACTATAATACTATACTATGCTATGCTATGCCATGCCATGCCGTACCATACCATAAAATTATACCATACGATACCATACGATACCATACCACACCATACCATACCACACCACATCACACCACACCATACCATACCATACCACACCGCACCATACCATACCATACTATACTATACTATACTATACTGCCATTCCAAGGTTGACATGTGTTTTGAGAATAATCCCTGCCCTAGTCAACTCTGCTGCAATGAGTAAACTGACCGTATACAGTCGGTGGAAAGATAAGACGGTGAGGGAGAGGACTGACCATTCGACCTCCTCATATATGCCGAGGCGAAGAAAATGAAGTCGTTAATGCTTTTGTGTCTTCTGAAGGCTAGCTTAACGGACTGCTCTTCTTCCTCGTTCTTATTTTTTGTTCTACCATAACATTTGTATAGCGTCAGTAGAAACTACAACCTCCAAATCTTCCTGACTTTGAAAAACTTGCAACTCATCATCGTAATCGCTCTTCAAGAAAAACCAGAAGACTTATTTTTTGAAGATTTATTTTGAGTAGGCTTTCCTGCTGTACACGCCCTTTCGTGCACGTTTCTTTTTTTGTCTAGGCGTGCTACAAAACGACAGTTTAGTGATAATTAATAACAATTTTAACAAATCTGCTTAGCCGGTGTTTTGCTTCCACAGCTGATCACATTTTACCACAATGGCGGATTGCTTTGCCGACTTACCGTTCCTTGTGAAAGACATTCTGGTGCTCCATCGACCCCAAGTAAGTCACGATCACCACTCATCAATGGGTCTGGTACAGTACAGAATAAATTTAATTATAATTAATTAATCTAATTAATTTAATTTTAATGGATTAATTTCGATTGTAATTTTGATCAACGTAACGTTGATCAAAATTACAATCGAAATTAATCCATTAAAATTAAATGGGAAAGCATGGGAAACTGTCAGAAATATTGTAACTGAGTAAGTTACTACTTTTTATGCATTTCTCGCATTTGCAATGTCGCCCCTTCAATCTCACCACTCAGAGGCGCTCCAGTCTATAGCGCGGACACTGCATCCAGTTTCATGCCAAAGCGCACGAGCAATTGAGAGTGAAGGGCTTGTTCAAGGTCCCTATGAGGTGGCTTGAGGTGAAATCGGAACTGGAATCCTACGGCTTCAAAGCACCGAACCCACAATTAGACCACCGCGCCCCACACTACCGGTATGTTATTACTGCGACTACTTTTACTAGTTGTTGCTGCCATAACAAAGTTAATATGCTGCACCTTCTTCGGTACAAGCTTTGGGAAGTTTGGGCTGACACTAGACGCGCCGTGGTTGTGCAATTGGAGGCTATTTCTTATATTACCCAATCGATTGTAATATAGGCCTGCATGATTGTATGGGCTGCTAAAGCCTAAATCGTCAATTTATACCGTATTCAATTCCACTAGTTCAATTCAATTCCTTTATTGTTCCCAAGAACCAAAGAAACTTGAATTCACAATAATATAGCACAATGCCTAAGTATAATCTTTGTGGCATAATTATAATACTGTTGGTATTATACATAACTAGCTGAATTACCCGGCGTTGCCCGGGACATTTCAGATTTTGTTCACAGTCACGTCTGACCACGCTTCCACGCCCGAAAAATTTCGGTTTTCGTCCCCCGCCACGCCTGACTCCGCTCTTATGTTTTCGGCTCCAACCTAGCTGCCACCCGCCAATGTTTACGCTATAGTCAGCATTTTTGCGAAACCGCATGTCAAAAGGTCTGCCCTCGGCGAAAAATGAGGTCAAAAATCTGTTGGTTCCTTGAAAACCGATCGGCCAAAATTATTGCGTCTTAAATAGGCTTCTGATACATACGACACGCTATAGATATTAATTAACGGATAAAGCGCTATAATAATTATTTTAAAATCGGGCGTAACGTCATTAATGTACTGGTTTCAATCATCAATATATCGATGGTCTGTTGATAATGATGGTTGTATGCAAATAAATGGCGTCGTATATTAAACACACGCGTTAGCATTGCGATATAAAATAAAGATTTTCAAGCTCAAGAAAAGGTAAGATTTTTGGATCGCGAATCCCGATAGTGTTTTTCGTTAGTGCTAAGAAGTTGTTTTGTAAATTATTTGAAAAAATTGGTCGCGTGGATGAGTAGATTTTTTATTAACCTCCCGTTGCAACTTGTATTTTATAGTTTTAGATAAAAAGCAAAGAGCCGAAGAGCTCGCCAGAAGGGAATAATCCCGTTATATATGCGAGAGCCTAATTACACAGATTAAAGTGACAAAATGTTATGCAGTAGCCTACGAAATAGACCATGGTGGGCTTGGTGGCGATATCTTGATTAATAATAATTGAATGTTAGTAAGGTTTCTTCAATCGCCCGCTGTAATTCAATCTTCAGACTTTTAACGTCTGTCAGCGACCACACAAGTGTTTCAAGAGCGCACCACTTAACACATATTGTCTGATAAGAGGCCACAGTTTTTTTTTTATTAGCCATCACATTATATGCCTACTGTATCATACATGATTATGGATGACTGGCAGAGCCGTAGCCAGGAGTTTGGTTGGGAAGAGGGGGAGGGGGTGTTTACCCAGATCGTGAGCGAGCTGTTAAGCAACCGAATCAATTGATTAATGGATCTGGAGAAGCGTCCTGACTCTCGTGAGTTATCATAGCGTTGTTGGATCTAATCTAATCTAAAATATCATAATCATAGGAATTAGAGTCTCATAATGAAATCCCGTTATACACTGTGTCCGGATAAAAAGTAGCCCCCACAAAAAAGTGTCATAACTCGGTCAAAACTTTTAGGATTTGTCTGAAATTTTAAACACAGCAACAGTGACCATATTTACACGAGATCCTACAACCGATTAGAAATATTCGTGAGTTTGTCAAATTCATAAGCGTTTATAATGCAGCACCAAAAAATTGAACTTTCCAACATGGAAAACCTGCAAGGAAGTGAAATTTAGCTATATATGGTGCTTAAAATGTCCTCATTGTTCACGGACACACGACCGTAGACGTATACACTATGGTGTTTGATGGTCCGGTCGATGATCATTGATCACCTGGTCAAACATCTGCCACCCTTCAATCAGACGCGCCCTACGCCTTAACGGTTAACGATGTCATGAATACGCGTGATCAAAAAACGCGCTTCTCTAGTACATGTACGTGGTACTCCGGATCGAGATCTGGACTGCTGAGCGGCCACAGCTGCGGGATATGAAGCCGAGTGTCTCCCGGGACAACAACTACGCCTACGCTTGTGTGTTCGTCAACAAAAAGAACATTTTGAACACCATTTATAGGCGAATTTCACTTCCTTACAAGTTTTCCATGTTGGAAAGTTCAATTTTTCGGTGCTCCATTTTGAACGCTCATAAATTTGACAAATTCATAAATATTTGCAAACGACCTTGGAATCTCGTGTAAATATGGGCACTGTTGCTGTGTTTAAAATTTCAGACAAATCCTAAAAGTTTTGACCGAGTTATGACACCTTTCGTGGGGGCTACTTTTTATCCGGACACAGTGTATATATATATATATAGCCATCACATTATATGCCTACTGTATCACACATGATTATGGATGACTGGCAGAGCCGTAGCCAGGAGTTTGGTTGGAAAGAGGGGGTGTTTATTGGGGGTGGGGGGGGTAAAACACCCAAAACCACCCCAGCTGTTTATAAAGCGCCACTTCAGAATAAACTCTTCAGATAGGTCCCGACCTGTGTGTGTGTGTGTGTGCGCGCGCGTGTGTTTGTGTGTGTATCTGTGTGTGCGTGTGTGTGTGTGTGTGTGTGTGTGTGTGAGAGAGAGAGAGAGAGAGAGAGAGAGAGAGAGAGAGAGAGAGAGAGAGAGAGAGAGAGCGTATGTGTGTGTGTGTGTGTGCTTGGGAGTTCATGTGTGTGTGTGAGGTAGAGTGGTGCGTGTGCGTGTGAGTGTGCCTATGACAGAGTGTGTGTGTGAGTGCGTGTGTGCGTGCGTGTGTGTGCGTGTGTGTGTGTGCGTATGTTTGTAACCAGATTTTTAAAATGCAAGCATCTGAAACGCGATACTTGTAATCATCTTCTTCGACTGCGCAGTATTATTATTATTCCTAATTTTACTTGGTGCCTGGTTTGAACTATTAACCTCTCGAGGTAGGCTACTTAAATGAACAAACCAACGCCTCGTTCCCATCGTCCATGATAAATTACTGTGTATGTATGTATGCATGTATGTATTCAAGTATGTGCGTGAATGTATCTGAGTTCCCAAATGTTACATTGGTATTACAATTTTTTGTCTGTAACCATAGGTGCACGTAATCTCCAGTTCAATCCCATTTACAGCACCAGAGAAAGACTTCGTCGTCAGGTGAGAGTAAAAAAAGGTACATTATTAGTCGCCATTTAAAGAAGATATAGGCCTACACAATTACACATGTACAGATAAATGGATGGATGGACGGACAGATAGATAACCAAATAGACAAAGAAACGACCAAGCAGACAGATAGCTTGATTGAATCATGTAATGAATGAGTCAATGACTGAATAGAGACATACATGTAGCCTACATGTAGGTACAGACAGATTGGATAGAGGAAGAGATGAGGAAACGAAAGAAAACGAGAGAGGAGAGAAGACAAAAGTAGGAAGATAGAAGATTGAAAGGAGTTAGGCGCAGCAGAATGAAGAACAATCAACACCACTACCATGATCATCATCATGATCATGATCATGATCATCATCATCATCATCGTCATCGTCATCATCATCGTCATCGTCATCGTCGTCGTCGTCGTCGTCGTCGTCATCGTCATCATCATCATCATCATCATCATTATCATCATCATCATCCACGTCATCGTCATCGTCATCATCACCACCAACGCCACCAACGTCATC
Source organism: Lumbricus terrestris (assembly GCA_949752735.1). Lineage (NCBI taxonomy): Eukaryota > Metazoa > Annelida > Clitellata > Crassiclitellata > Lumbricidae > Lumbricus > Lumbricus terrestris. Next base: position 40,457,608 of record OX457047.1, read on the forward strand.
ATAATTATCGTCGTCGTCCAGGCTTACGCCATCTAGTGATTGATTTTTCATTCGCCAGTTGTCGCCACTTGGCAATGCGGTCAGCTACCGGGGTCGTAGCAATCACCCTGCGAGCGTGCGGTCATCGTCCGAATCGTCATCAGCCTCCCCTACGTACCGTCGAGGGGGTGGTGATTACCCTCCGAGGGACGATCGCCCCAAACCGTCGGCCCCTCCTCTGCCCTCCGCCTCTTCTTGCTCAGACTTCCGACGTAATACTTACCTCGACCTCCAAGATGACAGGTCTTCCTACGAAGAGGATGGTAAGCGGTCTGGAGATATCATGCTATTACCACATCAATTAATTAACTAATTAATTTTTATTTTAAATTAATTAATTAATTAATTAATTAATTAATTTTAATCTTTAATTAATTAATTAATTAATTATTTTTAATCTTTAATTAATTAATTAATTAATTAATTAATTATTTTTAATATTTAATTAATTAATTAATTAATTTTAATCTTTAATTAATTAATTAATTGCCATTGCTTCTGAATTTATTTAGCGCCTTTTGTATAGTCACCAAGCTTGAATCTATGGCACTGAGCAATAAAAAATTCTTGTAAGTGAGGGAGTTGAGTCTAGATTTCCTTCTTACTCACTCACCGTCTCTGAGTAGGATTGTATGTTTCAGTTTCACCGCACTGCGGAATACTAACTCGATGTCCCATATCAGCGATTTACATAACAGCGTATAATTATCACACACCACAACTTAGGTGAACGTTTTGCTATAAGAACTACTGAACTAGAACCCAAATTGAATTTCTCAGCTTCTCGCTGAATAAAGGTTTCGCTGAATCTCCGTAATTCGCAGAACTACCAGGAGTCGATAATTATATTGCAAAGCATTATTTTGTTTTCTAATAACGACTGAAGCCAACGCATTGTAGCCCAGCAT